>VMOF01000002.1:23198457-23571379 GCA_011764245.1 Trialeurodes vaporariorum
CAGGATTTCTGAGGGCACCCTCAGGAATTTCTGTGGGCACCCACAGGAATTTTTGAGGGCACCCTCAGGAATTTCTGAGGGCACCCACAGAAATCTTGAGGTCGCCCTCAAGATTTCTGAGGGTGCCCTCAGGACCTCATGTTCCAATTACCCTCAGACTTCTGAGGTCCTGAGGTCCTGAGGAAAGGCCATCAAGTATTTCTGTGTAACTAAAAAACTAAATTTAGGACAGCCTAGTCGAGTTTTCTGTAGAAATTCTTGTTCCTATCACGAAGGCTATGTACTTTACACCTTTTGTCAAGCCGGAGAAGTTGGAGTCCGCACAGAAACTTTGCCCGTGGTGGGGTTCGAACCCACGACCTCCCGATTGATGGTCCAGCACTTTACCACTAGGCTACACTGCCCGCGATGACAGATAGGCGAGAATTTCTCAATATAATAATATTGCGGGTGCCCTCAGGATTCTCTGAGGGCGCCCTCAGAAACTTTTGGGGCCTTCCCTCAAGATTTCTGAGGATGCCCTTGGAGCCCATATTTTAAAATTACGCTCAGACTTGTTTGAGGGCCTAGATATTTTTTTTGCAGCTAAGGTTTTTATAATGGGACTTAGAAAAATTTCGTTTGTTGTAGATAATTTAATTTGTTTTGACCTTCTAATGAGTAAGGGCCCTGACTTTAGTACATGAATTACTTGTTCTGTGCAATAACATTAACATCAAAAATTATTTATTAGATTTTTAACAACTATAGGTTTTAATTGATTTAACCCTTCACTGCATGATTTTTTTTTTTTTTTTTTTTTTTTTCAAGCAAATGTGGATTTTTCAATGTATTAGGTGGTCAAATACATGGGAAAAATAGTGAAAAAAATAATTTGACTGTTTTTCGGTCAAAATTATCTTTTTTCTATTTTTTACTCGTTTTTTACAAGTGATTTTACACCATAAGAAATGGCGGGAATTTTTTTTTATTTTTATTTTTTTTAAAATTTTTAAAAAAAAAGTTTTATTTTTACTTTAATTGGATTTTTCAAAAAGCCAATGCCGGAAACTTTATAAAAATAATCAAAATGAGGTCAGTTTGGATACGGGGGCAAGTTTCCCCCCTGACATGATTTCGATCACGAACCCTTCACTGCATGATGTTTTCTTTCAGCCAATTTTTTTTTTTTTTTGTGTGAGCTCAAAACATACCTTCTCCCGCGTTGACACACCATGCGCTGAAGGCATATCTCAAAAACCCGTATTTTATATGAGCGTTTGAAGAATTTGTTCCACCGGTGGAACTTCATACAGTGAAGGGTTAAAAAGAAAATAATAGCAATAATAATATGTATAACTAATAATATGAGAATTTCTCGCTCAATGCATTGGTTTAATCAGGAATTTGTTTGATCTTGGACTTTTAACACCCTCTTTGTGCCAAAATGAATCCAGCCGATGAAAAGATTATATTTTGGTTTTTTTCTGACCTATAGGCCCTAAAGAACATGCTCAACCAAAAACATTGAAAAAAAACCTATAGACTTTTTTTTTATTTATTTATTTATTTATTTATTTATTTATTTATTTATTTATTTTTTTTTATTATTATTATTAATTACTTAAAACCAGTGGTGGCTTTGTGCCATGTGTGGCAAAAATGTTTTACCTCCATTTGAATACATGGTAAGCAATCGATTGTTTTTCATGGAATCATATGATATGGGATAAAAACAATGTTGCCGAAATGCACGAGTTACTTTATTGAAAAAAACCTCTAAAACATTTAAGATTCGAAAGTCTGAGTGCGAGTTTGTTGTCCTGTAAAAACGTTATTCCGGTCAGGGGCACCATTTCAGATTTTCCTTGGGGGGGGGGGAGGCCCTCCAAAAGTTTGGATGACCTTTTTTTTTTTTTTGCAGTGCATCTTCAAAAAAAAATCTTTGACTTGATTTTTCAGCCACATTGAAAATCCTTGGGGGGGGAGGGATGGCAATTGCCCCCCTGCCATCCCCCAAAATGGCGCCACTGGTTCCGGTCGTCTTCAAAATAATTGAAGCTCACCCTCTAAGATTTCTGATCAGAATTTCTAAAAATTTAAGGGCCCCTCAAAAGATTCGGGATACTCTCTGGGCGCCCTCAAGCGTTCTGCGGTCACCCTCAAGGAGCTCTGAGGTCGCCCTCAAGCGCTCTGTGGTCGCCCTCAAGGTGCTCTGTGGTCGCCCTCAAGCGCTCTGTGGTCGCCCTCAAGCGCTCTGTGGTCGCCCTCAAGTGCTCTGTGGGTGCCCTCAAAGATTCTGTGGGCGCCCTCAAAGATTTTGTGGGCGCCCTCAAAGATTTTGTGGGCGCCCTCAAAGATTCTGTGGGCGCCCTCAAAGATTCTGTGGGTGCCCTCAGAAAACCTCAGAGGCCCTCAAAATTCCTGAGGGTGCCCTCAGGATTTTCTGAGGTTCTCTGAGGTTTTTTTTTACCAGGGCAAGTCTTAAGTTTCCTCGATTAGGTGGCTTTAGAGCTCCTTCAAATAATGTGATACTTCTCCTGATCACATTGTCTATTTTTCGTATAAAGCGCCTTCAATAATTTGATACTTCTCCTGGTAACAGATCTTCCGTATGAAGCTCCTTCAAAATATTTGATACTTCTCCTGTAAACACTTTCGTCTGAATAGCCGCATACAACCAAAAGACATGGTAGCTCTGATTCAACTTGCAAATCATCTGATATAAGAGCGACCAAGCCCTAGTAGCATCAACTCCTATTTTGTTCAAATAAAATGGCAATTTTATTTTGAAATGTTATTGATATTTCAAAGAAATTTTACTTGAATAAATCTCAGATAAATCTTAGTTAGGTTGAAATTTTCTTATATTTTATTTGAATAAATGGCAATTTATTTTGAATAAATTGCAATTTTGTTTGAATAAAGTGCAGTTTTAATTAAATAAATTGCAATTTACTCCGTTAAATTGAAATTTTATTTGAATAATAAAGTAATTTTTTTTCAAACAAACTTGAACTGTACATAGAATTTCGTACTCTTCGTGAGGTGCTTTGCTTCATGAGAACTGTGACTGTTAGTGTAATTTGCCTTAACGTTTAACGTTCTGATCCCAGGTAATCTCGGATAAAGCTTGAACTTATTATTGCTCAGTAATGAAAATTTTTGTTGTTTACAGTTGTAAATTTAAGTTATATTGCATACGTTCAAACAAATAAATTTTTTTCTTCATGTAGGCGAAACTGCAGTATGATTGGCGACAAAAGTAAAGTTGACAGTGACGTCGCGTGCAGTATGGCAACGTTGCACTTTTCTAATTTAAATCCATGCAAAATATAGATTCGAGGGAGTGCACTGTGCGTCTTTAATATCTCAATCTTTTTCATGCGTTTGAATGGACAGTGTGCACCATTGCCACACTGCACGCGACCGCGACGCCCGCGCCGCGACAGTGTGAATTAAATAATGTCAAGTCAACTTATTCGATGTTGGTTCAGGTGAGCCACATACAATGCTTATTGCTAGTACATACTTATTGTTAAATTTATTGTGATAAGGATTGCAGGTTGTCTACCCGAACCAAAATCGAAGGAGTCGATTAACATTATTTAATTTGTTGGCCGTAACTGGCGGATCCAGCCGGTTGTGGGGTCGCTTAGAGTCCCTTGATGGAAATATTGTATAGGGAGTACCGACACGAGCTCAACGATTTGTGATTGGTCGTTGGTTTTAGGCTCTCACGGAGTCGAGCAGGAGTCGACGACAGCGAAGGCTCCACACGAAAGGAGTCGATTCGTAGAGGAACGTATGGGAACGGACCGAAATGCCAGCAAATCCGCCAGTCCACCACTGGTCCACTGTTGAACTTAACCTTCGAATTCGTTCAGGCAGTCGACTAAATCGACTCCTGTCAAAATGCATAAAGCGTCGTGTCGGTACTCCCTATACAATATTTCCATCAAGGGACTCTAGGGCAGAGTTGGGCAAAAAATTATTCGGAAATTATTCGGTGTGTCCGGCAACGCCGAGTCAATCGAATTATTCGACGAATAATTCTACAAATTGACCTATACCTACCGTGTGTTTCCCTTTCCTCAACTCAGGTAGCAAACCCAGTTTTCAGTGTTGCCGGAGTCGTTTCATTATTTCTGATTATTCGGTTGCCCAACTCTGCTCTAGGGTCGCTTTTGGTGAAACCCTTTTTCCCTTTTTTCTCTCTTTTCCTCTTATTTCCGCCTCTTGTCACCCGTTTTTGGCCGGACGGGTGAGGGGGTCCTCCACCCCGCCTCCATGCATCCGCCCATGACTGGAACAGGCAGTCTCGCCAGAGGAGTGTCATTACTTGTTTGGCTTGAAATTGTAACCGTACCTTTTGTTGCCTCAATGATGTTTTGAAGGCGCAACTGCCTATACTTAGGTCTTGTCACCGATGCGATGCGATGGTTCGGACTGTTCGCATGCAGGAGATCGGAGCCAGAGCCACGGTTCGAATCAAATTTTGCGTCTTTCAATGTAGAGAACCGAGGAAAATGTTGCAAGATCAGTAAGTTATCGCCCTAAAAATGACTTTAAGTGTTTTCGCTCAACTAGACATTATTATTCCGTCATAGATTGATTACAATTTGAACTATTACAGTCCGAGTTTTCTATTCAGCTCTCAAATAATTCAAACAGTGATCTATGATATTAATTATTTTGGAATGTTCGAGACCCTGGTAAAAAAAAACCTCAGGACCTCAGAGATGTCTGAGGGTAATTGGAACAAGAGGTCCTGAGGGCACCCACAGGATTTCTGAGGGCACCCTCAGGAATTTCTGTGGGCACCCACAGGAATTTTTGAGGGCACCCTCAGGAATTTCTGAGGGCACCCACAGAAATCTTGAGGTCGCCCTCAAGATTTCTGAGGGTGCCCTCAGGACCTCATGTTCCAATTACCCTCAGACTTCTGAGGTCCTGAGGTCCTGAGGAAAGGCCATCAAGTATTTCTGTGTAACTAAAAAACTAAATTTAGGACAGCCTAGTCGAGTTTTCTGTAGAAATTCTTGTTCCTATCACGAAGGCTATGTACTTTACACCTTTTGTCAAGCCGGAGAAGTTGGAGTCCGCACAGAAACTTTGCCCGTGGTGGGGTTCGAACCCACGACCTCCCGATTGATGGTCCAGCACTTTACCACTAGGCTACACTGCCCGCGATGACAGATAGGCGAGAATTTCTCAATATAATAATATTGCGGGTGCCCTCAGGATTCTCTGAGGGCGCCCTCAGAAACTTTTGGGGCCTTCCCTCAAGATTTCTGAGGATGCCCTTGGAGCCCATATTTTAAAATTACGCTCAGACTTGTTTGAGGGCCTAGATATTTTTTTTGCAGCTAAGGTTTTTATAATGGGACTTAGAAAAATTTCGTTTGTTGTAGATAATTTAATTTGTTTTGACCTTCTAATGAGTAAGGGCCCTGACTTTAGTACATGAATTACTTGTTCTGTGCAATAACATTAACATCAAAAATTATTTATTAGATTTTTAACAACTATAGGTTTTAATTGATTTAACCCTTCACTGCATGATTTTTTTTTTTTTTTTTTTTTTTTCAAGCAAATGTGGATTTTTCAATGTATTAGGTGGTCAAATACATGGGAAAAATAGTGAAAAAAATAATTTGACTGTTTTTCGGTCAAAATTATCTTTTTTCTATTTTTTACTCGTTTTTACAAGTGATTTTACACCATAAGAAATGGCGGGAATTTTTTTTTATTTTTATTTTTTTAAATTTTCAAAAAAAAAGTTTTATTTTTACTTTAATTGGATTTTTCAAAAAGCCAATGCCGGAAACTTTATAAAAATAATCAAAATGAGGTCAGTTTGGATACGGGGGCAAGTTTCCCCCCTGACATGATTTCGATCACGAACCCTTCACTGCATGATGTTTTCTTTCAGCCAATTTTTTTTTTTTTTTGTGTGAGCTCAAAACATACCTTCTCCCGCGTTGACACACCATGCGCTGAAGGCATATCTCAAAACCTGTATTTTATATGAGCGTTTGAAGAATTTGTTCCACCGGTGGAACTTCATACAGTGAAGGGTTAAAAAGAAAATAATAGCAATAATAATATGTATAACTAATAATATGAGAATTTCTCGCTCAATGCATTGGTTTAATCAGGAATTTGTTTGATCTTGGACTTTTAACACCCTCTTTGTGCCAAAATGAATCCAGCCGATGAAAAGATTATATTTTGGTTTTTTTCTGACCTATAGGCCCTAAAGAACATGCTCAACCAAAAACATTGAAAAAAAACCTATAGACTTTTTTTTTATTTATTTATTTATTTATTTATTTATTTTTTTATTTATTTATTTTTTTTATTATTATTATTAATTACTTAAAACCAGTGGTGGCTTTGTGCCATGTGTGGCAAAAATGTTTTACCTCCATTTGAATACATGGTAAGCAATCGATTGTTTTTCATGGAATCATATGATATGGGATAAAAACAATGTTGCCGAAATGCACGAGTTACTTTATTGAAAAAAAACCTCTAAAACATTTAAGATTCGAAAGTCTGAGTGCGAGTTTGTTGTCCTGTAAAAAGGTTATTCCGGTCAGGGGCACCATTTCAGATTTTCCTTGGGGGGGGGGAGGCCCTCCAAAAGTTTGGATGACCTTTTTTTTTTTTTGCAGTGCATCTTCAAAAAAAAATCTTTGACTTGATTTTTCAGCCACATTGAAAATCCTTGGGGGGGAGGGATGGCAATTGCCCCCCTGCCATCCCCCAAAATGGCGCCACTGGTTCCGGTCGTCTTCAAAATAATTGAAGCTAACCCTCTAAGATTTCTGATCAGAATTTCTAAAAATTTAAGGGCCCCTCAAAAGATTCGGGATACTCTCTGGGCGCCCTCAAGCGTTCTGCGGTCACCCTCAAGGAGCTCTGAGGTCGCCCTCAAGCGCTCTGTGGTCGCCCTCAAGGTGCTCTGTGGTCGCCCTCAAGCGCTCTGTGGTCGCCCTCAAGCGCTCTGTGGTCGCCCTCAAGTGCTCTGTGGGTGCCCTCAAAGATTCTGTGGGCGCCCTCAAAGATTTTGTGGGCGCCCTCAAAGATTTTGTGGGCGCCCTCAAAGATTCTGTGGGCGCCCTCAAAGATTCTGTGGGTGCCCTCAGAAAACCTCAGAGGCCCTCAAAATTCCTGAGGGTGCCCTCAGGATTTTCTGAGGTTCTCTGAGGTTTTTTTTACCAGGGCAAGTCTTAAGTTTCCTCGATTAGGTGGCTTTAGAGCTCCTTCAAATAATGTGATACTTCTCCTGATCACATTGTCTATTTTTCGTATAAAGCGCCTTCAATAATTTGATACTTCTCCTGGTAACAGATCTTCCGTATGAAGCTCCTTCAAAATATTTGATACTTCTCCTGTAAACACTTTCGTCTGAATAGCCGCATACAACCAAAAGACATGGTAGCTCTGATTCAACTTGCAAATCATCTGATATAAGAGCGACCAAGCCCTAGTAGCATCAACTCCTATTTTGTTCAAATAAAATGGCAATTTTATTTTGAAATGTTATTGATATTTCAAAGAAATTTTACTTGAATAAATCTCAGATAAATCTTAGTTAGGTTGAAATTTTCTTATATTTTATTTGAATAAATGGCAATTTATTTTGAATAAATTGCAATTTTGTTTGAATAAAGTGCAGTTTTAATTAAATAAATTGCAATTTACTCCGTTAAATTGAAATTTTATTTGAATAATAAAGTAATTTTTTTTCAAACAAACTTGAACTGTACATAGAATTTCGTACTCTTCGTGAGGTGCTTTGCTTCATGAGAACTGTGACTGTTAGTGTAATTTGCCTTAACGTTTAACGTTCTGATCCCAGGTAATCTCGGATAAAGCTTGAACTTGTCTTTAGGTTCCTCTATTTACCATTTTACTGGTGTGAGTATAGTTGGTACAGAAGTGCATCAAAAATCAGAGACTAGGAGAAAATAAAATTCAACCACAAAATCTACTTCTGAGGTCACACCTACCTGCGGTTCAAGTTAATCTGCGCGTTGACTGGTTGTTGAGTTCCATCGTTGATTGTACTTTGAACTGACTTTAGCAAATTATAATAATGTATTTGAAATTAAAATTTGCATCAAATCTGATTTCAAAGTTGAACTTCAGTCAGTTTGGACATGAAGAAGCAAATAAAAGGATGACTGACTCATTCGTGGTTCTGAAGTTTGCACAGACCGAACGGAAGACTTTCATTTCATTGAGAAATTAAGAGTATTCTTCAATAAGAGAGCATTTATAGTTGAATTGAAACACTAAAGTACCCACTTAGCAGAAATAAGAAACTACTGTCATCATTATGGCAATAATGGTGCAAGAAATCAATCACAACACTGACTTAGAATTACCAGTATTAGGTTTAAGGTTAGGTACTCCGTAGAACTCTGAAGTGACCAAAATACAGTAATTCACAGACACCTTGTTATGAAAAAAAAACCAACCTAACTTTCTTTAAAAGTGAAGACAACACCAAGTCGTGCGATGCACGAAACGGGGTACCAATTCATTATAATGTTATGTTCTTTTACCAAGGATATAGGTGTGGACAAGAAGGCTGTAAAACGGTGCCATACTAAAATTTTGCTGTGAGGTTGATCGGAGAGCATCCATCTTGCTCCACCCATCTATTTTGCCCAAGTCAATTCGATTCATCCTAGTCAATTGAGCCACTCGAGTGAATGTTAGCATGAGATTCGAGTGAAGTTCAGTCACAACTTCGTAACCACTTATTTATCGACTGCTTCCAAACAAGAGGGGAAAGTTACTTTATCCTACTTAAGAATCTTAGGTGGATATACCGCTAAAGTAGTCGACAATTTTATCGCAACCGATTGGACCCAAGGATTCATGATTTACTCACAACATTTTAGAAAAGCTGATTTGATTGGTCCAGGTCAAGATTTGTTTCGACTTAGGTTACATCGAGTAGAATTAGACAAATCGAGTTGGCTTTCCCCGATTAGATCTAATGTGTCCAAATTAACACCATCATTTGTACTTGGCTTTTAGGTTTCTCTCTTCAGACTTTGTAAGATTATTGACAAGATTATGACCATTTTCCCTCATGCCCAGAGCCAAAGCCTGGCATCATAAACTGTGCTGTTCAGTGTCGAACACACTTCTTGCACTTTTTCAGTGTAGCTTCAGATAGCTTCATAATGAAGCTTTTTTTCATCCTCGCAAAACTATCCGTTTGCAAGTAAAACATGTCGAATCATCTTCAGCAGTTTCAATGAAAGATGAGTCACTGTAACCATTCTATTAGGGGGGGATCATTTTGAGTATAGGGTTCTGACAAACAATGGTGCCTGTTTCCAAACCGCATCAAAGCGCATTGATAAGCGCTTCATTAGAAACGAGTTGAAACTCTGCGCAAACCAACCACTCTCCCATGCCCTCTGATGCAGTTCAGAAGCGACAGACTGTCTTGTCGGACAGTTGTACTTAGGTAAATAAATACTTAAAAAAATTGTTACCAAACTCCAACCAAACTCGTAGTAAAATTCACTTCACGAGTGGCTCAATCAACTTGGGCAAAAGAGATGAGTCGAGTGAAATGGATGCTCTCCGATCAACCTCAGCCCACTATTTCAGTCGACATCATTTATCATTGAATGAATGCATCACACAACTTGGTGTTGGTGTTGCCATTTAAATAGTTCTGCTCTCCATGACTGTCATGCAAGCATAGGTACAATTGGTCTGAAATGTAAAGGTTCACCCTTTGCTTTTTTTTTCATTTCGGTAACTTTATACTCTCTAGACCACGCTCATCGGTTAACGAAGTTAGCTCCTTCAGATCACTCAACTTGAGGAGATAAAGATGAGTAAATCTGTCTCAGGAAGAGAGAGTTTGCTGAGAGAGGTCAAATTACAAAATTTTTGAATAAATCACCACAAACATACCACTTTCACTCGTCAAAATGCCAAGAAAGGCAATGAGTTACGGCATTACGAGGCAATAACACGCACTGTAGAATCTGGCAAATTAAATGAAAGCTATGAAGAACTTGAGTGTTTCAATTAGTAGAAACTGAAATTAAGGCTTTGATTGACAGAAAACACGCACAGTTCATAAAGAAATTCAGATTTTAAAGTCTCTGATAGACTTCGAAAACACGCGAAAATACATTGCGGATGGAACTTCGGTTTGTTTTCACAACACAAATCTCTAACCTTAAAATCTCCGAGGCATATTACGCATGTTTACCAAAGCCTCCGAACTAGATATAGCTCGTTGGTGATCACAGACAAAATAATGAAACTACCAAATTTATTCATAACGGAGACAAATCCTTATGAAAAACTTGGGGTCAATACTCAGTCAAAATCTAACTCAAACATTATTCGAACATTTCAAACGGCGCACTATGGATCCAAATCGAGTCCTAAGTGGTCAAAAATACAAAGACATGAGATATCACAAGAATTGTCGATCCATCAAATGATATTCTCCGATAAGTATGGGACAAGCCAGGAATAAAAAACGGAGCCAAATAAACCCCTTGAAATCAACTATAGTACCCAGCTAAAATACTAATTTTCCAACTTTGAAAGGATCGAATTTGGACCGCCAAAGATTTGATTTCTGTCCATTGTGCGGCGGACCGAAGAATATCGCGGATTCGATATGGCGCGCGATTCGTTTAGTGACTGCTTAAAGGATAGGGAGACTTTTCGCGTTGCCGCTCCGCAATATATCGAACGAAAGGAATCCACCGAAAAGCAGTACGCGATCATTACGCGCGGAAATCTGACAACGCACGTTTGCGACCAAGCCGAAAATTGTCGATTTTTATGCAGGAAGTTTATGGCCAAAATCGATACAAAACCATAACAAAACATGCAGTACTTACTGCATGTTAAAAAAAAAAAAAAAAAAAAAAAAAAAAAAAAAAAAAAAATTCTAATAGTCAAAATTTCCAAAACTCCAAGGTCCAACTAAGAAATATGTCCAGACAGTTTATTAAGGTTTAAAGACATAAAATGTCCAAAAAAAAGAGGTTAGGGTATGTCCAAGGCATGGGCCGGCGTATGATAATGTCTAGGGATGATGTAGGTACTTACTTGGATCTTCATTCTCTTCAGAGTCACCGACCTCTTAATTAAAGCAATATTTAAGACAAACATCGATGTTGATTTTATTCCTGCATAAAAAACTCTCCTTCTGCCACCGTAGACGAAACGTTTGTAATTGAGAGATGAAAAGCAGAAAATAAAAAAATGGCACCGGAGTCCAAAGCGATTTACAAACAGTAATAGTTCAATTAGGCAACAGAATATTCGTGGAACCAAGGAAATGAGGTTCCTAGAAATTGAATTTTGTTTTCTTTCGTATGTATGTATACCTCCTCCGAGGTATGGCTTATATTACCCTGGTAAAAAAAAAACCTCAGGACCTCAGAGATGTCTGAGGGTAATTGGAACAAGAGGTCCTGAGGGCACCCACAGGATTTCTGAGGGTACCCTCAGGAATTTCTGTGGGCACCCACAGGAATTTTTGAGGGCACCCACAGAAATCTT
Source organism: Trialeurodes vaporariorum (assembly GCA_011764245.1). Taxonomy (NCBI): domain Eukaryota; kingdom Metazoa; phylum Arthropoda; class Insecta; order Hemiptera; family Aleyrodidae; genus Trialeurodes; species Trialeurodes vaporariorum. The sequence goes on from VMOF01000002.1 coordinate 23,210,011, forward strand.
GAGGTCGCCCTCAAGATTTCTGAGGGTGCCCTCAGGACCTCATGTTCCAATTACCCTCAGACTTCTGAGGTCCTGAGGTCCTGAGGAAATGGCCATCAAGTATTTCTGTGTAACTAAAAAACTAAATTTAGGAAAGCCTAGTCGAGTTTTCTGTGGAAATTCTTGTTCCTATCACGAAGGCTATGTACTTTACACCTTTTGTCAAGCCGGAGAAATTGGAGTCCGCATAGAAACTTTGCCAGTGGTGGGGTTCGAACCCACGACCTCCCGACTACTGATCCAGCATTTTACCACTAGGCTACTCTGCCCGCGATGACAGATGGGCGAGAATTTCTCAGTATAATAATATTGCGGGTGCCCTCAGGATTCTCTGAGGGCGCCCTCAGAAACTTTTGAGGGCATTCCCTCAAGATTTCTGAGGATGCCCTTGGAGCCCTTATTTTCAAGTTACGCTCAGACTTTTTTGAGGGCCTAGATATTTTTTTTGCAGCTAAGGTTTTTATAATGGGACTTAGAAAAATTTCGTTTGTTGTAGATAATTTAATTTGTTTTAACCTTCTAATGAGTAAGGGCCCTAACTTTAGTACATGAATTACTTGTTCAGTGCAATAACATTAACCTCAAAAATTATTTATTAGATTTTTAACAGCTATAGGTTCCAATTGATTTAAAAAGAAAATAATTATAATAATATGTATGTATATCTAATAATATGAGAATTTCTCGCTCAATGCATTGGTTTAATCAGGAATTTATTAGATCTTGGACTTTTAACCCTCTTTGTGCCAAAATGGATCCAGCCGATGAAAAAATTATTTTTTGGTGTTTTTCTGACCTATAGGCCCTAAAGAACATGCTCAAGCAAAAACATTGAAAAAAACTCATAGATTTTTTTTTTTTTTTTTTTTTTTATTAATTACTTAACCAGTGGTGGCATTGTGCCATGTGTGGCAAAAAAGTTTCACCTCCATTTGAATACATGGTAAGCAATCGATTGTTTTTCATGGAATCATATGATATGGGATAAAAACAATGTTGCCGAAATGCACGAGTTACTGTATTGAAAATAACCTCCAAAACATTTAAGATTCGAAAGTCTGAGTGCGAGTTTGTTGTCCTGTAAAAATGTTATTCCGGTCAGGGGCGCCATTTCAGATTTTCCTTGGGGGGGGGGGGGGGGCCTTCCAAAAATTTGGATGTCCTTTTTTTTTTTTTTTTTTTTTTTGCCGTGCATCTTCAAAAAAAATCTTTGACTTGATTTTTCGGTCACATTGAAAATTCTTTGGGGGGGGCAATTGCCCCCCTGCCATCCCCCAAATGGCGCCACTGGATCCGGTCTTCTTCAAAATGATTGAAGCTCACCCTCGAAGATTTCTGATCAGAATTTCTAAAGTTGTAAGGGCCCCTCAAAAGATTCGGGATCCTCTGTGGGCGCCCTCAAGCGTTCTGCGGTCACCCTCAAGGCGCTCTGTGGTCGCCCTCAAGGTGCTCTGTGGTCGCCCTCAAGTGCTCTGTGGGTGCCCTCAAAGATTCTGTGGGCGCCCTCAAAGATTCTGTGGGTACCCTCAGAAAACCCCAGAGGCCCTCAGAAATCCTGAGGGTGCCCTCAGGATTTTCTGAGGTTCTCTGAGGTTTTTTTTTACCAGGGGAACACTTGAATCAGTTTAGGAATGTTAAATTTCTGACTTGGGCCCCGGGGGGCTACCGCCACTTATGATTGCTGTTGACCGGAAAACATTTTTCATGGTTTTCTGCCGAGGGACACCAAAAATTTGGTGTTAAAATATGTGGCTTTGGCTCCGAGTCCCTGAATTAGTAGGTACGATACATTCTATCTTGATCGCGACACACACACTAGACTGAAGATGCGCCATAGTACAAAACAAAAGTGAGCAGTTCCGTGAAAGAGCGGTGTACTTACTACTTAAGGGTAAAATTTTGATTTGGAAAAAATCGCACCATAACTGAAGTGCAGGGTTTTGTGCTGTGCGGGTAAATGAACAATTCACTTCGATGCAAAATATTGCAAAACTGTTCACGGACTTCGAAAAGCTATAGATTTACTGCGATACCTGATTCTTAGTTCAGAGTGGCACCCTACTATGCTTCAGGGTCAGAGGCAGACTGGCCCACCGGGAATTCAAGAAATTACCCGGTGGGCTGCGACCCAATTTAGGTCGGCCCGGCCGATCCGCGACAGGAATGAAGGGGAAAGGCAGGAATGGAGAAAAAATAGGAAAGAGATAAGAAAGACAATGAAGTATAATAAGAAATTGAGGGGGGGGGGGGAGAGAGGAAGATACAGCTCTAGAATCTAGGTATCCGATTTAAAGACTCTTCCCGGAAGTAACTGCAATTCGATCATGAAACCGCGCCTTACTCTTATGCACGCGCCTTCATTTTTAAGTAAACTAAAACGCTACAGTCAAGCACGCTTAGTTAGATATTTTCCAACACACGATGCGACGCATAACCAACGTTATCCGATTCGAAATACTCCCGGAAACTCCCGCAGTTCGACCGATGTAAACAGCGTCTAAATTTTACAAATGCGCCTTCATTTTTTAGGGTAGACTAAAACGATACAGTCTCGTACGAAGAGTTAACTAGAGGTAGTTTCAGGAGTGTAGGCGGACCTAGACCTATAATTTTTGGACTTTGTTAACGTTATTTCTGATATTACTCGATGAAAATGAATAAAAATGGAATTGAGTGTTCACTTTTCAATGAGGAAAACTTTAAACACAAAGGAACAAAGTCAGGGGCAAATTCGGTATTGATTTGGAGGAATAAAAGTTGAAAATTCGGCGAAGATTATGATTTTGGTCCGCCTACACTTCTGAAACGAGCTCTACTTGTCAACATTCAGCTGACGTTACCCGATTTTAATAGTTAGAGTGAGCCCTTTTGAAATTATCCCTTTTGAAAGTTTCACCGCTTCGACTGATGGAAACCGGCTCCTTCTTTAGTGGGTGCGCCTTCATTTTCTAACGTAGTCTAAAACGGTACAAACGCGTAAGATTAGTTTTGCACTTTTCAACAAACACCTAATTATTGATGCTATATTAATAATTAATGATTGTCATATTTTCTGCGGTTTTTTTGTTTTTTTCTTTTATTGTTTTGGTCTGATCTCATGACAATGAGACACGGTTTCCATCCGTCGAACTCCGTGCGTTTTCAGAAGCATTTGAATCGGATAGCGTTAATGACAAAAAAAGGTAGTCCGAGTTCTACGAAAAGGCGAAGGGTTAGGGCATCAGCTATAATAAAGTTTATCTTTGAATTATGGTTGAGAGCGGCCCTTTTGACTGTGGAGTCATCATAGTTATGAGGGGGAGGCTTATTTCTCTTCATCGGTGGAAGGGGGCTCCGCGCCAGTGGCGTAACTACGCTTTTGCTGAGGAGGGAGGGGGGGGATCAGATCTCACGATGTTAAAAAAAATCGATGACCTCCATTTTTACACCTTAGAATGACACCCCCCCCCCCCCCCCCCCCCCCCCTGCTTCTGGTCAACTTAAATGCCTTCCAATGTTTTTTTTTTTTTTTTTTTAATGAGGCTTGTCCCCGTAAGATATAATGTGCCGTATCGCTTTAACTATAAGTATATAGTTTGTTCGATAATTTAATCTAAATCAATTTTAAGGTAAAATTTCGCGTCCCTTTCAAAATTTACTCTCCTTTATATTTCTTGACTCTTTTTCAAAATATGATATTTCCATATACTATTGAGCTCGGGGGGGGGATGGGTGTTGACAACCCCCCCCCCCCCCCCTACCCCCGCTGCCCCGCGCCTTCTACATCGCGGCTAGTTCAAATGTGTGTCCCGGTCCGAAGTTTTGAACCAGTCCGCCTCTGTTCAGGGCGACACTGATAGTTTAGAGTGGCTCCTTCCTACTTTAGAATGCCACTCTCCATTCATTAGGGTGCCACTTTCTGTTCAGAGTGGCACCCTCTTATTTTAGGGTGCCAATCTCCATTCAAAGTGGCACGTCCTGTTGTTCGGTGAAACTTTTCGTCCAAAGTGGCACCCTCTTGCTTCAGGGTGACACCATCATTTAGCCAAGGTGATAATTTTTCCTAATTCTATTTTGCGTGGGCTCTCTTCGCCTTTTTTCAGCCGTTTTTTCCTCCTTGCGTACCGTTTTTCCTCTTTGTTTTCTTCTTTTCCCCATTTCTTCTCCTTCTTTTTCCCTTTTTCTTCTCTTTTTTCTCTCTTTACCTCCCTTTTTACTGAGAGTGTCACCCCTGCGATAGTGTCATTCAAGGCATACCCCCCCCCCCCCTCCCCTTACTACGCCACTGAATACAATATAGTAATTCGTGTCAATTCAAGCGTCCTACTTATTGCAACGATAGGTCTTATATGATTGAAATAAAGGGGAAAACAACTATGATTTTTTTTCTTACAGGTTTAACAGCCATTCACCAACATTTCCTCTCTATTTTTTCTTAACTTTTTTGATTACCTCTTTTGTTTCAGTTCTTAGACAAAATACCGTCCAAAATGGTGCAAGAGACCAAGCAGGAATTGTTGCGTTGTTTAAACGAAAAGAATATCCGTGAACCTTGGTATATGGGCAAGTATCTGCATCACGCTATTTCCGCAGCCGCCCTCCCAGAAGCGTTGAGCGTCCAAATCAGACCCATCGACGGAGACTCGGATTGGCTGACTGAAGTCACAAAGTATGTCTCAACGATGAACTACGCCACGGAAAATTCTCGTGTCAACACGATTTTAATTCCAGAATGGATATTAAAACTACACATCGAAGGAAAAGTATCGCGTGCCTTATTAGATCTCCTCTTCTCTCGACTTCTAATGTTCTCGAGTCAGATTGAATTCTATGCTTTACCATCGGTTAGTCCACGTCATATTCAAATTTTGCAAAGCGTCATTGGTATCATCTTCGGTGATCATTTGACAAACGATCCCATCCGAGTCACTATCTATTCGAGAATCGATGATCGTTTGGAGGAGCAATTCTTGCTTCCTCTTTACTCAAATTTTTTTACTAGTCTATCAGAGATACCGAAATTGTCTTTGCTGGAACGCGAAAAAATTGCGCTTAATATTTTAAAGATTGAGTGTTCCTACTCGTCTTCGATTCCTGATAACTGGAGGCTTCTCCTCTACACCCTCGCCGATTTGTATCGGGCTGACTGTTCGACAACTATGGAGTCAGCTCTTGGCTGCTTAATATTTTCAAGCATATTGCTTGGTGTGGTAGACTTAAAACTAGGGTCGTTTGAAAAAGAAAATAAATTCTTTAAAAATTTTTCTTACGATTCGCGGGCAAAGTTTAGCCCGACATTTATTGAAGAAGACGATTGGAGGACGAAGGCTGAAAAAAGCAATTTTTCCACGAAAAATGTCCCCATAGAAAAAATAATGGCGATGACGAACGACGGGTCTCATCAAACAGATGATTTTTTTTTGGCCTTGTCGAAAGTCGATCACAACGATTGCCTCTTCGCAGTCAAATATTTCAGTTCGTATCGTGATCCTAAATATTCTCTACAGCTTCAAAAACAAAATCACGAATTGAATCGACCGATTCTGCATTGCTTCGCTCAATTTCATAACAGCGTCCTCCTCATTGAGCTTTTGAATGCCGTACTAAATCACCCTTTTCAGAAAATGAAAATGGCGGAGATATACTGTGGAACTTTAGCATATAATGTATATTTTAAAATAGACACGTATGAAAACTTGGAGGCCTTTGTGATTTCAGAATTTAAGCAGATGCCATCTTTGAAAACCGTATTTCTGTCGGTCTTAAATTTAATTGAAAATTTGTCCGGTTGTGAGATTCTCAGTAGAAGCAGTCAGCCACAATGGCGACGTTAAGGTGAGAATTTAGGCATTTTTATTTTACAGTCTTACAGATCTTTGATACGGGTCGGGGCCCGCGGACTTATGTTACTCCTACCCACTCGAATAAGGCCCAAAAATTGTATCCCCCTCAACCCCATTTTATAGGTGAGACCCTCCCTCCCCCCCCCGGCTCTCACATACGCACACACATAAAGTTTCTGGATCTGCCACTGATCCTGTTCCTTTGTACTATCTGCATCTTATTTAATTTGTCAACCTTATTGAAACTTTCTGGATCTGCTACTGATCCTGTTCCTTTGTACTTACTATTTGCATCTTATTTAATTTTTCAACCTTATTGAAGCTTTCTGGATCTGCCACTGATCCTGTTCCTTTGTACTATTTGTATCTTATTTAATTTGTCAACCTTATTGAACCTTTCTGGATCTGCCACTGATCCTGTTCCTTTGTTTTATTTGCATCTCATTTAGTTTGTCAACATTATCGAGAATAAACGTTCTTTTTTAAAATGTTAATATGCGCAAGAAGGCGCAGTTATTCTTGAATTTCACTGACATCCATAATTTTGATGGTCATGAAGATCAACTTAAAATTAATTTTCGATCAAACAAATCTTTTTTTAAGCTACTAACTGATTAAATGATTTTTTTGTATTTTTACATCGCATTTATTTATCTTGACCCTAAATCTTAAGATCTCCTATTTACCGACGACAGCACCCATTTTAGGTTTTTATCTCTATTGAGATAATGATTTTTGTAATTTGGTGTTTCGGTACCTATATTTGTATGCTTCGTCTTGCTGCAAAAATGTGATAAAAAAGCGAGACTCTTTCCTCCGTTTGTGTAAACCCATGTAAGTTACCGGAGATCGATGTAAGAACTGAGATTTGTTTAATTCCTTTGAGAAGAAGTTTTCCTTTATGAGCTTTGTGCTGTGGTTACTTACCTTGTTTCGAGTTATCAGGAGGTAAAAAAGGCCTGCATGTTCTATACTAATTTTATTACTTCTCTAAGGGTACTTTACTTTGCATAGGCTCTCAGGGGCTAGGGGGGCTATAGCGCCCCCCACTTCTTTTGGTCGGAGGGGCTAAAAATCGGGGGAAAGTCAGCACTTGAGACTTCAGAAGAAAAAAACAAAGAAAGTCATCACTTTTTAGCCCCCCCCCACCTTTTTTGGTCACGGTCCGCCTATGTTACCTTAAAAACTCCCCTCGTCCCTCCATTAAAAGCTATGATCTTAAGAATTTTTACTCTTCTTTGAGAGTTGGTTTTCCTGAATATCACATGTTATGCTAACGCTAGTAGCATATATTTGCCCTTTAAATTGCTACTAAACAAGAGAAATGTGTTACCACAGTGAATGATACATAGGAAAAAAATATGAATTATAAAATAGCAAAACATTGCTATAAAAATTGGGAATACATTGTACATAATGCAAAAATTGCTGTTTATGAGTTGCTACTTTACCACCAAATATTGCTGATTTTGCAATACTTTTGCCACCGGCACTGAGCACTTTGACTCGCGTCTCTCTTCCTCTTTACAGCTCTTTATCTTACGCGGTCATTCTTTTTTGCCGGTGCGAACCTTAGAAAACGGTCCTTCTCAGGGCCATCACTAGAGCGAACTAAATATTCCCATAAGCTTTCTAAGAGATTCCCTCATTAGAGCCGAATTAAGACCCCACCTGGCGCCTTAAGCTAAATGTATAGACGCGCCCATGGGCGGTCTAAGGATTCAAAGGGGGGGGGGGCTTCAAAAAATGTGATGATCTTTTTTTTTATTTTGTTTTGCTTCTTTACTATTACTCTTGAGCTTTTGTGGGCTTGATAACTCCTGGAGTTTTTTCTCCTCAATAAAAACTGTCCCTCACAAATTTGCGCCCTAAACTTAAGCTACAGCTTAATCCGCCTAATGGTTACAAATATGACCATGAACTACATAATGTTACAATAGAATGCTCAAATACTGTACTACATATAGTCCTCAGAATCGCGAAACATTATCCTACTCAAGAGACATTTTATGGCTTTTTAAACCCTTGCTCTCTTCTTTCCATTTAACATTCTCATGCTGCTATTAATACAGAGTCAGTTGCCCCCCCCCCCCCTCCGGGCGGGCCCGCCTTGCCCAATGCTTATGTTCCTTCAATTATTTGAGTTTTCGTTATTCATGAGACGTCTTTAGACACCCAGAAATGGTAAGCGCCTATAGGTTATAAGAGAAGGTAGAGTGCAAGACTTGTAGGCGACTACAGTAAATAAATAAATTAAACTAACATTGCACAAATAATTCAAGGTATAGGTATAGTCTGTGAGAATCACGCGCAGAGAAGGAAAACTCACAGGAAAAAAAGTATGGAAAGAGAGAAAAGAAATAGGTAACTATTTAAAAGCTCCTGCTGTGTACAAAAAAAAAAAAAATAAATACATTTATAACATTGTTTTGAAGTGGTGAAGTAGATTACGTTTTTAAATCAATCGAATAAAAATTTTGAAAGTCAGTACTATAAAACAGATTTATTTACATAGATTTGTAGGATTTTTACAGATTTTTCTACCTACATGTACGAGTTTTTTTTTTTTCATTTTTTATAATAATATAAAATAAATTTAATATCTGGAAACTATACATGTGACGAAATCTCAATAATTCACAAGTACTATTTTAAAGTTCAAAACAGAAACTTGCGTACGGCGATCGTGCCAGTTTAGGGCCAAATCCAGAAAAAGGGGATGAGAGTATGGGGTAAGGGGACAACATTTTCAGAGAGCTAATAAGAGAAGGGCAAAATGAGAATAATAGAATATATACTCTCCAAAAACGCAATAAAAATTAACTTTCTCCCCCTCCTTGAATACTTGGGTTTGGTCCGATTGCGAACTGTCGAATCGATGAGAGAGCTAGCCAAGTTGATTCGTCTGAGTTGACCTATATGTATTTGGCCTTAACCCCTTTAAGGGCCAAGCCCGAGTATACTCGTTTTTCTCCTCAAGTTTATTTAACATTGTTTCGGTCTTCATTCCGGATTAACGCGACCATCGATGAAAAAAACTTACAAGAGGTGTTGGCGGGCGCCTTCAATTCGTCGTATAGGCAATTCCAACCCCCCCTGAGTACGAACAGTTAACTACCTTCCCTATATACATGGAAGAGTAGCGTTCTTTTGAACAAACCTGGTCATTATAGGGTTAAGTCGATTGAACCATTCGTTGGGTGGATGATGGATTGTGTCCGAATGAAGTTATTGACTTATAGGGCCGTAACAGGCCAACTAAGGCAAATAGAGTACCTAGACAAATAGGTCAGTGGTGTCACTGGTGTCATGCAGCAGATGGTCTGACACTCTCAAGTAGGTACTTTTATACTAATTATTCTATTTTTAAGTATTTAATAAACAATACTGCAATTAATTATTTTCCAATGGGAACGTAAACTCAGCAATATTGAATACCTCTTGCTTCACGATAATAATACTATAATAACAAGTATTTATTCCATTCCTAGATCTAAAATAAAGGCTTGAGATGATGACATCGACTTTGTTTTTCGATCGCAGAAGTTTAATGAGTACCTAGAAGGGTTGACTTCTCCATGCCCTTTAAACCTCGTTGCTGGTTTTTGTTTCGATTCTTTTTTTCCCGGAAAACTCCTGCTCAATCTCATCAAGTGACCTGTTATGAGTCTCGACTAGAATCGTCATTGAGCAAATCCCGAAAATCAAAGCGCTTATGGCAAACATCAGCACCATACCTTGGATCCCTAAATTATCAACCAAGATATTATATGACTTGACAAAAGTGAACATGAATAGATACATGGTTGCAAAAGCAGCCCCGCACATCATACCTCGGACCCTGATTGGAAACACTTCATAAGGCATCACCCATGGTAAGATATAGATCCCTATACCCGAGGTGATCATGAATAGCACAAACGCGGAAACTGGTATCCACGACAGTTTCGCGGCTAACTCAGGGTTTCCGGTCTCCCAGGTGAGGTAGCCAAAAATTATGAACAGTAGCGCTGCTGAACTAAAACCGGATATAGCGCCAATAGTTTTCCTACCTATTCTGCGAAGTAAATAGGTGGCTAAAATTGTCGCGAAAAATCTTGTCGTTCCGAGAGCGCAAGTGACTTGAAGCGAGTCAAAGTCGGTGTGAAATTCATCCATAAAGTTGACCGTGTAATAGACTACGATATAAAACCCGCAACTATTTTGTATGATGGAGATTAATAGTATTAGGAAGAATGGTTTCCAGACGGTGGGGTCGCCAAATGTTTTGAGACTGATCGATGGGTTGTTGAGAGCTTGGGCTGCTGCAATATCTTGAAGCTCCTTTAATTTGGCGGTGACGTCAGCCGTGTATTCGATCCGTTTTAAGCTTCTCAGAGCGTCCTCGGTTTTATTCTTCGAGACAAGCCATTGAGGTGAATCGTACCAGAAGAACAGTGAGATAAAACCTAGGATGCTTGCAATACAGATGGATTGGGAGGCAACGATCCATGGTAAGTAACCACCAACGGTATACATGAAAACTAATCCCAGAGAAGCGGAGAGAGGGCAGGTAGATAGGAAGAAACTTCTCCATGCGGGGGGTGATGTTTCACCCAAATACACCAAAGAAGGGAAACTAAAACCTGAAACAATACCCCAAAGCTCAGATGAGAATGAAATAGTAAGGGGTCGCTGCAAATTAAGTTAACTTATGTTGCAACCATATTTGTATACAGTAAGTATATGTATACATAGCGAGCAAATTTTCGCGATCGAATATAATTTTAACAATACCAATGACCAACCTAACCTTTGACAGAACTTTCCCTCCTTTTATAACTTTCAGTTCATCAAGTTGGAGGGGTGCGGATCAAAATGAGTCAGAATTCCTCGAGACAAAATCGAAATAAAATAGGAAGCCTTCAAATGGGACGTTAGGCATAAAGCATATCCATGATGGAAATCGAAAGAACTCAGAATTTCTTCAAGACGAAATCATGATTGAAAAATGATTGAATCATGATTGCCTTCAAATTGAAGGATAAGCAAACAGCACGGTACGAAAGGGGGGAAATATAAATTAGGACAATTTCGTGACAAAATCGTAATAAAAGAGTGCCTTCAAATGGGAGGTTAGGCAAAAAGAGTTTCTGAAAAAAATCGTGATTTTGTATCCGGAAAGGGAGACAAAATACCGTGAAAATAGACTATTTGTAATGATTTTATCAAATCGTTTTCATGATTTTTTTGGAACATTATTTTGACAATGAAACTGAAAAATTTCGATCTATGGACGATTTTTTTAAGGATTTTGCTACATGGGGGGCATCGATGGTATCAATTTGATGCCCCGGAAACACCTAAAAACACAATCAGTTTCCTCGAATATGGCGCTATACACGTTCGTTGCTGTCGTGCAAAGTTGACAATGATTTAGTTTAAAAAAAGTGAATATTTTGCGTTTTACTTTTTTTCCCGTCATAAACTTAGTCCTTAACCGTCATGGCAAGCTTAGGGGGCCTCAATCACTGGAGTCGTCTAGTTTCATTACTTTGATCTACTAAATTTATGACTAGTAGGTAAATTGGGATGTTTTTCTAACCTTTTTTATACCTTTTACTGAATTTAAATCGAATTTTCGCGATCGAATATGATTGACAATACCAACCTAACCTACATATTCGAGGAAGCTCGCAATTGAGTATTTAGGTGTTTTCGAAGCATCGATGGCATCAGTTCGATTTTGAATTCTTTTCCGGACTTGAATTCAAAATTGAATTGTTGCAATCGATGCCTGAAAACACCGAAAAAGCTCCGAAACCACGATCCAGTTTCGTGTCATCCACTGTTGTCATGCGTAGGTTGGCACTTGGCAATGATTTTGTATGATTCTACTAATAGCTGTTCATAGGCGCACCCAGGATTTCTGTATGGGAGGGCCAAAATGTCATTTCATATGGGGGGTCTGGGGGTCCTCCTCCAGAAAATCTTGAAAATTTAGCTCTTCTTAGACGCAAAATTAGGCTACTTCTATTCAGAAACTATATTGAATTAACTCTCGAGAAAAATGAGATTTTCCGAGACTATGCTGATATTTGGGAAATATCCTCATCATGCTGATATTTGGGAAATATCCTCATCATGCTGATAGAAAGACGGAGTCTTCAGGAAATCTAGATTTCAGAAGTAAATCGAGCGAAATTAACAATTAAGGACATTGCAGTAGGGAAAGATGTGTTCCTCCAAGGAAAAATATGTTTCATGACATTGATCCTTTTTTTGAACTCATTTCCTTTCCCATATTTTATTTGTCTCTCCTCCTCCTTTCTTCTTCTCTCTTTCTCTTTTCCTCATTTAGTCCTTTCCTTTTCTCCTTTTTTCCTTTCCTTTCCTCCTTTTTTCCTTTCCTTTCCTCCTTTTTTTTCTTCCTATGCCCCCCCCCCCCCCGGGTGCTCCCATGGATATATTCGTCGCGAAAATTCGCTTTTACAAATGTCCTCTCTAATCTGAGAATGATTTGAAAAAAATACATACCACCTCCAAGACCAATGAGGAATCTACCAATCAGCAGCATGTTGAAGCTGGTTGAGGCTATCATGACACCGTGACCAGTTGCAAAGAAGAAGTAGAATATTTGTAACATTCGTATCCTCCCAAATAAATCCGCTAGGCGGCCACAGATACATGATGTTAAGAGGGTCCCAATCACAGGAATACTCGCTGAAATTTTGAAAAGTCAAATTACAAAACTACTAAATACATCGTACGTTTTTGTAAGTGGGTGATTGACCTTACAAGTCAACACGATCGGTTGCATACCCAACTCTTTAGCCAGCATGGAAATTCAGCCTGATTCAAGAGGTTTAGAGGTAAACCGGAGATTTGTAATATATGATGTATGATCTGTATGCATCTTTCTTATGATCGCGTAACCTGACACATACCCAGTTCTAGAAGCTGCAGGCTGATTAAATTTGCAGGGGGAAAACTCTACCCTTTGGGGCTATGTATGGGATGTGTACTGGATAGTGGATACCCGTTTCCTAGTCGGAAAAATAAAATAAGAAATGCGCGTGTTTTGACTGCGGCATTGAAAAGTACGTATAAACCACCCTTATCCCTCATAGTAGATGCAGTAGGCATGGGCGCTCTCGGGGGGGCCAAGGGGAGTGCCCACTCGGTACAGGTTAAGGGATTTCGTTTGCTGCCCCCTTTTTTTAAAAAAAAAAAAAAAAAAAAAAAAAAAAAAAAAAAAAAAAAAGCAAAGAAAAGAAACAGAAAAGAGAAGCCTCTCAAATTAGGAGTTTTAGGGGTCCAGACGCGAAAAAGAAAAAAATCCAATTAAGAGGTGTACATAATTTGAGTTACGTCGATCGTGTAAAGAGGAGAAGGAGAGAATAGACTTGCATCAACATTTATGACCGGTTCGGCTGTATCTATGTGAGCTTGAGTAGAAGTAAGTACTTATAACGGAGGTATATTACAATGTCAAATGTATCCCTCGTTGACTATGATAATCTCATTCTGTAATGAGTTTTCGCCGTAAAGGCATAGATAATCCTACCATATTTTCAATTTGCAAAATTGCACCATTATTGAAAGTCTTCAAGTCACCGCCACATCACTTTTCTACGAACCGCGGCAGGAACTTTTGCAGCTGGCGCGCTCAAATATCGCCGTTTGTGTTGTTGCGTCGCTGTGAAATGAAGGCGTTTTTGCTGCTCGTCGAGTCTCGACTCTCTGTCGAGTGAGGTTACATTTTTTCACCGTCAAATAGATGGCGGTCACTCGGTTTGGACTTGACAAACAATAATGATATAAAAATTATACAATATACAAAATACAATATATTATATACTATATACAATATTATAATATTATATATTATATGCAATAATTTAATATTTCACCTTTTATTTTCTTTGTCAAGCGATTTTTTTCCTTTTTTTTTTAACGGCAGAATCAAGCAACTTACATCAAGATCTGTGCGAAACTCTTTTTAGAATAGTGGCTGGTTCATTAACTTTCTAGCTGCTAAGATATCTTGTAAAATTGATTTGCCAATTCGATTATGTCACATCTTCAAATCGATGGATTGGAAAATCTTAGCCAGTGTAACCGAGAGACAATACCTATAGTACTTATATTGCATTCAAGAAAGAGACAATAGAGGGTGCTCTAATAAGACCAGCTGTTTCATAGTAATATCAAGTCTTCCAGTCTACCCGTCGGAATGGTTGTTTGGGATAGACCTGTTGCTCTGACTAATTGTCGTCGCATATTTACTTACACATATAATTACTGTAAGGTCTCGATTTTAACGGGATCGTGTTATGAACTTCTGGTGGGATGTTAAATTACAAGTGATCTAATACTTCTACATCCCTGACAGTCGTGAATTTTTCACTTTTTAGCATGCATCATTTCAGCTCTGCTCTTTAAATTTGGTTGGAGAAAATCCTGCGCTGTGCAAAAAAAAAAAAAAAACAAAACAAAACAAAAAAAACAACAAAAACAACAAAAAAACAAACATAAAACCGTTCGGCCGTTTTCTGAAAGTTGATGAAGTTGGATTAATTCGTTGTTATTCTTTATGCCTCAAATACGTTATTGATAGTTCAGAATCAAAATAATGGGGCTCTTGCAAACTTTTGCAACGAGCAAATAAATAGTCCAATCTGTTGTAAAAACCTGCAAGAATCACGAAAATCACACCGAGGAAGTCTAAAATTCTGTAATAAACTCACAAAACTGCTTTAACGGCAAGATCGTAATGGCGCTTCAACGCAGGTAGCATGGGAGATTCCTGTCAATTATGTAACTTTCTCTACGGAAACACAGAGATGTGTCTCAATTTAAATAGGAATCTCCCATGATACCTGCGTCTTTCCGCCATTATGCCCGATTCTGAGAGTGAATTTCATGATTTTTCAGTGTACTCATTGTCATTTTTACACGTTTTTATGCAAGAATCAACTCTTCAATCCCCCGCAGCAAAATATTGCAAGAGCCCCATTGTCTCACTCAAATATACATGTTTTTTTTGTTTGTTTTTTTTTGTTTTTAAATGCGGTAACTCGTTGATCGGCCAATTGCAATAATCTTTGTTGCTAATGTAACGATGGACGATCGATGCGTGTCCGCGTGCTCCTAAACAATTTTCAGTAAAAATTTGTTTGAAGAGGGACAGTTTACCTTCCCAAAATCGATTATTTTACATTGGTTTAAATCGTAGAAACACTCTGTTGCCAAATTGCAGAAGGTGACACAGATCGATCAAGTGCGGGTGATTAGTTGTACGAGAGTGCCAGAATATTCTATTTTTCTAGCCTATATCTAAAAGAATAATTTAAAATAAATATAATTTTTTAGCTGTCTTGTTGTTTCGTTTTTGACAAAATTTCGCAACTGACTTATTTAATGCTCTGGAAAGCCCTAACACTCACTCAGCAAATATTGTCTTACCTATCCATGTAGCTTGTTCTCTATCGATATGTATGTAGCTTTCCGGTGCCAACAATTGGGGCAACATTCCTGCAGACTGGCCGACCATTGTGCCCATGATGAACTGAACGGGTATTGAACATGATATCGCCAGAAACTGTGAATCGGAATAAAGGAATAAAATTCACACCTCAGTTTTTTTTGTTTTTTTTTGCGCGGATCTAGCAATTTGACAGCAGTGTATTCTTCCAATTGCATTGCATGAGAAACAATCGATTAGTGACGGGACTATAGCCCCTGCATAAATCGAATGCTAAACATACATTTAAATGGGAGAATGCGTAGTTGCTAGATTGCTGGATCCGCCAATGTATGAGAGTTTGTATATGTATGCATGAATTTCAAAATAGAAATAGGAAGTTGTAAAAGCAACAAAGTATTCAAATCTCGGCGAGTAAGTTGCAAATGGCTTCAAGCAGATTAATTTAATAGAAGTCAGAATTCTCGAGTCGATGACTTCCTTCGTCCTCAGATACGCACAGAATATTTGATTTGAGGTCATATTTTGATATCAATAATGTTTAGGCACCTTCTCAAAAACGTTGATTGATATAAAAATCACCCTTTGGACTTGAGGGCAAAAAAAGAGTAAATATCAAAGTTTTAGTTAAAGTCATAGCACTGGAGTTTCGCTAAAAATTTACCTTCAGAATGACTGAGACCTGTAAATAAGGCACAAAGTCATCGGTTTAAACATGATTAAACGATAGGGGCACACAAAGTGTAGAAATTACCTATATACTTTGAAGGTCGAAAATAGGTATAGGTGGTGAAAGTTACCGAAACCTATCGTTTAAAAGCTTCCAGGGTTAAATTTTACTAACTTGAATCACTTCTGACTCATGCGGTTCTAATTGAAAAAGTGCACTCAGAAAGTCTGAAATCAGTTCAGCTTCAAAATTACAATTATTTAAGGTAATTTTTGGTCGCTGAGAAATTGCAAATTTCTGCCTACTGTGAGGCGTCGAGAGAGAGGCCAAGTGAGCCCGAACCCTCAATCCACAGAACAATATCAGGGGACCCCAAATCATGGAAAAGCGGTCTCAGGGGGGCTCCAAACCATATGTGCAATCTATGAATTTGCCCCCAGTTCCCTGATGGAATCCTCTCGACACCCCTGCTGTTAAGCGAGAATAGGTAGTATCAAGCCCCTTTTCCCTCCTTTAAAGGCAAAACTCTCCAAAATTCGACCAAAAATCAGCACTGTAAAACATTAAAATAGTTTAAAGATCGAAGAGAGGGGTGAGTTTTCAGTTTTACACTTTGGAACTCACCACATAATGTTAATGCTCCTAAAACTGTTGCAAATTACTCTCGCAACTCGCAATACTATATACAGTTAGTTTAAGAACTAACTCGTTTCAGAAGTGTAAGAGGAGCTCTCCAATAATTTTTGGCGAATTTTCAATTCTCATTCCTCCAAATCAAAACATTTGCCCAAGACTTTCAGTTTTTGGGTTTAAAGCATTCTGTAACGAAAACCCAAAGCTTGCAAATTCATATACTACATTCGTTTCCATTATGCAGTATACTGCATAATGGAAAATTATGGGAAAATTCCGAAAATTTTCGGTCAGGGTTCGCCAAAACTTCTGAAGCGAATAATAAGTGTTGATGTTATGTTTTGCATGCGTTTGTCTAATGATAAGCTGCCACTCACTTAAATATTCATGACAAAAAATTGTCTCTACTTATTGACTTAGATAAGCCAACAGTACTCCAATGCGTGTGAAGCTAGACAAGTATTTTTGAGGGGGGGGGGGCGGAGGAGGAGAGGCACAGTTTGATTCAATAGTTTCAGGGTCGGACTGGCTCTCTAAATGTTGGGCCGCTCGGTCAATTTTGGGGCCCCTTCCTCTATTTTGGGGCCCCCCTCAGACCATTTTTTAAAAATTCACTTAAAACAAAGCAGTTTTTACTCTATTTTCAACTGATAATTAGAGTTCTCTGTTTCTTATTTTTTAGTTAGTTATTACGTAGACTTATTAAAGATCCAGATCGTAGCGGGTTTCTCTTGATCCTTTTTAAACCCACCCAAATATCAGCAAGAGCATATATGCTCGGCTGCGGCTTCTAGTCCAGGGTAAAGTAACTTATTATCTTCGGTGGTGCAGTCAGATATTAATTCTTGGGGCGGGGGGGGGGGGGGGGGAGTGACGCCATCTTTTTCACGTGCCGTACTTACCGGGGGGTCTGGTGTTGAAGGGGAGTCTGGGGGCCCTCCCCCCCGGCAAATTTTGAAAGTTTTACGTCCTAAAAACCCAATTTTAATGGGTTTTTTTGGGTTTCATTTGTGAGAGAACCGAGTAATTAGTTATGAGATAGAGATAACATTTTAGCAAGTTTTGATTTTGAAAAGAAGAAAAAAAGGAAAACTAGTTTTTTAAAAAATATAAGACATAATGGTAAACTCTTAAGACTCGCCTCTTGCTTGCAATTAAACGGATTGTAATGTTTTTGTTTTTCTTGCCAGTATTTATTATTTTCTCTTCCCAGTATATTCTTTAAATATTTTTTGGGGGACTAGGGGGGCCCGTTTTGACCGTTCGGGGGCCCCGTTTTTCACCCGATTGGGGCCCCGTTTTAATCCATTCGAAGGTTCCTTTTTTAACGTTTGGGGGCCCCAGATTTTCCAAAAGTCGGTTCGCATCGCGGACTAGAGTGGACTTGGCCAGTCTCGATGTATTTTCGATCCTTACATTAAGCTATCTTAATTAGTTTACAATGGTTTTCCTTTAGTGTAATCTATTTACTGTCTTCTTTGATACATTATTCTTTTCTTCATTCCTAAATTTTTCCATTTTATTCATTCGGGGCCCCATCGAAGGCTCCTGCGGGGCTCCCTCGGGCCTCATAAAGCGAAATTTTAGGCCGCGATCGCGGCCTAGCGGCCCTAGCCAGTCCGACCCTGAATAGTTTTCCAATGTTTACTATTTCACAGCACCTTTGGGCTGAAAGTTATATAGTATTATTACTATATATAGCCAGGTTAAGATTTTCAGCGACTCGGCCAATGTACTTACCTGCAAGCTCCAGGCTAGAGTCTTTTATTCTAAGAACCCCCGTCATTTATGAGAATTCATTTTATGACCAGTAGGTAGTGGATTTTGTAAGTTTCCAGGGCTACTATCATTATTTTTGCTATGGATATAATATACAGCTAAATCGACCATTTAATCGCTTGAAGCAAAAGTTTGCGACAGCCCTATTAAAGAGGAGAACAGCATTCATTTCAAGAAACTTTGTCCAACTGACACTTATTATTAGGTATGCGCTTTTAAAATGTATTTTGTCAGTTTTAGAGGCGTCGAATTTACGTCCAAACTTAACCCTTCACAGCCCCGTGTTCCTAATTAGGAACAAATACTTTATATAACCCACGAGCAGCCAAATATGTATAATCTAACTTTGATGTTGCTGCGCGTTGTGTCACTCTTGACTCATATAGCTATTAGAATTGAAAAATGGTGTATACTTCGTTCCTCAAACAGATAGTGCTGTGTATGAAATCAAATCATGAAAATTCAGGTCAAAGGAAAAGTGTAGCCTGATTCGAACATTTCTTATCATTATAATGACTGTCAATCGTTTGTTGTTAATTTTCTTAAATTCCTTTCATAATTTTTTTTTTCCCAAAAAAAAATTATTTTTCATTGGAGAAAAAAATCTCGCCTTTTTGTATGCGTTTGCGTGTGTACAGAATATTGAAAAACGGAGGAAAATGACGTATTTGATGTTGAGCATAATACAGATCAAAAAATAGCACAATGATTTTTTTTTTACTATATTTCCCACTACAGTATTAGGGTACCTAAGTATATGAATTGAAAAATTCACGTACCTTTCTTAAAAAAAAACAAAAACAGTAACAAAAACAAACAAAAAACAAAACTTCGTTTTCTAAACTGAAGTGTTCTTTTTTTTATTTATTTTTTTTGCTCCTTTATAGGGGTCATTTCACGAAAGGTGGTAGATGGATGCTCAGGTTTATTGCACCGTTGGTACACTAGCGCATCGAAATTAGTGCTTGAGAGCACAGAGACTTTCTAATACTATAGCTAGGTACTAAAAATAAGATGGTATTAGAAGTCTTTGAAAAAACAAAAACTCGCCCACGCAGTAAACAAGGCGATCTGTCACCTGCCAACTCTCATAAAAAAATCCCCATTCTTCTGCTTAATATTATGCCAAAAATACTTAGCGGACAATATCGATTAATACGTCGATACACTGAGACGGGATCAAGCTACGCTCAAGAAACGACTTCATCGGATAGAGGGCTTAAAATGTCAGATCGACGTTATGGTCTATATTTTTACCAAAAGAGCCGATCTATATGGTTTCCCGTGGTTTCTCATGCACACGGAAAAAAACTACGGTGAAAACAACCATACGGATACCTGATTTTGGCACCTGCTAGATGTTATGGTAATGTCAACCAGAAGTATACTATGTTTTGACTAGGTACTAGGTGAAGTTACCTGATTGCATGTCGAATTTACTCAAAGTATCGGTAAATGTACCATACTTCTGGTCAAGTTTACCATAACATCTAGGAAGTGTCAAAATCAGGTATCCGTATGGTTATTTTCACTCATCTTTTTTTTTCCGTGCACCAGGCTGTCCAGAAGTGAGTTTATATACTTCTACCTACTGTGAGCTGCTTTGGTTAAAAATTTGACAAATTCAGGAAAACCTGCGTTCTATAGCTTCACAAAGACATCAGCAAGAACACTGGAGTTCATTATTAGACCAAATGAATAGTTTGAATGAGTCGACGAGGACCAACTCAGAAAAAGCATACCTACAATACAGAACGTGGGACAAAATAATTTTCCAAAGGACAAAAAAATCACTTGATGATTTGGTTTTCTGGACGAAATTTGTGGGTATCAAAGAATGAGACAAAATTACATCATAGTAGAAATGTCACATGAGTTTCCATGAATGCAATCAAATCCAATGCACGTTTGTGAATGCAAACTTTGGCAGCTACTAGTTCGATTTTCAGAAACCAACGGAGCTTCCTCTGCAGTCTGTACTGTAACCATATTTTCTGTTTAATGGTTTTTAGCTTTTGAAAATGGAATCATTTGTTTCAAAACACAGGCGTTCAACTTGCAGTTGTATTTTTGTCATTTTTAATAGCAGTCTCTCAAAAAAAAAAAAAAAAAAAAAAAAAACAACAAAAAAACAACAAAAAAAACAAAAAAAAACAATAAAAAAAAAAAATTCCCCAATTTTATATGGAAAGAGTTACTTAAAATGCTCAAACTGGACACGAAATGAAAAATACAAACTCACTGGCCTCCAACAGCCACCAATAGGTTCTTCCTTTAAATTCGTCATCTAGAAACTCAGGCAGAAACACACAACGACACAAAGGGAAAATGCCGAAGAGAAATTCGTCTTTTTCGTCAAAATGGACGATAAGAAGACGAATTTTTCACTGCAAGCCAAAAATCAAGCTCAAAGAGAAAAGCTCCTCAGCTGATTTTTTGCCGATTACTTCGGACTTTGTGAAACTAACATGCACACTCGAATAATACACACGCTCACATCTTCGCGATATCAAACTGAATCGAAAGACATCATGGAAGCCCAAGCTCACATATTGTCATGTAGCCGGTGACAGCGATACTCAAGACGACAAACGTCGTCAAACTTGGCCGATAATACCTAATGAATGCGAATGACAGAGAGGGTATTATCCGAGATTATTTTAGTCCTAGGAATCGCAGAGTATTATTCTAATCAAGAGTTCAATTGTTTTCCACATCTCAAGTACTCATGATACTTTTCAAGTGTTTTTGATGATATCGCGTTCAGTATCGCTGATTTAAGTTTTTCGTATGTTTTTATTTACTTATTGAGTAATACTGCTTCCTTTCTCACCGTTCAAAGTTCTTTCGCCAATATTTAGACACCGTTAAAAAATGTAATTACTCGAATTCGTGTGTGAAGAATCCCGGGAAAAGGCGGAATTTGGACGGCAGATTCCAAGGTTTTAGGTTAAATGTAGGTCGTTTCCGGCGATGTCCTAGTTTGTTTACGAAACGACCGGAAACGACCTACAAAATAGAACCCTAAAAATCGATTTTTACGGCAAGATGGCGGTACCCTAGGTGATGACAGTGAACCAGCGGAACGTTTCTTGATTTGCCACTCTAAATAAAGTTATAGCTCGTTGGATTTAACCAGATTTAACCTGATCCTAAACTAACCTAACCTAACCAGCGGCCACCGTATACTAAAAGTTATGATTGCAGATTAAGAATAATGGAGAATATTTTGATAAAATTATGGTTTATTGTTTTTTTTTTACAAAGATAAGAAAATTAAATAATAATAAAAAAATGAATAAATAAAAAAATGATGGTATAGTATTTTATGCAGGATTAGGTACACAAGTGCTTCTTCACAAAACTTATAATTTAAGAACATACCTACAAATTTTACAGTCACATAATTTCCTCCTCTCTTGAAAATAATAATAATAAAAAAAAAAATGATACAAAAAAAAAACCATATATTTTCACAATCTCAACGTACCTTTCCCTCCTTTACATTTATAATTATTTCTCATGAAATGATATTTTTACAATCTATGATATACAATAAAGGTTTGAAATATCAAGCGTGAATGAGATCTGGAGAAAAAGAAAGTCAACAACAAGATTTAACAACACAGTTAAGAAGTCTAGATATCTTAGACCAGTGCTGCAGTGGTTCTACAAAAATTAGACCTCTTAGGTCCAACATTATCGGTTTTAGGACTTTTTGTCACGGTGTGTTTTTTGTCCGCTGGTCTTTTCCTCCTATTTTTCCATCATGTATAAATATTTGGCCCTCGAAAACTCGTCCAATTTATTTTTGTCTAATTATAAAGTTGGTCCAATCTTTTTTGTTTGTTTTGTCTTCAACTACAACTTCATGAGGTTTTTAGTCCAAATCCTTTTAGGTCCAGAATATGTCTTCGGCCTTGCAACTACATAGTAGTCCAATTTTGTTTTGTCCTTAAAAAAAAATACAAGTTTCGTCCAATGCTTATTTTTGTTGGTATGTAGGTAAAATGAAATGCGGAGATGAAAATATACAAAAAACGCGTTTAAATTTGACTGCTTAAACCGTTTTATATGTTTGTTTTTGAAAATGAAGAAAATGCAGCTTCCGGATAAAAGAAAGGGATGACAGATAGTTTCTGAAATGACATAATCCAATTGAATACGTTCTCTGATTACATTGACCCTTTATTTATACTGTTAAATTTTACCAGCAAACCAGCATTGGATTAAACGCACATTTTTTTGTTGTTAAAGATAAGAAACATTTAGACTGAAATTGCAGGACTGAATAAGACATAATATAGACTAAATAACATGTGAACTAAAAAAATCATGGATATTGTAGTCGAGTATAAAAATGAGGATTTGGACTAATTTTTTAAGAGGACAAAAATTGATTCGACGAATTTTCAAAGAGGAAACGTCGTGGAGGAAAAAGAAAGGACGAAAAAAGTAGACAAAAAGTAATGCTCGGTTGGTCTCAACAAAATTTGAAACTCGTTGAAGCCTCTTTGTTGCTTCCTTGGTTGCATCGATGATTATTGAAGGGGCTCCGTCAAAAGGAGCACACGTTATTAGAGCGTTTGATAGTTTCGTATAGAGAATTAAAATATCATAGTTTGACGTACCGACATCGACAGTTGTTTCATTCCACAGTTGGCTTCAGAAGTAACTTTTCCCTATAATTACTAAAGTTTAATAAACAAGCTCTCAAACATGAGGTTGCAATTTTTTTTTTTTGATTCACTTGAAATCAGGCACCTTGAGTACGCGCTGAGTTGTATATAACTTTTAAAATCTATGGTTTTCATTTTTTTGTATATTTCGATGAAAAGTTTGTTTGCTTTCAATACTTTTTTGTAATGAATTATCGAGGAAGGAAAGAGGTATTGGCGCAGTTACTCATACATTGGTTTTGCTCATTAAAAGCAATCAATTCAATCGGAGGAAATGAAAAGTGAAGATTAAACCTAATCATTATGATATTATTAAGGCAGTATCTACAAATTAATTTTAAAAATATCACAACAAATTATAAATGAAACCTAACAAAGCAGCAGCACTTAGTCGTTTACACAAAATAATTACAAACGAATACTCCAAATCTAAGAGTCAATTTGTGGGTCACGTGTAGCAAACATTTCATCAAACTGTTAAAAATTCAATTTAAGGTAATGATTGTTTTGGATCTCCAAAATGATGCCACAATATCTGTTAAAGTGATGCAGTCTGAAATTTATTGGTTCTCGATAGAATTTGCGAGTTTATTTCCACCGGATTAAATAAAATAATATATAGGTATAAAATTTTGGAGTAAAGTGGATACAGGATTGCTGCTGAGGCTCAGTGGTGTATCTAGCAATTTGACAACGTTGCAGTTTATTTTAAACTCATGAAAAATATCAACTATTATGAGTCCACAGAGGACATCATCGAATTTGATCTTTCACGTGGGCTCATAAATAGCAAAATATGGTACGATAGTAGATTGGATGTTACGCCCCTGCTGAGACAAAACTAGAAATGCAATCAAGTCTCAAATTTAGTATCCAAATTCAAGAATTTTAAACATGTAGGAAGCTGAAGGAGCCTCTTTGAACTCGGTATGAAAAAATTGCAGGAACTCAAAAAAATATGGCAAACAAATCAATATTCTCAGAAAACTTTACACAGTTACGGTTACCTTTGCCTGATCGTGATCGATAAATAATCTTTCATCGAGTGAAAAACTACTCTGGTACATGATTGCATGAATTGTGGGTACATTACAAACTTCTGATACACAGAAACCAGGCTGTGCTTTCTGACTTGGCCTGAGCGGCCAGCAGAGATTTATCATTTAAAATTGGACGGCGCACTTTGATCTGAGATGAAAACTATGGTTTTGAAACACTTGAAAATAACGTTGAAGGTGTCAAAAAGTTCCAAAATTTACTCACAAATTGAGTAAATGCATTAATACAAAATTCTAAAATGGCGGTCAAATGAGCTGGTCACAATGAGGAGTCCCATCAAATCGCAACTTTCTATGCTGAGAAAAGAGATTCATCATAGAGAAAGCTGCAATAAGATGGGAATCCTGAGGCGTCATGTCTCCATTGTGACCCGCTTATTTGATCGCCATCTTGGGTTTCTCTTAAAACGCCTTTGTACATTAGTGGGCTTTGAAACTTTTTGTGGTTTCAATGTGATTTTCGAGCTATTTCTTTTTTCATACAGAGAAGAACTATCCGCAACGATGCAGCAAAAGTTTGCAACAGACCCATTAACCCTTTATGGACCAAGCCCGAGTACACTCTCCTCCAAAGTGTTTAAAATAGTTGCAGTGATTATTCCAGATAAATGCGACTATCGATGAAAACACTTACGCAGGATAAGGTCTCTTCGGGCGCCTTCAACTCATCGTATAGGCAATTTCAACTCCCCCGAGTACGAACAGTTAACGACCTTCCCTGCATAAACGGAGGAGAGGCTTTCTTTTGAACTAATCTGGCCCTTAAAGGGTTATAAGGATGTCTGGGCAGAACAAAATCTTGTACACATAGAAAAAAAAACGCTTTGGTAGCACTCAACAAACTTTTGGTAAAAAAAAAGAAGAAAAAAAATGAGACTTTCGTAGCGCAAACCAACATTTTTTGGCTCACCTGACCAAACGGTTTTTACGCCTAACAAAAGAGATTTTTCTGTGTGACATTACGTTAGTTAAATAGGCGTACAGACCCTTTGGTTATGCGAATCAAAGATTTTTTTTGCTCTCCTTAGTCTTTCGCTGTGCCTTTTTCTACCAAAGGTTTAGTGATTGCTACCAAAGCGGTTCTTTTTTCTGTTTTTCTGTGCACACGTAATGTCGTAAAATGATCACTCTCGATCAGGCAAGGGTGTAAGCGTTCGAGATGGGGGATGCGCTTAATGGCGTCGCGAGGGATTGGCGGCGGCATATTCGGCAGTCTTACTATAACCAGACGAGATAACGATGGATCTCGGCGGGGATTGAGGGATCTCCCTTGAGTCGAAGATCGTCGAATCCTTCTTGTGGAGGGCGTTTTTTGAGCTAGATTTGTTGGGCACGACGACGCTGCCGCCAATGCTGCTGCTACTGCTGCTAACACTGACTCCGACAGGTAAGACGCGAACCGGTTCGATCTCGGACGCTGCTCCCTCCATCTGATCGCGATCGGTGGCTGATGAGGCGGATCCCTCGGCACCAGCTTCGGTTTCGCTCATCGTCTCGACTTCCTCGTCTCCATCGCTCGCCAAACTATCCAAATCCTGACTCTGGGCATTCGACTCGGCCACCCGAACGAAAGTCGAACTTAGCTCGCCTCGCAAATGACTCAGCTTTTGAGACGAGACATCGTACATGAATATCTCCTTCTCTTTCTCCTTGTCCTCGTCGCCGGCTTTGTTGTCCACCGTAGGGCTGAAACATGAGAAAATAGCATAATCGTCAATTTTATTCTATATACTGGTGTTTTTTAAAGTGTATATTGCCGGGATTATAAGATAGTAAGCTCTAACCCATTCAATACGTAACTATTCTGATAATACGTTATGCACTGATTGTGAGAGAAATCACTTCTTTAAAAACAAGGAAACACGTTGACTTATTGTGACAGTTTTCCTTGCGCGAAGTAAAGTTCGAGTGCATGAATGAGCGAATCACTGTCACAACAAGGAATCTTTTACTTGAAGCAACAGACATTTTCTTTGGGTAAATCAAGGAATTCCCCCTTAGTTCATACTTCACTGTGCAGTTTCTTTAACAAAAACGAAATACACCTTGGATTAAAAAAAGAATTCTTTCAGTGTGATATACAATGTCGACGTGGATTACTTTGGCTAAAGCCCCCTTTGATAACTTTACAGGAGTCGGTTAGAACTGTATTGTTTATCATTTAACTCCATTATAAATTCATTTCTTTCCTTTACTCTCGCTTATTACCTCCAAATGTTATTTTCTAATTCAGCATAACGTTTACAGAAGATTTCAAAAAGTAAGCTATAACTCAGCTTTGCCCCCATGTGAACTTAACCCTTTAATGGCCAAGCCCGAGTGTACTCGTTTTTCTTCTCTAGTCTACTTCACACTGTTTCTGTCTTCATTTCGGATAAACGCGATTATTGATGAAAACATGTGCAAGATAATATGTCTTCGGGCGCCTTCAAAGTATCGTTTAGGCAATTTCAACTCCCCCGAGTATGAACAGTTAACTACCTTCCCTTCATAAACGGAAGAGTGGAGTGGCGTCCTTTTGAAATAACCAGGCCTTTAGAGGGTTAAGCCCCTTTATACTGAACCCCGTCGACATTTGTATACTAGAGATCATAGGTGTTGGTGTCAGTATCCAACGAGATAAAATCATTGGAGTTTTTGCTGTGGGTCATGAGCCAACGTCAACGTGTGGTCCAGTTGGATGTTGCTCTCTTCGTTATTTTGTTGAGTTTCAGAAAAAAAAGTTATAGCCACCACGCAATCAGCTGATGCGTGATGTCTAAGTGTATATTGTCTTTGTGCACCTTTTGCAAATTTTTGCTGCGGCAGTATGGATAGTTAGTGCCCACGGATTTTAACCCAAAAGACAACCGATAAACACTCAAAAAAAAAAAAAAAAAAAAAAAAAAAAAAAAAAAAAAAGCTTTTTTATTAAAAAATGTAAACGGAGCGTGCTCGTAATAATATCTGTACCATCAAACAAGCAACTGTTTGTCACCAAGCCCAGTCACTGAACGCGCAATTGCACGAGTCGAAAGCAACCGACGATTTGCAGCAGACTTTAGTTGCTCTGTTTGGTGACTGAACTTAGTTACTAGTTATATTGCTTATCATATGAAACAGAAATTTCGAAAGCGCTGTTTAAATTTACGAATTTCAAAAATGCATTTTTACGACTTTGTTGGTAAATTTTGTGGGTTCTTACGAAGTCTTTCCATCGGGTTTTTGGGTTAAAAGTTCATAGAAATTCGTGCACCATATTGCCATTAGGACAAAAATTTTCCTATGTTAAAAGAAAGTACATTCATTTTTATAACTATAAATTTGACTCATTCCATCAAAATTTCTCATTGACAGAAAAAGCAAATCCAAATTTTTGATGTTCGCAGAATAATGTTTCACCTATAGTACTGAGTGCCTTCAATTAGGCAAAACGCAAAATGAACACAGCTGATTACAAATATTTAACTTAACTACCAACTCAATCTGAGCAAGTGAGATGTGATTTGTGTTACGATTAATTAGTAAATCGGTAGTAATGAAAGGTTATGAACGAGTCTACTTTTGAACATGAAAGGGTATTTTTGGAGTGGGTGTAGGGCTGTAGGCGGTGGGGAATTTTGATTAGAACGCCGACGATTTTGATCAAATTGTTTTTTTAGTCTTAATGAGAGAGACAGAGAGAGAGAGAGAGAGAGAGAGAGAGAGAGAGAGAGAGAGAGAGAGAGAGAGAGAGAGAGAGAGAGAGAGAGAGAGAGAGAGA
Organism: Trialeurodes vaporariorum; assembly: GCA_011764245.1. Lineage (NCBI taxonomy): Eukaryota > Metazoa > Arthropoda > Insecta > Hemiptera > Aleyrodidae > Trialeurodes > Trialeurodes vaporariorum. The sequence continues at coordinate 23,237,899 of VMOF01000002.1, forward strand.
GAGAGAGAGAGAGAGAGAGAGAGAGAGAGAGAGAGAGAGAGAGAGAGGAGAGAGAGAGAGAGAGAGAAGAGAGAGAGAGAGAGAGAGAGAGAGAGAGAGAGAGAGAGAGAGAGAGAGAGAGAGAGCAAAACTTGTTTACGTCTTTTTTTTTTTTTTTTTTTTTTTTTTTTTTTTTTTTTAATAAAAAAAAGTAAATTTTAGAAGAAAAGTAAAAAAAGCCAAGAAAAACGGCTAGACGCACAATGAGACACCTATAAACTTGGAAAGTTTGTGAAGGATGAAAATCCAACAATGCTAAGTTTATGTTCGGAGTTGATTAATGTTTAATATTTGAGTAATAATCAGGGGTGGGGGAGAGGGGTCAAATCTAATCTATAAGAAACACCGCCGTAAGAAGCACGGACACTATCTAAGTTTACTTACGTCGATGCAGACGAAAGGCGATCACGACAGCCCGCGTCATTCACTTGCACCTCACGGATACCCTTTATGATGTCTATACATCAATTTTATGAAAGACGTCGTGCTCTTACGCGGGCATGTGTCATGATCAGAGAGATGGACGAATCTCTCGATCGTATTTATTTGATTTATCTCTTACTTTTCACTCAAACCGAGCAGCCGCGCGCGGTTTGGCGTCTTGAGAAGCGTCTGATATGAATTACAAGTCGCATGAAATCGGATTTTAAGAGAAAGTTCTTTGGGGTGTACGGTCGTGATTCAATTCGCAAGTTAATGCACAAAGAGAGCGAGAGAGAGAGAGATAAAGAACAAAAGTTGCTAAATATAGTTAAGTATATACTTCTTTATTTTCGACCTGCGCGCACTGCAGCATTCTTTGGTGTGTTTTTTTAGACTTCATCCTTCTAAACCAAAGCAGCTCTTCTTCGCTCTCCACTCGGCGCGATTGACTTTTGCGAGTGTCGGAGTCATTGAAATCGAGAATAGGCGTTGACATAAATACCAGGCGTCTCTCGCATGCAACTTGCGTTGCGGTGATGGTGGCTACTGCACTCTTTGTGATGCATTTTGCATAATGCATAATATGTTACATACGTATTGTCTCGTGCCACGGTTTTTTGTCATGGTAATAAAGATTACACCGGTTACTGAGCTATAGCCATAAGTGCATACATTTCTATAATATGTTTTAGGAGTTTATGACAGAATATGAGCTGGGACTCTCTTTCCCTCTTTCTTTCTCTTTCTCTTTCTTGGTGACACGCACGCAATGAATAATGGTTTTGTTCGTTTGAAAGCTTCAACTTCTGAGATACTAAATACCAAGTTTTATGGAGAATGGGTTACGTGAAGACGTTCATAGACGGGAACAGAAATGATGTCAGACGATTCCTGGAGGTAGGCTACCCGCAATACTTATCTCAATGAACTTAAACATTTCGAGTGACACATATTGCAGGGATTAATTAATCACTGTTGTAATTATTTTTTTTATGTAAATCGTAGGTTACTTGAATACTAACTAAATTATTCCCATAAAGTTTTATTAATTTTTTAATTGGAATATATTATTTAATAAACTTTAAATAAAATAAACTTAGTTAATGCATATTAAAATTATTAGATGAATACCTAAACCAAAATCAAAGGAATCGTCTGACATTGTTTTTGTCTTTAACTGTATACGTGACAACGCTTATGCGGAAAAAAAAACAAAAAAAAAAAAAATCAAAAAATGCATATGTACCGCGTGCAGGCGCAGAGCCCCAAGTTCAAAGTTTCATTCTTGATTACTGGTTAGTATTCTGATATAAAAAAACATTTATTAAGGCTAAAGCCTTGCTCTCTTATTTAAAAATGAAAATTTTACTCATCAAAACCGTTGACGTCCTTGCAAGAGGATACTCCCTCCCCCTTTCTCTATGTGCAGATACGTCACCCTTAAAATACACAATAATTAATTTCAAGTGTATACGAGTCCATTTAACTATAGCAGTTTCTGAATGTGAGACAATGTTAAATCAATGAGCTCAAAAATCAAATACAGTAGAACCCCCCTAATTTGACTACCTTGATAAAATGAAGAATTAGTCTTTTTCCTTCCGTTCGAGCCCTAAAACATCTATAATTTGAAGAAAATACGAACGTAAATAGAAGTCGTAAAATCTCAGAAATTCGCCTCTTTAATATGAATCAGTATGACCACAGTAAATACAGTAAAACACTTGGCTAAAAGCTACTAGTTGAAAGCGAAGCCCGTATTTTGAAAAACCATACATTATCAGGAGATAATTAAAACCATGCTGACTTAAATCACTGCTATGTTCGACCCACCATCAATCAATCCAATTACCTCAAAATCCCCAGAGGGAAAGAAAGGGTAGGTTTTATCCAGAATACTTTTGCCTCGGATATGTTTACGATCAAAATATTCTAAATATTAATGCTAAAAAGAGAGCTACGAGGAAAATTCAAAATCTAAAAAGGAAACATTACCTGGTGACCAAAAGGACAACAGACTGATTCTCAGCGGGCATGACTTTCTCTCTATCCAGCCACCTCCTGTAATTTTGGGCAGTCGGCTCTTTGACCAAATTTTTTAGGGAATCACCGGCAATGAATCGCACCCCTTGGACTTGGGCTGCAGCTCGTCCAGCTCTCTCATCGTTTCCCCGCTCCGCCGCTTTGATGAATTCGTAGTCAACCGGTGCCAAAACGACAACGCTGCTCACCTTGCGCCCGTTCAATTGTAGCGAATCTGGAAGAGGGAACTGGGTCCCGCTCACTTTGAGTGGTAAATATCGATTGTACTTTGAATCATTCAAAACGACCGGATCTAACTGAGTAGCATCTTCCTGAACGTAAGTCTCCGCTATCCTATCCCCGTCAGATTCCGCGTTGTAGCGCACCACCTTCATTTCCATCGCTGGTGAACCATTGTCCGGAGCTACAATAGACGGTACCGGAGCGCTTCCGGCACCCTGTAGTTGTTCTAGTGCTTCTGGTGGCAAATTCTCGATCGGTATATCCCCTACTTTATCGTAATCTAAGATTTGAATATCAGCGTTGTTCAAGATACCAGAGGCTATGAGTTGCTCTCGCAAATCATCTGGTACTTCATCGGGTAAAGCTGCCAAACTAGTCTTGACCTTGTCTTTTTCACTTTTTTTGGTTTCTTTCTCTATTTTCTTCTTCTGGCTCGAGACGAATGCTGTCGTCGTTTCCGTGGGATTGTAGTAGACAGTCGACTTGACTGTTGGTGCAGGAGTTGGATAAGAAGTAGTCGTGCGAGTTGGTGAAGGTTGGTTCGTCACGAAAACTTGTTGAGACTTGCTCGATTTTGATGGAGAACCGAAAATGCTGCTGTATTTGCTCTCTTTCTCTGGTTTATGGTTCGGCGGGAACTGCGAGAAAATTGGTTGCTCTGTCACTTTCTTACCGAATTTAGATTTTTCTTCGTCTAGGACTTGACGCTCATCTGAGTAGGAATTAGTTATATATGATGGTGTCGAGGACCTGAAGGACTGAGTTGTAGGCCTGAAGTCATCTGTTACTCTGAAGCTAGGAGATTGACTAGATTGTTTTGGGGTTGAGTCCCGAGTTAGAGAGACATAATTTGGCCTACTTGATTGAGTTGGTTGAGGCTGGTGAGTGGTGTCGATTTGGGTGTACTGTGGATGATGATTTGGTTGTTGGTGGAAATTCGGCTGTCGGAAATTATGCTGTGCATGATTGAGGTTTTGTGACTGCTGGTGTTGTTGTTGGTGCAGCTGCTGCTGTTGTTGATGTTGCTGTTGTTGTTGTTGTAGTAGCTGTTGTTGTTGTTGTTGTTGTTGCTGTTGCTGCTGTTGTTGTTGGTGCTGCTGCTGCAATTGCTGATTTTTGTATTGTTGCAAATAATTGATGTTTGTTTGTTGTTGTTGTTGTTGTTGTTGTTGTTGTTGCTGCTGTTGTTGTTGTTGCTGCTGATGAGGTGCAATATTTTGCGAAGTTTGGACATTTTGGTTGATCCCTTGCGGTGCGCCGCTGAAAGGTTGGAACTGCGCGGGTGTATTGGGTCGTTGTTGGAATCTTTGTTGATTCTGTGGTGGATTAAATTGTGGCTGATGATGAGGCGACAATGGTGGAGAAAAATTGGGAGGTAGACCACTTTGACGTTGCTGATTTACATGTTGTTGATTATTATTTAATGAGTGTTGATGAAAGTTAGATTGCTGTGGTTGCTGCTGCTGTTGATGCTGCTGGTGGTTGACAAGGTGAGGGAAATTATTTGATGGTTGTGGATTTGGTTGAATAGGAAATTGATGATTTGGGTTGAATGACTGAATATTTTGTCGGTTTTGATTGAATTGGAAGTTAGGTTGTTGAGGTTGAATTTGAGGGTGGTAGTTGGATGCATGAGGAATAGGGAATTGAGGAGACTGATTTGGAGGAGGTGGAGCAAAAGGTCTCTGTTGTTGATTTGGTGTTATCTGTTGGTTTAATCTTTGTTGGTTAGGGTTTGACTGAGGTGGAACGTACGGATTTTGCTGCCTTTGATTGGGATTGAAAGGAGGCTGATGGGAGTGGAATTGAGGTGGAGGTGGCCTCTGGTTCACTAGTGGAGGGCTTGTTTGTTGAACCTGTTGTTGCCTATTGCTGAATAAATTGTTGGAATGTTGGGGTCTGAAATTAGGAGGCTGTGGTTGTCCCGGGAACACAATTCTTTGTTGAGGTTGGGAAGGCTGTGATATTTGCTGTTGGAGTGCTGGGGGAGGAGGGGTCTGGAAGGTTTCTATATGTGGCTGAGATGGTACAAAAGGTTGCCTCTCGGTGAACTTAACGTCTTGAATTGGTTGAGGCTGAAAATCATTATTTTGCTGTCGCTTGTGAGCATGAATAGAAGGGCTTGCGTTTGGTTTCTCTGCGACTGCGTGTTGAGGTGGACTCGAATTTGAAACATGGCTTGACTGTGGCTCACTTTGCTCACTCACCGAGTCTCGCTTCTGCGCTTCGATTGGCCCATCGGCAATCGCCGCTCGATGATACGAAGAAAAATCTTGACCATGCTCCTCTGGCTTCCCGAAAGATATCCTTAAACCGGAGGTCCCGTGATAAGTTTCCGAATCCGGGCGAATAATTGCTTTGATCGTCGTGCTTGGAGGTGGTGGTAACGTCACCGACGGCGATTCATACAACGGTGGCGGGGGTGCCACGTGACCGTGTGAACTTGGTTCTACAATATCGTGAGTTTGCGGACTCAAAGCTGGAATAGGAGGGTCATAGATGACGTCATCTTCCTTCCCATGAGAATTAGGATTTTTCTTGTACTTGACGTAAAATACTTGGACAGGCTCCTTCGTGACAGGGGTTGGTGGTAGGGACGGTGGTGTAGGAGCAGCTGGTAGTGATTCGTTTGATTCCTTTATGATTATTTCGATAATTGGCTCTGGTTCTTTGTAGTAATGTGGAGCGTAGGATTGGTGGTCATAGAAAGGGGCGCTAACACCAGCGTATCCAGTTCCGGAGGCGGAAATATCACTGATGTGGTTGCTCGGCTCTGCGACTAGATGATCAATCCTTGACTTTGGTTCGAGATCAGGAAAAGAGGCCGATGTTAAGGTCTCGACGATCGGCTCGTCGTCTTTGTCGTGGTACAGTGGATCTCTCTGCGAGTACTGTACCAAAGGTTCCATAGGAACCGCATATGAAGGAACGGCAGGAGTAGGCGTTGGAGTCACTTTTGACTGTCGCGCGAGGTGACCGTTTCTCGATTGACTCGAGCTTAACCCACCATTTCGACTGACACTTCCCTGCCGTTTATTCTGTATAAATTTGACATCGCCTTTCTGTGATTTTGTCTCCCTATCTTCATCGTGATTTAATGAGTAAGTCGATGCCACCACTGAAGACAAAGCTAAAACCTGAAATCAAAAAGCAAATACAAAACCTTTTAGTATTTTTTGTGTGTTATATAGTATTTTATTGTCACATAAACGCTCCATGAATGCCTCATAAAAATATTATAGTTGTCTTGCGGAATTTTTATTAATGTGTTTGGAATCTCTTCAAGCATGTTCAATATTTTTGTACAGGATTTGTAAGTTGCGATGAATAAAATCACCAAACTCCAAACTTATTCCAATGAAAATCAATTGGGGACGTATTAATAAAATCTGGCATTTGTGTGGCTTTTATCTCTCTTTCAAAAAAAGTGTTGTCATTTTCGGCAGGTATTAGACCGACTCAGGGTGTAGATCAATTCCCGTAAAAAACTATAGGTTTTGGTTTTTTGCACTTGAGACATACAATATCCAGGTCATATTTATCAGGTCACATTCATTCTGTGGGGAGAAAATGGCATTCAACAACACATTTCTGATCCAAGGGTAATCCAATTTTGAGTTTGGTTTTTGTACATGATCAAAGTAGGGTATTTTGATCAAGAGGGAAATTTTTTGACTTTAAAGAGGGGCCATCGGTGACCTCTAGCTAGGGTCCAACTTTGGATGACTATCAGACTAATCAAAACTTCTTTCTTTTGACCTCTTTCTTTTGATAGAAGCTTTATGATCATACGAGATTTACATCTAATTCAATAAGCCACCAATCTTGTATGAGTTTCAAATACTCATTGCCTTATTAATCTTCATAGAACAAGATCTGCTATACTCTTTGTCTGGCTTCTATAGAGGTCAACAAATGAGTGACCCTGTTCGATTCAAAACTTCATTCTAAACAAAAAAAAATCCAAGTTCTGAATCATAAAATACCGTGAGGCAGTATTTTATGGCGCGACGTAGTGGGCAATGTAGCAATGCTGCATTTTGTCCATTTAAATCCGTAAATATACTAAATTTAAGGTCGCACATTGAAAATCCTTGAAATTGATCTTTGAAATGGGTTAAAGTGGACAACATGCAGCGTTGCAATATCGTAAGCTGCGCGGCCCTACCACGTAAAAAATTGAAAGTTGGGAAGAGATAGCTTGATAAACGAGGAAGGATGAGTCGCCTGACATGAAAAGGCTGTCACCCAAACTTTATACCGCTTTATATCTATTTCAAAACGGGTAGAAAAATTATGAAACGTTTCAGCCTAGATGATCTATAATAATAATGGCTATTTTTGCTATTAAAACACTTGTTTTTACAGTTTCATGAGAATTCCGTGTCTTTAACGCCTTAAGACTTTCAGACGAACTGCCTCAGTAGGCGATACACGAACATACGTACAAACAGATGAAAAGAAAGACAGATACACACATTGTTTATTTAGCTTCATTTCGTGCATTAATGTTGCCTGATTTTACTTTAAATCCGCAAAATTTTGCATTTATTGAAATGGGAAATATAGTGCTTGAAGCATCTCTGCTTCTCTGCGACAGTTAAAAGAAACTGCTTAGGTAGGGGCTTAAGTAGGGGCTGAGACCTACTTTTCAATAAAACGCCCAAAATTTACTCGAAAATTCCCATGTGGACAATGTAAAAATTTGGCTCAAGGGAGGACTACAGCCCCCTCAACCCCCCCCCCCCCCTGGATCCACGCCTGTAATCAGAGGTGGATTCAAGGGGGATACCCCTCCACCTCTCCCATTTACGATGCAAAATATTTCTCGGATAGAGGTGAAAACAATCCAATTTTGTAACCCCCCCCCCCCCATACACAAATATCCCCTCCCAAAAGTGTTTTCCGGATCCGCCACTGATATTTTGATAATTTTTTACTGGAGTGAGCCTAACATTGATGAACTGTGACTTGAGAAATCTTGAGATCAAGAAACGTCTCTAAATTCCACCTTGAATGTCTCGTTTTTGTTTATTTCTTGTTTTGAAAAGCATTTTTGGAACAATTATTTGGTAGCTTGCGTATGAAGATGCTCAATATACATCATAAAAACCGGTGTATGTTGTTTGAGGTAGAGGAGACTCGTAAAATGTGACAGATGGATGTTTCGAATCCTCTTTCTAAACCTAGGAAAGAGAATTGATATGGTTCTGTCGAGCCTCCACATAATCGATACTTTTACGCAGGTTTATATGGAAGGAACCATTAATTGATAGTTCGAGAGTCACCAAAGCTGTTAGGGCCCCCTAGATTTGGCAGCACTGTCGTATAGGGATTTCCTCAAGTATTTTCGCTTCCTCGGTGCGCGCGCTCGAGTATCTCGACAAAAGAGCGAAAACGAGACGAGAAGAGAACTTATTCCGTGAGAATTCCGTTTTAATTAGATTCATTGTAAGAAGCGTTTATAAATTGGATTTTTTGTACTTAATGTCTCGAGAGAGTGGTAAAGTTAAACTGTAGGAGATGTGTGGAACACAGTTTCCGTTCTTTGAATATTCCTACTTGGAAATAGCTCTTCCTTATTCAAGTCTTTCGTTTGCTCTTGCAATCTTGTGGGGACATCATGAACTACATTTCATATTATGGTTTTTATCAGCGTAGACTTATCGTGTTTCACATGATCTAAGGAGCATTTCACGAGCAATAACATGTCCGAAGCTGATAGATTTTTCGATACATTGATATCACTCTAGCTGGATCTTCAGCCGTTTCCTTATCAATAACAATGGATTCATATACTTAGATAGAATATGTCAAGTTATTTGGGTGCCATGCAGTAAATGTTCCGAATCCGAATGTAAATCATAAACCCTTCTTTGCGTGCTTGATATTTTTTTTTTTTTTTTTTTTTTTTTTTTTTTTACAAACTTTACGTTATAGTTGCATTTGAATGGTGCAACCTAGTGCATACCACTAATTAAATTATGAGTATAATTGTATAATGTATAAACTTAATACTTTGTTAAGGTTAAGCCTGCTCTCGTGAAGAGTCTCAGAAATAAGTTAAGCAGTTTTCTCTAACGGAGAGGTATCGGTTTAAGTGCCACTGTTGGCCCCACTCAATAAGTTATACCTTCTTGGAGTTATGCATATAGATAGATGGATAAATTGGCAACACCTTTAGGAGTGACCATCCATCATTTTGACGCTCATCGTATAGGGGTGCAGTCCCTGGTAAAAATGACGACTATATGGACTACAACTATTTCTAAAATGACTATAAACATAGTTGGCCAACTATAATCTGTAGTTGGCCAACTGTAATCCATAGTTGGCCTACTATTTTTACAGTCGATTTTGGAACAGTTGTAGTCGTCATTTTTACCAGGGGTGCCGGGGTGTCCCTCTAAAATTAAGTCATAAACAGTTTTCATAGCAACTTATATTGGTAGAGCTGAATGCTTAAAATCAGACATTCCTGCGCAATTTCATGGTTATACATTTCTTTTTATTTTTAACCTTTGATTCATCTCTCTGGATAGGAATGAAACCGTTAAGAAGAGGGGTGCAACTCAACCTATAGAGTTTCGCCGTCGTTAGAGAGTATTTAACTGTTGCCACGCCGACGGCTTTGTTTTTGCCCGCACTAAATATTGAAGGCGCAATGCTGCACTTCGATGTGCGACGTGCGTGGCTATTTCTTTCGTCCCCTACCCTTCAAAACAGTGTTTCACGGTGAATCCATACTTTCGATTGGAGAAAGATAGAAATATGTAAAATAATCAAAATAACATGTTTCGAAACAGGATTGATGGAACAGAGAACTTTTTGAATTTATTTCAAGACGAAAAAATAAGAATGTGGACGGATTAGTTTGACCCATATTGAGAGGAGCAAGTTGTACGTACATCTCGCCATCACGTGACGTCTTCTTTTGACGTCGCACACTGGACCTAAACCTAAATTTTTTCGGATTTACAATTTTTTCGTTTCTTTGTTTTAAAATTATCTTAGAGTTGACATTATTTTTCTTAGAAACTATGTTATATGACTTATTTTAAGCAGTAACATGAATGATTTCAACAATTTTATGCTGCTGAATATTGTTCATAATATTGATTTTTATTCGTAAAATTACGTCCGGGAAACTCCATGTTTTGATCCACTGTGCGGTGGTTGGTTGCTCTGGAGAGCTATACATTTATCTAGAGTGGCAGTTTGATGGGTAATCTGCGTAACCACCATAGGGGATTTTTAGGTTAGGTTTAAGCGAGTAATTTGTTTATTTATTCCCATATACTTACTGCGGTGCACAGAGGCTTGACCATGTTCCGATCCTTTGTGCGGTGGCGCTAAAATACATGAAAATAAATGGACAAAATTACACGTTTAAACCTAACCTAAAAATCCCCTATGGTGGTTACGCAGGTTACCCATCAAACTGCCACTCTAGCTAGATAAATGTATAGCTCGTTGCTTTTCCCATGAGAACGTATAGAAAAATCCGTAGGATCTGGCAACACTGCAGGGAGCTCGACCTCTTTGCCCGTTAGGTTGGTCCCTATCTCATAATCAGCTAGTCTCAGATGAGCGTACATAATCGATCAACATTCACTTCTATGGATGAGGTGGGAGGCCGACGAGAGTCCGTCCAACAAAAACACAACTGGCGCCCAAACCAGAGGCTCGCGTTCGGATCATTGCATTAACCATAGAAAGACACAATGGAACGCTCGCCGTTCGAGCATAAAATCCTTCTTTTTTTCGGTGCTCGAATTTGATTCAATTAATACCCAGCCAATAAGTCAATCGAGTAAACGGAGGTATCGAATATCGATTCGAATATTTACAACTGACTTCTCTACTTCCGTATCGCTTTAAAACTTCGATGAGCTCAGTTGCCAGACTTTCGAGCTCTAACGTACCAATCACAGGTGACAGGTGAGAGGGCAACGAGCTATAAATGTAAATGGCAGTGGCGTAGCGTGCAATTTGACAACGTTGCATTTCGACCATATAAACCCATGAAAAAGATCGAAGTATTGTGTGTTCGGTGAACACCTTCGAATTCGACCTGTTACATTTGTTTGAATGGATACAGTACAACGTTGCCAGATTGCTAAGCCACTGATATATGTTTGACACCATGTTATAAGTCGTATCCCAAAGTGAGACAGTATTGACGGCTTGTTTATCTCTAATTTTTAACCGTGAATCAGATAATGAAAACTAGTTTTAAATAAAAGTGCAAGTATGTTTTAGAGTGGATATCAAAACACGAAGCTCTAATCCAATTACAAGTATTCATGTGAGAAAATGTTGCTTTTCATTGTCATGTGACAGTTTCTTTGTCGTATAAATCCTTCCAAAAGAAACAATAATATTGATTTCTGTGTCCAGCTATCCTTTCCCAAACACTTTCTCCCTCATAAAGAATCAATTTCACATGGATTTGTCAAAACTTTAGTTTCAAGGTCCAAAAGTAAGAGGCAAACCGAGCTCTTGTTAAAGTCTGTCAAAGATTTCCATGATGGCTACCCGCGTCACCAGGGCTGCCGTTTTGCGTATAATCAATGCTATTTTTCTATTCACTGATGATTCAACCGGTTGAGAAAAGATTACACAGTTCATTTCAGTGCATGACTGTAATAAACTAAAATACTCGCATCTGTAATCTTTTCTCAACCGGTGGAATCGTCGATGACTTTATAAAACTTGCGGATATTTTAATTAATCAACGGAGTTTCCACTGATTAAGGAAAGATTACAGATCAGAGTATTTTCGTGCATTACAGTCATACACTGAACTGAACTGTGTAATCTTTTCTCAACCGGTGGAATCATCGGTGAATTAAAAAATAGCCTTGATTATACGCAAAACGGCAGCCCTGCGCGTCACCTCCATGGTGTCTTCAAAATTATATCCCAGAAAACCGCTTTATGCCTTTATGGTTACAGCTCGTTCAGGTTCACAGAGCGAGTGCGAGTGATTCAAATTGACCCACCAATTAAACACCGACTCGGTGATTTGGTGACGTCGGTCGCACCATTGAAACTGTCCATTGTTGAAATCTTTCGTTGGTCAATAGACTGCTGGTCACAGAAGGAGAGTTGCTGTTACCAATTATTCCTTTTACAATTACTATTTCTGATATTACCTAAAAGGCGATTTGACCGTCTAGAATCTAGATACTACATAGCATAAGGGGCAGCAGCCATAACCCGTAATCGCGCGGTTTTGCTGAACTGTAAGATTCAGAGCTGCCGCCACTAGCGGATCCAAGATATCGTCCTTCTCTCTCTTTTCCCATTTGAACGCATGTGTTAGAAAAGGATAGAAGAGGGGGCGAAAATCACGCGACTGCCCCTCATCTGTCCTTTTCTAACACACGCCTTGTAATGGGAGAAGAGAGAGAGAGGGATAGATTCCTGGATCCGCCGGTGGCGGCCGCTTTGCTTTGTGTATTTTTGATGTCATTTTTCCATTCACCATCAATGATTGGTTGAATCATTGGTGAATTGAAAAATGACATTAAATGACTGCCTATTAATTCAAATATCATAAAGTTGAGTTCGTGACTTTTTGGACCATTTTCTTTCCTTTAGATGTAAAATCAATTTCTGAAATAAAAAACACCCATGCCATAAGAACACACCGAGAAACAGCAATTTGGCCTTTGTAAGGGGCCTAAATTACCCCCCCCCTCAAGCGACCATTTTTCGGGGTCGTTGATATTTCTCCTGAATTTCTGGGGGTCGATTTAGTCTCAGAAAGTGTGGTCAGAATTTTCGTTTTTCAAGTCCTAGGGCCGGAAAAAATGAAGGCAGGGTGGTCTGAATCACCATGCATACTTTTTTAAACGCAACGATTTAACGCCTACGTACGAGAAGAGGGTTTCAAACCAGTTTTGTTTTACTTAAATATATTTCAAAAGGAATGAATTTTCGAACTTTCCCAAAGATTACAAGCCGGCACAGCATAGCAAGGCTTCTAAAACGAGCGCTGGCTACCGGGCCAGTACTAAAATACATATGACAAATCATCGAATAAAATATCCAATGAATCGATTATCACCTCAGATATCTCTTTTTTCGATCCATTGTGTCATAGTCAATGAAACTACCTGACGTAATGTGCACCCGAAAAAGAGAAAATAATGTTTATCGCTGAATAATCCGTACCAAAAGAGGATGAAGGAGAAATGTACTTCGCTGAATGGCCATAGTTTCGCGCTTGCACGTAACAAGAGAGCGCCACGAGTTTTAGTCATGAATGGATTGTGCGTAATGCGTACGCACCATCACTTTTACGCACACTCGTATGCTGTGTCATTCAAATTCAATGAGTCAAGATGGATATATAGTTTCTTTCAGTTTTACAGGAGCCGAAAATAACGCGTTGCTAATCTATCAGCCAGCAGCCTCAATATTTTCTCCGATTTAATTATTATTCAATGGTTGCGTGAAGATTCGGATCGGAGAAACCTCATATTATGTCAGTTTTAACTGCTCAAGTTATTCACTTATTAAGTCTTTAACTTATTTTTATTGAAAATTTCAAATAGCAGAGTTTTTTTTAGGCGTCTTAAACTCTTAACCATGGGCTGAACTTTTATCGGGAAGCGTCTGGGAAGAATTGAATGACTCTTTTTGACACCATTTGAAGCAAAGCTTTCTATGACTGTGCACCGAGAAGAAGAAGTAATAAGACCCACAAAAAGGGAGATTAATGGTCTGAATTGGACCCAGTCGAAAAAAGTTGTGATTGGGTACAATTTTAAACCAATCACAATTTTCTTATTTCTGGATCATTCTGGGTGTAATTTAATACGAAGCTTCCTTGACACTATATATTGCCTCAAGGGCTTGCTGTGTTGAATACTCTCAACCCTTCACTTATAATTTCAATCATTTATCGAAAACCGAACTGCTATTGGCAAAATTTGAAACTAAACGCCGAGGAATCACGCCAGACTCCAAAATCTTCTTTTGGATGGTTGGACTCCTGCTTAATGCTTATACGTGAATGGTTTTATTTACTCTTATTACCCTCTCTCTCTCTTTGCAGTAGTAGGTGAACTAAATCGGTCAGTTGGATGAACTGTGCAAGTGTGCATGGGCACCGCACCGGTATAGAGAAGAACTGATTGTGAGAGGAAATTAACTCGGCGACCTTCTCAATGTCATGGTCATCGGCCATCTAAACGGATGTTGAGAGCGACCACCACAACTAACCCCCCCCCCCCCCGTATCATTTCATCGGCTGGACAGACAAGATAGTAGTTTACTGGACCGCGGGCGCGCGCCTCGTCAGCGCATGTCTCTCATAGTCTCATCAGAGTCAGCGGGCGGTGAAAGAGTGAGAGCGCCGCGCCTCAGCTGCACGGCGCAAGACGCAAGCCGCGAGGCGTAAAAGACGCGGAGCAAGGAACGCGTGCATCGCAGGTTATTATGACGCGCCGCGAACAGCTTCCGAAGCAGAGGGTATAGTATATGGGTCGTTATCCTGCATTGTAAACTCACCGGCGCACAGTCGGCATAAATTCTTTAAATTAAAATTACCTTAAATGATTATCATTTTGAGGATGAGCTGAGTTTAGACTTTCTGTGTAGGTTATCCAGCTAGGATCATACATTAGAAGTGGTTCATTGGGGCTCTTGCAAACTTTTGCCGTGAGAAAATGAATAGTCCAATCTAATATAATGACCAGCGAAAATCACGAAAATCACACTAAAAATGTCTAAAAGTCAGTAATAAACTCACATAACTGCTGCAAGATCGTAATGGCGGATCAACGCAGGTAACATGGGATATTCCTGTATATCATGTCACTTTCTCTACAGAAACACAGAGATAGGTCTCAATTTCGATAGGAATCTCCCATGATACTTATGCGTCTCTCCTTCATTAAGTCCGATTTTGAGGGTGAATTTCGTGATTTTTCAGTGCACTCATCGTCATTTTTACAGGTTTTCATGCAAAAATCTGCAGCACTTCAATCCCAAGTAGCAAAAGTTTGCAAAGAGTCCTATTGTGTGTTTAGTCCTGAAAGCTTATAAACGAGAAGTTTTGGCCATTTTTAACGTTTTGAAATTGATCTTCATATTACACATTTCTGCCTAATGTGCGACGGTGGCGCGGCGGTCAATCTGACGTGGTTATGAGGTAGTAGTAGTATTAGTGGTAAATTTGTGTGTATATGTGGTATAAGGAGGTGATGTGTGCGCAAGAGAAGACGGAGCGCGCGTTTAGTTACTCACGCGCGGATTTATTTTATATTCCAAGATTTTATCGCACGCCAATCGGTGCGGTGCAGTGGGCATAATTTACAGTTTATTTGCTTCAAAATTGGATCGCTTCCGTTTCGATTCAGCTCAACGAGCCACCCGGCGCACTCTGGTCTGAGATCGTCAAGGAGTGGCCAAAAACCAGCCAGTGGCGTAGCGTGCAAATTGGCAACGTTGCAGTTTGTCCATTTAAACCCACGAAAGATCGGACTATTGGGTGTTCGGTGAACACCTTCGCAATCAACTTTTTACATGTGTTTAAATGGACACAATACAACGTTGTCACATTGCACGCTAAGCCACTGAAACCAGCTAGTAAATTTCTCATCAGCTCATCATTTATAAACTTTCAATACCATCTTTCAAAGATTCCAACGACTTTCTAAATCACCGAGAACGCTATTAATAAGTAAGTTAAACCAAAAAATGTCACTGAAAAGTTAAAAATTAAGTTTGAAAGGTCGGAAACGATGATTATTGATGACTTTTTCTTCACTGATTTGGTCCTACTGATCTATTGTCTACGCCATGCGCCACTGCGTCTGATAGGGTCCTCAAAGTATAAAGAATTTTCATACTTTGCACGAGGCTTCCAAATCGTCTTTTTAATTTTATTTTCCACTCTTGAAGAGCGAATGTAAAGAATTTTCATACCTCGCATGAGGTTTCCAAAGCGTCTTTGTAATTTCATTTTCCACACTTGAAGAGCAATACCGAACTTGTGATGCCGTGCACAATCATTGAGAGTGGGTTTAAGTGCACGCAACTTCAAGATAGAGAAAATGCACTAATGCACACATTCACTATACTTAAACCCTCGAAAAACATCTAACTATTGGTTGTTAAGTGAGCACTTCAGAACAGAACCTTTCACATGCATGCGGCTGGTTTAAATGGACAAAATGTAATATTGCCACATTTCATGCTACAACACTACCACTATGATTTGTATGCAGGCATTTGGTACTTGGACTACTTGGAGTATCTTTCAAATAGTAACATTGTTGAATGACTACTCTGAAGATCGAGCACCAGTGGCGTAGCCAGGGGGGGGGGGGGGGGGTTGTCCAGAGGGTCTGGACCCCCCCCCCCCCCCTTGACACGAAAATTTGTCCTAAAAAAAGGGTCATTTTTTGCGTTTTCAGACAAATTTGACCAAATTAGTATCTTTGGACCCCCCCCCCCTCCTTTGACAATTTTCGGACCTTGGACCCCCCCCCCCCCCCCCCCCCTAGAAAAATTCCTGACTATGCCACTGTCGAGCACTTACAACCAAATGTTCACCAGTATCAGCTCGTACAATTAGGATACAGACACCCCCCCCCCCAACCTTATTCAACCTAATGGAAAACAACCGATTCTCCAGACAGCTATCAGCCTTCTCAAGAATTACATAATTAATCGTTTAATCTAAGTTTAAATGGAAAACTTACATTGTTGCCAAATCGCACGAGCTGCCACTGTTTGCAACCACTTCACTGTAAAGATGATTTATGAAGTTTCGCTCAAGTGGGTTAGAAACGTGCGAGAGATTTGTTGTGGTTATCCGCAAACAAACATTTTAAGAATTCATAGTCTATTCAATGATCTAAAGTATTTTTCGGCGAACGGCAATAAGGTGATGCAACTGTGTAGATCATACATTAAAATACACCTGCTTGATGAGACATTGTTGCTATATATTTGCGCGTTTTATTCGAATTTATTTAAATCAGTAGAATAGGAGATGTTTGGATGATTATGTAAACATTGGCAACGCTGACGTACATAGCGTGCTACATGCATCGCCGACCCGACACTTTCTTAAACGAGCCTTGGGCCCTTGGCCCAGAAGTGTTGGTATACAACCAAAAAAAAAAATATTTACGTCATTTCAAGCTTCAAGAGCTTTCCGACGATTTTTTTCCTCCCTCCTCCCTCCTATTTTAACAACAATTTGCAGAAAGATTACTATTAATTTCAGAGAAAAAGGAGATAATATACCTCTTCTAAACATTTCATTTTTGTTATAAACCTAGAATCGATTCTTTATGACGCACAGTGTGTAACTTCGGCAATCTAGCGCCCGAAAACCTCCAAAAAGTATATTGGCTGATCATTGAAAGAAGGTCTGAGATTGACAAATTAGAAGTACAAGGAGCAAGAAAATAGCATCATACATGACCGTAAAGCACCTTTTAAACGGTAGCTCAAATTCATCAAATTTAGTGGACACGAATCATACATCAGCCGGCGAATCTCAGAAACACACGGGAAAAAAACAATAAACATAGATAGATTCAAATGACATTTTCGCATGATGTACTCAAAAATACTCGATTTTTCATCAAATTTAAAGAAAGCTGAAAGTCTCTAGTTTCTTTATCTGGAAAGACATTCTGCGAATTTTTGCGATTTCAAAAGTTATGATCATAAACAAGAACGGCATAATTGATCTGTTCTTTCTGTGCATCTCGACAGAAATGTATGATGCTATTTTCTTGCTCCTTGTACTTCTAATTTGTCGATCTCAGACCTTCTTTTAATGATCAGCCAATATACTTTTTGGAGGTTTTCGGGCGCTAGATTGCCGAAATTACACACTGTGTGACGGGGGAAAAATTGAAAAAATAAAATCATTAACAGTTTGATTTTTATCACTAATGGTGTAACACTATAGGCATAACACTAAACTCAGGACAAAAATAATCTTTGACTTGGGTCGAGCTGAATAAAATTCAGGGACCATATGAGAAATTACGAATACCCCACTAAAAGGATAACGCTGATTCGATAGTTTTAGATACCTAGAACCATTCTCAAGATACCGCGAAAATTCTATTTTTTGTTTTCGTTTTCGTTTCGTTTCCGTTTTCGTTTTTGTTTTTTTAATGAACGTTTTTACACTGCAATTTTTTGACCTCCGGCCTTGAGTCTCTCTCAAATCAAGTCTTACGTGGAATTATGTTCGAGTCAATGGTAGTTCCGATCAAAATGTCTGAAATGAATTATGCATCTGCAATTTGCAGTGATGGCTGCCTTGTGTTATTTAGCGACAGTGCCTTTTCTCAATTTGATTCTACGCTAAACAATTGATTACGCCGACAGTCAACAATTATTGTCGCTCATAGAATGAAATGGAGGGAAGAATTGTTGACAAATGGAGCAGTTGCAAAGATGCGACATTTTGTTTGTTTTTTTTTTTTTTTTTTTTTTGCAAAGAAATGAAAAAAACTCGGTGAACTTAGAGTAAAGGTTCTTTTGGTTTTTCCTAAAATGTCTCAGTTCCGGGGAGACAACCGTGTAAAGTTTCAAAAAATCGTGTGTTTTGTGATGTCACAACGCGAGATTTCCATTTATAAAACAACGTATTTTGGGTCAAAGTTGTATCTCCGAAACTGCGGAACCTAGTTAGAAACCCGAGCAATCCTTGTTTTCTGCTTACCGAGTAATTTCAATTGCCGTACTAAAAAACGCCAAAAAACTACCCTTTTGCAGTACGAGCCGTCACTGGCAGTTTGAATAATGGGTGCCATGAATGGTAAAAAATATCACATTTGATGCTTGATTCTTGAATAATACGCCTAGAAAACAGCTGAGCCACAACTTCCAGCACATATTGAAATTGCGGCTCGATGGATTTTTTGGTTGCAATGATAAATTTCACTCGGTCTGCTTGACGAGTTGTACATCGATCCATGAATTAGCCCCCCCCCCCCCTTCAAATTCCATTGAGTTGCTTGCCACCTTAAGGGTGTGAGAGAGCCTTTTCCTTTCCTTAAATTTTTTCAGGGGGAAAGCCTCGAAATCGAGGCCGTTTATACCTTCTGTGCATTTTTCGGGTCAATTTTGAGTTTAGATATGTTCTGTCGAGAGGTTACTATTTGTACCCTAAATTCTCAAACAGAGACACCGAATAATCACCGAACTTCCGCCGAATTATTTTTAATTCAGTATAAAACTTAGTCTAATTAAACTTAACTCTTGTTTTTTTTTACTTTTTTAAATCTAATTATCAGTTGGTCGGACGGGAATTACTGCTCAGATTGAACATACGGGTGACCGTATCATTTCTCTTGCGTCTTAGACCAGGTCGAATGCTGCAGCAAGTTTCATACTGACGCAAGCGTCTCAGATTTAATTGCGACCAGAATATATAGCTGCGTTCACTACTTACATTATACATGTATACGTCACAGTTTGCACATTTATGCGCAAATACAGTATTTGACATCAGATGATGTAATAAATGATTACACGTTTGTATTAGCGCAGATCTTAGTCGCCTTTCATCTGGAATCAGTTTAATTGTGGACGCCACATCTACATCATTCAAATCCAGACTTGAAATCAGGGCGAAAGAATAAAAATGCTACTGGTTAATGTGTAAAAAGAAACGTGTTTCTGGTCAGATGTGTTTATCTCATCCGTCTTTTAGATCTGATTGTATCTTTGAGTCCACTGAATAGACGGAAAGCAATTTTTTGTAGGAGTTGGTTGGTTCATTAAACATTGCAGCCGCCGAAAAAGAACCCACCTTTATTAGAGCCAGACTTATATTTTTTACCATCTGAAATTTAATCTTTTATTTAATGAGAAGTATTAATTTTAATTATGATATTCATTCCTAATGCAGGAAGAGAAAGAGAAATACGCATCCACACTGGAAAAAAATAACCCAAGTTTTGGTATGAATAAATGGGAATAACTGGGTCAAATCTACCACAAAATTCGTTCAGATTTTGCAAATTTGTATGTAGTATGTAAAGTCTACACGAATTTTGTGTTAGATTTGACCCAGTTTCCACATACTCGCCTAAATGTGATGTACACTGAGTTTCATTTTCAACAGTTCATGGAGTATGGGTAACAGATAATATTACCATGCGTATTGTACCTAAGACAGCCTAAAAAAAAAAAAAAAATCGGTTCATTAAACTAAGTATAGGTGCGCGCAATGACGGATTTTGGTGGTGGGCACGTTCTCCTGCTCCCCTCGAAGAACCTCTAAAAATGACCTTTATTCAGCAGCAAATGGCCCAAAAATGCTTCCTGAGATGCTGCAAATATCGATTCCCAATGACTCCCCCCTCCCCCTCCCCGCACCCGAAAACTTTGTGGGTCTGCCACGTGCTTCCGAGGAAAGCAGGGTTCGCAAACTAAGGGTGCAATTCAGAGACTTTACCTGCGTGGTATCTCCTTGACTTAAGATCTGTCGGTCCTACAGATTCAATTTTTATTTCAAAAATATGCCTTGAGCCAAAAACCTTGAGATTTCTTGAGGAAATTTCAAAGGGATTTTCAAGTGAGATCGCGGGACACCAATTCGTAATTCAAAGACGCTATGGAAACGTACAGTAGTTAACTTAAGGCAAATCTCAAGGAGATAATTTCAAGGTACCTATAGCTCGTTAGCTACCTTGAAATAAACACCACGATTTCTCGAGAATTGTTGGTTTGACGGGAGCGTCTCTGAATTTCAATTTCTATCACTGAATGAATCGACTCGGATTAATTGAGTATTTCTCAAGCCAAGCAAAGTCAAGAGATCTAAAGCAAAAGTCTCTGAATGGAGGTGCAAGGGTCTGAAATGTTGCGATTTTTATAAAGGAAATGAAAGTACTTTATGAGCTGAGAACTAAGATACCTTTGGTTTCTAATTAAGTTCCGTTGTATCGGGGATGAGATTTTGGCCCAAAATACATAGTTTTAAATGAGAATTCCGCGTAGTGACGTCACTATGCACACGATTTTTTACAATTTTTCACGTGTGTATCTCCAAAACCAGCACGCACTCTAGAAAAAAACCAAAGGCACCATTGTTGTCAGCTTATCAAGTACCTACGATAATTTTTTTTTTAAAAAACAACCAATTTCAGATCCTTGCAGCAGCTCCCACTTGCCAATGCACCCATTGCACCCACACGATTGTACAGTCGGGGAGGTTTTGACGACACCCCCCCCCCCCCGTGCAACGCTACCGTCTGTTGTTCTAATTAAATTAATTAAATAATTTAGTTGACCAATAATCGCAATTCAGCCTGTCCTAGCCGTAGGGTTAATTTCGCATCGGGTCCATAAGTAATCATCTTTCTCTGTGATGATTTTGTCGCGCTCCCTTTAATGATGATGATTTGCAAGATCAGTGATTTGAACGAGAGTGAAGGAAAGAGAAAGATTGCCTAATTTAGTAGCAGCCCGCGCGGCAATGGCACGGAAGCGATTAGATTAACGAGTTAGAATTAGCTAATAACGCGTGGACGGCAGCAAATCAACACACACACTCCTACACTCACACACATCAAACACACTGACACGCGCATTAATCACGGACTCGGTCACACATCTCATTTACTCTTGCGTTTTAATTAACATCGATCAATTATAAAACCCATAACTCACACTTGCTAGTTCATCATTCGGACATATCTCTGATTCGGATTCTCCATTCAAAGGGCGTTTAATTGAGAAAGACACGCGCCTAGTAGATTGAAATATCGGAAAATGCCCATGGGCGAAACTATACGAAGACCGGGGTCCAGACCTATGCCCTCGAAAATGCGGGAAGGACACAAGAAAACTCACATTCAGAGTCTTTATTAGTAATCATCATAATTTCCTCTCTTTTACAACCAGGTTCTAAGCCAGTGGCGAAGAGTGAAATTTGGCATCAATGTATTTTCTCTATTTAAATTCACTAAAGAGGTCGAACGCCTCAGTCATCGACGATGACCAGGCATTTCGACCTTTCTAATGTGTTTAAGTGGGAAAAAGAACGTTGCCAAATCGCACGCCTCGCCACTGTTCTAAGCTCAGCGGTATTTTACTAAATTCTTCAAAAATATAGTCGAAAAACCGGTTGCTAAAACCCACACTTTTCAAAATGGTTTTAAACGAAAGGAAGAAGCATCAGTAGAGCAGACACATTTCACCAAAGTTTCTAAATTTAGTTTCGTCTGTTGGACAACAGTATAAAAAGGACAAAATGAGTTGACGTGGACAGATTTTCGTCAGTAGAGAAACACGTACAAAAGTACTCTATTTTGTGCCTGTGTTCTTTTCCTTTTGGTTATCGAACAGAGATAGCTTGAAATTATGACTGAGAAAAGTTGAATCGTCCAAATTTTCTGGAGGATGGCCTTCAAACTCCCCTGTGGGATTTCCACATTTGGCCTACCCCATAAAGTCTAGTTACGCCAACGAAAATACCATTACCTGAAAATCGTCAAATATTAGGACAAAATATTACATTGAGAGAATGGGTCTGTTGCAAACTTTTGCTACAACGATTAAGAGTGTTTAATCTAATGTAAAATCACCTAAAAAGTCCATTGGTGGCATCAAAAAGTCATAAAATGCAATAATAAACTCACAAGAGGCGTTTAATGAAATCTAAGATGGCGGTAAAATATTGAGCAACCTGTATGCATGCACCACGAACATCCAAGTATAGCCAACCTCACAATATCGATCACACCCAATCACAGCGTAAATAAACACATAACCTCTGAAGCTGTGAGGTTGTCAACGTTGGCAATCCTTGGATGTTAAAGGTGCATGCATACAGATTGCTCGATATTTTACCGCCATCTTGGATTTCATTAAATGTCTCTTGTGAGTTTATTATCGCATTTCATGACTTCCTGATGCCACCAATGGACTTTTCGGGCAATTTTACATACGATGAAACTCTTTTCATCATTGTAGCAAAAGTTTGCAACAGACCCATTCTTTCTTTAATCCGAGGTGTATTTCGTTTGCATTAAAGAAACTGCACAGTGAAATATTGACTATAAGGGAAATTCCTTTAACCCAAGGATGCTGATCCGATTAAAAGATTCCTTTTTGAGGCAGTGATTTTCCTTCATGCAATCAGAACTTACTTCGCGCAAGGAAAACTTTCACAAGTAAATGTGTTTCCTTGTTTTTAAAGAAGCGATTTCTCTCAGTGTATGGAGTTATTAAATTAACCTGATTGAGACATGTTAACTATGCCTATAACTATAGAGTATAGATTTAGCATTGACTTCAACTTGGCTGAAGGAAGACTCACATTAAAGCATAAGGATCAAAAAACTTGCTCTTCAGGAACCTATTTCTATTTCTCTCCACATCTTGTCGTCAATCCTATACCACATAGGTCACAATTCTAGAACAAACTGAAGTCCATCTAACACAAAAATCAGCTCTCCCAACAGCAGTATAGCAAAACGTGTCAACAGAAACCACATCGGCTGATTCTCCACTCTACCACTTGAGAAAAACTGGTGCCGCGGAGCGGCAGCTCTTTAGGATTTTGATGCACTCCGGTTTCTTGACAGTTCAACGTTCCAAAATTTGGCCCTGAATTCGCGAAAACACATTTTTCTGATGAAAACGAAATCCGCGAAGAAGGCAGCCGCTCTAACAAAGGAGATTGAAAGACACATCACATTTTGACATCTGTAGATTTCAAAGTGAAATAAACGGATTGGGGGGGGGGCGGCTACGAGAATAGAGACAGGTAGAGGGGGGGGCAAAGAGATCTCACAAAACGTCGTTGAGTGAAATTGCATCACTCAAGTTTACAGCAGCCGACGCACGACGGACACGTCGCGACGCTACGTGAGTGTGAGTACCGCACTTGCTCGTCACACAGTGTGCATCAAAACACGGCAGTTTTTGGACATCGATGCAGGTAAGGTCACTCGGAGTAACTTTGATGAATAGCGTCTTTACTCCTCATCATGAATCAACTAATGTAGGTAAGGTAAAAACCCCAGTAGCCGACACCCTTAAGATTTGCATCAGTACCCGACACCCTTAACCCTTTCAGACCTAGAGTCCATTCCAATGGACATTTGAATAACATGTAGTCTTATGGAAAACAAAAAAAAAATACAAAAAGCGCATCAATTTAGATGAGGAAACAGCGCTGAGATCAACAATGTTAGTCAAAAATCCGTTCCTGGAAAAAAGGATTTTCAGGTCTGAAAGGGTTAAGTTTTGCACCACTACCCGACACCCATTTTTCATCACACTTTAAAAAGTTTTAGTTTGGTGCAATACTGGTGTTTTGAGTGGTTTTTTCTGAGACCTTAAATGTAAAACATTCGAAATAACTACGCAAAACACCAAATAATTGCCAGTAAACTAGTAGGTGTCGGGTACTGGTGCAAATTTCAGGGGTGTCGGCAACTGAAGTGTTTACCTTAAGCGAAACTTTGCATAGAACAAGATGTATTGGGATTAAAAGAAAGAAAAATTAACGAGAAATCAGCTAAAATCGAAAACATAATAAGTATAACCAATCTTGTAATTAAATTAAAACTTACTCAAAGAGTTATGGACCTTTTGATCCTCTAGGACAACAGCAAAGTAAAAGTTAATTACTAACGAGTAAAAGTTAGAAAACAATAAAATCATGAATGGCATAATGTTCTTCTTCTTAGTTTACATTATTTATAAATCGCTTTGTTTTTTAACTTTTACTTGTTGTGGACTGTGGCCACTGATGATGATCTGGAGGATCGAAAGGCATATGCCTGTTTGAGTAAGATTTAAATTAATTGTAAGGTTAACTTTTCATTATGAATTTAATTTATTTTGATTTCTCGGTTTTCTCTTCTTGTAAACATATATTTGTCTTTGGACTCTCTAGACTTGCCTCATTTTTATAACACGAAAAGCATTGCAAATGCTAGGTCTCTATTTGTGTTCGAAGGACATCTAAATCGATGAAAGTTTATGTCACAGTTCTAGACTCTAGAGTCAAACCTGCAGGCTGATTATGAAAAATTATATTGTAATCGTATCGAGTCGCTATCGAGTAAGTATGTGTTATTCTTGTTGGTGGTGTCACTACGGAAGTTTTTATTCCGATAGAAACCTTTCAATATCTAACGATGTGTGCACGATAGCTTAGGAGTCATCGGTGAATTTTCGCTGAGATGGAAGGGTTTCTATCGGAATGGAACCTATAAAGGAATGTCACCACTATAGGAACAACACGAGGAGTTCTCCGGTCAATGAATTCCTTCATTTGGAAAATTTTTCTGGAGGCACAAAATAATGTGAAAATAAATCGTAATTTTGGAAAAGAGTTTCTTCCTCTCTACACGAAAAAAAAAAGATTAGAGAAAATAACCATACGGATACCTGATTTTGGCACCTGCTAGATGTTATGGTAAACTTGACCAGAAGTATGGTCCATTTACCGATACTTTGAGAAAATTCGACAAGCAATCAGGTAACATCACCTGGTACCTCGTCAAAACATAGTATACTTCTGGTTAGCATTACCATAACATCTAGCAGGTGCCAAAATCAGGTATCCGTATGTGGTTATTTTCACCGTAGTTTTTTTCCGTGTATTTTCCTTCGTATAATTGCAGCCTTGGCCTACATTTGAAATTATAATAAAAGCCTTCGGAGGGGGGGGGTTTACAAGCAGAATTAATATACTCGTATCATCGACTCGATGGCATTACGATAAGATCATTCATAATAATCAGCCTGCTGAAAAGTCAACGCCACCAGAAATAAGAGAAAATATTCCGACTTCATGAATTGCTCCGATTGTGAAGTGAAGTGTTATTTGAAATTCATCAAAACTGAACCTCTTCTGAAGCAAACAGATGAAATATTTAGTAAACGGAGGAATCCTTGTTTTGACGCACTGTGCGTTGCAGCTGGACGATGACAATACTGCAGACAATGAGCTGGACTTGCAGCAGGGGCAGACAAGTCTGTCGACGTTCTTCTGTCATGTAATTGCCGTCATATTTGATAAATTAGTTTGGATTCTGTGCCCCACGCTGCGCATAGTCGCGGTGTCGCACTTCTCTCTCTGCAATCTTCTAATGGCCGGCTACGATTTATCCATTCATTAACACGATGACAGAACAAACTCTTTGAAGTGGTATGCCCAATAACCACCAAAAAATCGTTCTTCTCTCTAATTTGGAAGTTTGAGCTTTGGCCCATAGATAGAGCTACTTCGAAAGCTATGAAAAAAATTATTGGGAGGCCGATTATTGCATGTTTACTGCTGGGAAATAACGAAAATTTAAAGACATACTATTGAAGAAGACGGCTTGCTGTATCTTAACACAGAGGAAAGTGTAACAAGTTTTAGTATGGGCGAGGACTTCTCTGCTAGGGGGTATGAAATAAGTTAACATCAGTTCTTGTGAAGCCTCACTCTTCAAACCTATCAATGTAATTTTTTATTTTTTTTTTAATTTTTTTTAGTTTTATATATGTTACTATTCTTTGTCTGAAAGTCAGAATTTGCAAGCGGTCGCGCGCACAAAAAAACAGAAAAAAACACTTTGGTAGTAGCGCTGACAAAACATTTCGTAGCAAAACAACCCAGCAAAAGACTTTACTGGAGCTTACCAAAGATTCTGGACTCCTAACTTGAAGAGGTTTTGCTGGGTGAACCGAAGATTTGGTCGCCTCAACTAAGGTCTTTCGCTGGGTCATTTTTCTACTAAAGGTTTTATCAGCTCTACCAAAGTGTTTTTTTCTGTGCGGTTATTGTTTATTTTAATTCACATAATCTCTTTTCTAACTTTTCACTAGAGGAAAAGATTGCCTAAACCTTCATTTACATCCTTATGTACTTATTCAATTTTAATCGAGCTGCTTGTGTAGTTTTGAAAACTGAAATATAGTAATTAGCATTATTATGTTTGAAACAGTTTTGGCACGGCTCCATAAGCTACAATGTTATAAATTGGTTCGCACCCTCTCCCTTCTTCACTTCGATGATGACGATAGCGCCCGGCTCACAATCATGTATATAGTCTTCTTCTGTAGCGTCTTTGTGCAAATCATAACGGTGCTATCTAGCGTCCTAGCGAATTGAAAGATCCTCATTAACTTTCGCTAGGAATCATCATAAACCACAACATTCTATTGGTTGATCCGCTTGACACTTCAACAGTCACCACGAATAGAAGTTATAAGTTTTAATGGACCTGTTGGTACGTAAAATCTTTTGAAGTGCACGTGCGTCTAGAATGCTCGGTCTCCTCGATATATTGTCACTGCATTTTATGCGTTTTCCCCTGGAATCTTCAAATTATTGCAGAAAATAGAAATCCAGTGACAAATCGTCGCTCCGTCATCACAAACCGATGCAACCAACGGGAATATAAAGCGGAGAGGAAAACCTGGAATCACCGCCGACTATTCTTTCATTTCCTTCGGCTTAGCGACATAGCTCAAGCCGACTCACCATAGTCTCAGGTCGTCAAAATGCGACTAAAAATCAGAAAGTGATCTATCATTAATTTATCATCTATAAGCTTTCAAGACCAATTTAAATCACACAAAAAACTTTTAACAAGTAATTTAAACATAGAAAGGTCACTGGAAAGTTTTAAGTGAAGCTTGAAAGGTCGAAAACAATGATGACTTTTTTTTCAATCTCAGATTTTAGTGTTCAATCATCAATTTATCATCTATGAGCTTTCAAGCCCAATTTTAATCACACAAAAACTTTTAACAAGTAATCTTAATTTAGAAATTTCACTGGAAAGTTAAGCTTGAAAGGTTAAAAACATTGATGATTTTTTTTTCCTAATGATTTTTGGCTACTTTCTTTTCGATCTCAGATTATAGTGCTCTATCATCAATTTATCATCTATGCACTTTCAAGACCAATTATAATCACACACAAAACTTTTATCATTTAATTTAAACAAAGAAAGCTAGGTCACTGAAAAGTTTTAAGTCAAGCTCGAAAGATCGAGAACAATGATTATTATTTTTTTTCCCAATGATTTTTTGCCACTTTTTTTTTTATCTCAGATTTTAGTGTTTTACCATCAATTTGTCATCTATGAGCTTTCAAGATCAATTTTAATCACACAAAAAACTTTTATCACTTAATTTAAACATAGAAAGGTCACAGGAAAGTTTTAAGTCAAGCTTGAAAGGTCGAAAACAATGATGATTTTTTTTCCCCCCGATGATTTTTGGCCACTTTTTTCTCAATCTCAGGTTATCGTGCGACTGTCACGAACAGGCTTCTAACATCTAAAGAGCTCAAGTGCCAATGTTTTCGAACATCATTGCATGGCATCATGCGTACAACGGACCTACCTCGGACTACGTGAAAACAATCATCTTGTTGTAACATTCAACTCAAACGCAAGGCACCGCTTCGCGCGCCGCATGCGGTCTTTAAAAGAATTTTCTCGTCAATTCGATCTGATATTTACTTCTCGCCGCTCATTGTCATTTCACGGCCACTCTGCTCTTGACTCGAGCACGATTTCCAAAAGATGTTAGCGGTTATGATTTTCACTCGCTCCGTTTGATTTATATCTGAACCAATTGACGTGGAAGCAAAATCGTAGAATTTTTGAGAAAGAAGGAAAATTCTTACTATGACACTTATTGTCCGTTCTTGAATGAGTAGATGACCCGGCTTGGAAGAATAAGTTGAAAAATCAAGAAAATTCATATCACGATAGTCGAGCAAATGGATGAATTTGTTCAAGAATTAAGATTTTATTTGAGCGGCCCGCACAATCAGAGCTGGCGTTTTTACACATGATTTTTTCCACAGCTGTTAAGGGATAAACTCTTAATGAGCAACGCCAACGGACAATCGACATACAACAAGGGTTTCGCAAATAAACCGCAAAAAACATGATTGACTAGTAACACCAAAAGTTTTTACAGTCAAAAATGCACTCGAGTTCAAAAGGTTGCGTTGATTTCAGGATGTCAAGGATTGATGCTAATCTCAAATTCTTGACTGTTAAAACTTTTTTGGTTTCGATAGTACTTTGACCTGTCAAGTTCGAACTTAGCCTAAGTATTAATACAAAAATTGTGTAGTTTTCCCGCGATTTAAACTTTAGCGCAAAGAATGATAACAATTAGAATTTGCGTTAAATCTTGACGAGTGCGGGAGAAAAAATAATATTTTTTGAGATTGGTAGAATATAGCCTCCCACGCAGAAAAAAAAAAAAATGTTTTAGATTTAAAAAGAAATATTTTTGAATTATATGACAAAAAGACATATTTTAAAATTGAAACTAAGTTTTGTTAAATTAAAAAAACTTTTCATTAGATCAAAATACCGAATTTTCAACACTGAAAAAAATTTGCCAGTTAATTCAACAGGACGTTGTGTTAATACTTACTTGACCGGAATTCCTGTTTTTTCAACAGGAAATACTTTTATTTCAACAGGAATTCCTGTTACTTGATCGGAATACCTGTTGAAGTAACAGGAATTCCTGTTGAAATAACAGGAATTTCTTGTTAAAATAACAGGAATTCCGGTTAAGTATAAGTATTAATAAGACGTCCGGTTGCGGCAACAGGAAATTATTCTCAGTGAATTTAAATACAGCTACTTTTAATTTAAAAACAATTAGTTTTACTTTAAAAACAATGAAAGTACGTCTTATAATTTTATTCAGGTCATATAATTCAAAAACATTTTTTTTAAATCTAATTTTTTTTCCAGTCCCCGTTTTTTGTTTTTTTCTTTAAATTGCGTAACTGAAGAATGAAGATTGATTAACCGAAGTTCAGCTTGGTAAAATGTGCTGAGGTAAAAACGTTCCATAAAGGTTCATGACCAAAATTCTATGGGACGTATTAACTCCATGAAATTCCATTAAATTAAATGGAATTCCATGGGTGTTAATGGAATTCTATAAAGGTGTTTATAGAATTCCGTTCAGATTTTCCTTGAGTTTTCATGAATTTTGTAGGATTTGTGTCTCGCAAAATTTCTGTCATTGAACTTCATTGAAAAGTTTAACAACAGCAGAGTTCAGGCATTCGAATGCGGAAAAGAAAATGGGGGGGGGGGTGGGTGGGGTGGGGAATAGAAATAGCAAATGAGTTTGGAGTAGGAATGATTCATATTTTTTCAGCGCAGTATAAATCAAAACACCAGTTAATTCACGCCGGAAAGAACAAATACTTACAAAGATTTTATAACTTTCTTTTCCATCAAAAAATCATACATTTGAGCCTCAGCATTCAAACTATTGAATTTGCACTTTCACAAAAAAAAAAAAAAAAAAAATTAAATCGCGAAACTGCCTGAAGAATATTGCGCGGGAAGGAAATTGACTTAAAATGACATCAATTAGATTTAAAGAATTCAACGAAGTTGTTATCTTAAACGCCAAACTTGCCATTTTTACTAATGAGGGATCATTATTCATCGACAAAAGCCAAACGATACCTCGCTTTATAAATTTCTTCCGATTTTTTATCTCGAAGTCGGACGTCAAAGTACCTACATTATTAAAAACAAAACAACAATGTTTTGACGAGCACAACATGAACAGGAAGGTGGGAGATGAATTATAGAAGACGTGAAATATCGAAGGAAATCGAATGTAATATAATACAGCAAAGTCTGGCGTTCATTCCACGGGCAATTAATCTCTCATAAGGATGTCGGTCACAAATCTCCTTCTTCCCACAAATTGTCATCACTAAACGAATTCTTTACAAATGGAAGCGATATACATATATACCTAATCGTGAGTCGGCATTTTACCTTTATAAGCACTCTGATGACAAAGCCGTGACCAGGAATCTTATAGGAAGTCTCTCTCTCTCTCTCTCTCTCTCTCTCTCTCTCTCTCTCTCTCTCTCTCTCTCTCTCTCTCTCTCTCTCTTCCTTCGCCCATTTGATCACATGCGTTAGAAAAGGACAGGCATAGTGACTGAAATAACTTAATAGCCCCTGCATCTATCTCTTCTGACACAAAATGATCAAATAGGCGAAAAAGAGAGCGAAGCACAAATTCCTAGCAACGGCTCTGATTGGTGAGATTTTATTCTCAGTTGGACAACTTTCTCGTTCACATTTTTACTTAATTTTATACTACATTTCAAAACCATATATGTTATTGCAAAAACAAAAAAACAAAACAAAACAAAAAAACAAAAAAAAATTAATGGACCATTTTTGCAAACTGCAAAATAATTTTGGTAACGATCGGATACTTACCAAATTTTTTGCACCCCCTGGTGAAAAAATGACTCTATAAAAATGCGGGGATGGGAGCTAAATTCAAAATTTTGCCAATTTTGCCACGTTCTCATCAGTTTAGCCATCTTTTACTAGCATGTGTACAGTTTTAGTTTACAGTTTACAGTTTTAGCAATGTGTGTATGGGTTTTTTTCAAAGGTCTCGGGGGAAGACAAACCCCTTCAAATGAACGAAACCCTTCATATTCCTCTCTGAAACGCGTTTATTCGCAAAATTTCAGGTACCTTTTTCCAATCGTCAAATAAATTGACCGATTCGGCAGGTACTGCGCGATGAATCATCGTGTACATAGCTGCTCCGATTCTTCAATTTCGGGACTTCCCGCTGTAACAGTAACAATGCGCAACCCGGCGTAGTCGTGCCTTGCATACGAAATTCATTTAGCTGGGTCAAACTTTGAGTGAGTGAGGACCGATCAAGAGTTTAGAGAACTATAACATCGGCCTCCTGGACGGGTAACCACGGTTGCGTTGGTAAGATTGCGGGCGCGCTGGAATGAGTAGTCGCGGTCAGCGCAAGTGCTCTAGTTACGAGTGTCAATGAAGACAACTTGGATTCTCTCTCTCTCTCTCTCTCTCTCTCTCTCTCTCTCTCTCTCTCTCTCTCTCTCTCTCTCTCTCTCTCTCTCTCTCTCTTGTTTTTTTGTCCTTCATCCCTCTGGCTAATTACGAGATAACTTCAAAGTGACAACTGGCTGCTCTCTGCGATCACTCATTTTTTAACCAACATGACTTTCAAAGCTCTGCAATCTCAAGAAAACGGCTAGGATAACTCCTAAGCTAACTATAAATATTTTCAAAACGCATCATAAGACGTCTCTGTATGTTTAGAGTTTTTCTTTGTTGTAGTTTTGTTTCACTTTAATCGATACAATCAATTTCAACAAACTTTTTCTTTGAGCATTCAGTATCGCCGATAGAAAATTCAAACGTTACTATTTTATAATAATTGTGCAGCAGCTGTGAGCCGCAAGGGTCTGAAATTTTGTGTTTTTAGTGAAGAAAATGAAAGTACTAGATAAGCTGAGAACAAAGGTGCCTTCGGTTTTTCCCTAAGTGTCCCGGTTTCGGAGATGCACTCGCGTGTAAAGTTGAACATAATCAAGGGTGTGTTGTGACATTTCTATTTAAAACAATGTATTTTGGACCAAAATCGTATCTTCGGAACTATGAAACTATGAAACGTATTGTTTTATAAACCCGAGACAGCCTTGCTTTAAGCAGAACTGCCGTTTAGCGTATAATTAATGACATTTTTCAGTTCACCGATGATTCCACAGATTGAGAAAAGATTACACAGCTCAGTTCAGAGTATGGCTGGGATGCACGAAAATGCTCTGATCTGTAATCTTTTCTCAACCGGCGGAGTCTCCGATGACTTTAAAAAACTTGCGGATATTTTAATCAATTTACGGCGTGTCCACCGATTGAGAAAAGATTAAAGATCAGAGTATTTTCGTGCATTACAGTATACACTGAACTGACCTGCCTGTGTAATCTTTTCTCAACCGATGGAATCATCGGTGAATTGAAAAATGTTATTAATCATACGCAAAACGGCAGCTCTGGCTTTCAGCTCACTGAGTACTTTCATTTGCTTACAAGGAAATAGCAAAATGTTAACGCTTGCAAATGCTCCATTCGTTCTTTATTACAGAACATCTAATACTTATGAGAGATTCCTCACCACTAAATAATGTAGTTAATTCCATTCTCGAAAAATACAGCATATTTTCTTTTGAGAGTTGAGAGAGTAAAAATGCGACTGTGTAACCTTACTCACATAGTAGAAACTTCTCTCTCATCCTTAATTCTTTACTTCCCGAAATCTATTTCTCACGATCCGTCCATTTTTTTGGGCAAAAGATTCAGTTTCTTGATTCTGATTTTGGGGCAACCTCCCTTTTCACAATCAGGCAATCACCTGTTGAACGGAATTTAATCATACATTGAACTATCGATCGTGAACGTGACATTCAACTATAGCGCAGATAATATCTAGCTGTTCGATGAGCAGGTAGAAGGTGGCCTCCAGCGGTCAATATAATCGCTCCCACAAAAGAAGGAACAGTGTTGAGCGCCCCCTGCTGAGGTGAGTTCGACTCTAGAGTCACAATTCGGGAGGATGCTCTTTGCCTTTACTTTCATCTCAATTTATGAATCCCTTTCTCCTCTTCAACCTTCTCCCATATTTTCGCCCTCCCAAATAAAATATTTGGCTGTTTTCTTTCTCGCAGTTTTAGAGACAGTTTTAGAGCGAAGTCAACGGTAAGCTTACCGCAATACAATCAGCTGTGAAAAAAATCTCGTTGCGTTGCAAGAGGCTATCCCTCACTCTACCGCGACCCTCGTGCATACATTGTGGTAAATTAAGATAACCAATTGGTACATTTTACCACATTAAGGTACGTTGCATTTACCCTATGATGGTAAAATTTACCATACTTGATTGCAGACTCCAAAATCAGCTATGCAGATGATACATTCTACCAGTCCTTTTTTTTTTTTTTTTTTTCAGCGTACGCAAACAAAATTTCAGAAACTTTATTGATCAACACGACCCTATTCCATATACGTCACGAATTTAAGAAGAAATTATCGATGTCAGGTTAGAACATCCCAAGATATAGATGACTCATGCAGGGGCCAGTTTGAAACAAAACTATCAGGAGAGAGAGTGAAGATGAGAAAGAGAGTGCCACGCCAACGCCGCACACTAGTTCGAAATATGGGTTTTCCTGGACATGAATATATGCAGTTTTATGCTTCAGGAACGTTCTAATACTATGATTTTCTTGCGGAGACCATGTTAATAGACTCACTTTAAGCCAAACGTAAATGAGGCTTGACACATTTGTAAGTTACGTATTGCTATTTATTCTTCATAATCTTGCTTTTTATTCGTGAAATTATGTCCGGTAAATTCCATTTTTCGATCCACTGTGCGCCCATGCGGGTGTTACAGGTGTCGCCTTGTATAGACGGCGGGAGAGTAAGCGAGACGGAAGAGGGGGTGTGGGTGAGGGGATGTGAAGGGGGGACGTGGCAATCACTGACACCTCTTCCTCGTACATTTGCTTAGCAGTACAAACGATTTAAATGCAAAGGGTGGAGGAAGAGAAGGGGAGAGGAGGAGCGAAAGAACAAAGATTCGTAACATAGCATCGAGCGCACCAAGCATCTACCTTTCTCCAATTCGTGCGCGCAAGA
This sequence comes from Trialeurodes vaporariorum, assembly GCA_011764245.1. NCBI lineage: Eukaryota > Metazoa > Arthropoda > Insecta > Hemiptera > Aleyrodidae > Trialeurodes > Trialeurodes vaporariorum. The sequence continues at coordinate 23,272,128 of VMOF01000002.1, forward strand.
CCGCGGTAATAAGGTATAACTCTAGTGACGAGACTCTCCCATAGAGCTAAGCTATGTAGTGTGTATGAGAGAGGCGCCAAAAACAAATAGCGGCCAATTTTTCGCTCGATTTGACGTCAAATGAACTGTGCTGCATGTCATTATCCTTATCATAGCTCTCAATGCGACGCGGAGGACTTAGCACCCTCTCCCTCCCTCGTCATCCAACACATATATAGTGTATACACCTAACATAAACGCGCGGGGCCGAGCCCCGTGACGAAGCGCTCCGCGGCAGTGCCGCTCTCCTCTTTTTAGCCCGGCGTTAAAGTCTCCTGCGCGACGCGGATTGTTTGAGAGTTTTCTTTAGTCGCTAGATTTGTCTGATAAAGTAAGTGGGGTGTTACTTCAGTTTCTAGCTTGCTGAAGCCGGAGATGAGTGAAATTTCGTCAGAAGCGTATAATCGCGAGACCTGGTGGATTATGAATGATAACCAAATCTACCGAGTTTGCGTTTTCTTATGAAAGCCGATCTGACGTTATTCGATGCTCATCTGATTGATGACTGGTGCGTTTCGTAATAAACGCTGGGAAAACCTTACATGAAGTGGATTCCAGTGGCGTAATTACTCGTGTATTACTCGTAATAAGTAGTCGGGGTAGGGGTGGTCTAAGGTCCATAATTTGTGATATTTTGAAATGTGGATTGAGTTACGCCTCTTTATGTTTTCACCATTGACAAATGACATTTTTTTAATTTTCGAGGGAAAATTCTAATTTTTTTATGAATAACATGACAAAGTGGACACGACAAAAAAATCCGAGAGCGGGAGAAGGGGTCACTACAAAGCTCCTCCCCAGGTACCACGAACCTGTCAAAACTGTAACTCACTGCCCCAAATACTGACTTTATTTGCGCAATTCGTTTATTCTCCTCCTACTGTCTCTTATTGTACATGATGTTTGCCTTTTATTATTACATACTCAAAATTTGCACGATCGCTCTCCTGTACAGTGGATTCGATGAATTAATAAAGCAATATTATTATTATTTTGGTTATGTTATTTTCACTTCACCGCCGTACTTTAAGTGGGGTAGATGTTGACCTCACGGCCGAGGCGGGGCCAAACAATTATTATTAATATATTATCATGATTATTATAACCCTCACTCAGCCACCGTGTGACCCGACTGACGTCACGAACGAAATAACCATTCTACTCCCGAAAGTAGTATAATCCGCGAAACGCTCCTATCGGTTCAATGCATCCGCACCTAGTACATTGATGACAATAATACTGAAACGGCATTTTATCTTCATTCTTCTTCTCTTGCAAACCTCACTTTCAGAACTGAGCACTAGTATATACCTTGTTACGGCAAAAAATTGTTGGATCAAGAAATTATCACCTCTTTTTGCTCTGCCTTTTTTAATAAGTAATATTATTTTTTCTATTAAATCCTTTTACTTCTCTTTCTCTCGTTTTATATTCATTACTGCGGAAGTGTCAAACAGTTTTATCAAGCAAGCGTGTGTGCTAAATTATGATGCAAACAGGAACTTGACGAAAAGACAAAATAGAAAGAAATTGTATACCGGAGAAGTGACGTCGGTTCCCGTTGTGTATGCATTTTCACTTTTCACACCTTCGCGCCGTTATAGCGCCGGGTGGTGACGAGGGTCGCATCGGTTGTCGCAAAGTGGGCAGATATGACTGATCAAGTGGCCGAAAATCGACCGTTAAAGGAAAATCTATTCAGCGTTTGATGGATGCGAATTTTCCCTGCCAGAGCGCTGCCGTTCGTAAAATAAAGGAAAATTACAAGGCAAAAGTCATTAACCTTGAAAGAAAATGAAGTGTCGGATACTACATGACCGTCTGAAGAATGCCGAAAAATGCTGCAGTAATTCGTCAATAGTTTTTCTAAAATAAGATTGAAATTACCAAAAACCGAGACATCGAAAAACGATTCTTGTGTAACAAAATGCGTGATATCTTAAATCTCAGCACCGAGCTCAATCATCGAAAGAGCTGAATTTTCGATCAAATTGACGGTTTTAAAAAATCAATTTTTGTTTGTTTTTTGTTTTGTTTTTTGGTTTCTGTTTTTGTTGTTGTTGCCCCCCCCACTCAATAATAGCGTAGATATGTAGAAATACATGCTCCATAATGTGCTGTAAGAGTACGAAAGCCCTATTCATCGCAACCTTTACTTATATTTTCCAACAGCTGAAATTCAGCATTTCATACGTTACTCGCATATAAGAAAATGGTAGATGAATCATACAATGCTTGTGCAATGTGCATGGTTGTAGATTTTGGCCCTGACCACAAGGTATGGTAAACTCTACTATTAACCTCCCAAAACTTGGGTGAAATTTACATGATCGTTTGACGTTGATCAGAAGCCAAGTTGAGTTTACCATAACTTCTGGTGTGGGCCAAAATCGGCCTCAATGCGTTGCACATTTCATCAATCATTTTTTCCGCATAGTGTGTTAATTATACCCTTGAATTATTTTAACTATAGTTTTTGCGATTTTAACTGATTACTAAATGTTGGCCACAAAAACTGTGATTTCAACCACCTGTGCGCTTGGCGTGGTGTCGCATTCTCAAGTGGGATGGTCATGGCACATTAAATTATGCACAATTTTTCCCGCGCAGAGCTACTTTAACGAGCCGATGCATTTAATAAACGACAGTTGATGGTATAATGAGACATCTTCCGTTCATCTACCCCCTCGCGATTACAGTTTTCCCATACTGTTTGCTGGTGTTATTTTTTATTTTTATTTTTTATCATTTTTCATTTTTTAACAAAGAAACAGTACTATATTTATTTGTGCTGTGCGGGCAGCAGTCTTTCTGTCTATGTCATTTCCCCTATGAATATAAACGTCGGAAAAAGATAAAATTAGAGGGTTTGATACCCTTATTTATCTTGTAAGTAATCATGCATTCCTGAGGAAAATGGAGGGATGGAGAATTTCTGGTTGCCCCACTTTTGCTTACTGCTATACACTGAGACAAATCACTTCTTTAAAAACAAGGAAACACGTTTACTTCAGACGGTTTTCCTTGCGCGATAAGTAAAGTTCTGAATGCATGAAGGAGAATCATGCACTGTCACAAAAAGGAATGTTTTACTTGTAGCAATCGTTTTCCTTGGGTGTCCCTCGTTGTCAATTTTCACAGTGCAATTTCTTTAACACAAATGAAATACACCTTGGATTTAAAAAAGAATTCTCTCAGTGTATACACTAATTAGATATAATATTAGAAGGTAGCACCAGTGGTGGCGTGCAATTTGGCAACATTGCAGTTCGTCCGTTTAAACCCATATAAAAGATTGAACTATTGGGAGTATGGTGGACAACTCAGTATATTCGACCTGTTACATGGGTTTAAAACAGATGCAACGTTGCCAAATTGCAAGCTACGCCACTGGATTGCACAATCTTATACACTGTGGGGAAGTGTACGATCTGGCAATGTTGTAGTTTTCTATAAATATTTAAAGCATGGAAAAGATCGACAAATTGTGTTTGCGACGCCATGGCTGAGAATTGACAATTTTCATTGATTTAAATTGACAAAATGCTACGTTTCTATCAAGCACATTATGCCACTGGTTTACCATGTTTACACATAGCATTTTCTTGAATGGATAAATCTCCCACTATAAGACATGAATTAATGAATCAAATTACTTTTCTTATACAGTTTCATGGCGTGTCAATTTTCTCAAAATTTCACATGACTTCATGTCTAATGTGCGCAGATATCGAAAATCCGCAAAAATTTGCCCCGATTCGCAAAAATTTGGTAATTTTGTTTTTTGGTAGTAAAGAAAACAATCAGAAACTGGTGCCGCAGCTGCAAATTTGCTAAAATAAACTCTTAATGGTTTCCTCCGAACACAAATGATAAAAACTGGCCATATCTTTGTTCTTTGTGCGTTTCTGTATACTTAGTCTACCCAAAATTTGAAATTTGCTTAAAAGTTTTTTTTTTTTTCTTTCATATTTAAGGTTCTATTTCATCTTCTTTTTTTAATAATAATAATAATAAAAAAAGTTTGGGAAGCAATTTTAATTTTTCTCCATGACGTTTTTTTTTCATTGATTGATCCCGAATAACTGTTGCTCAGAGCATCCTTTTTTTTTCTTTCTTTCTTTTTTTTCCTTTAAATTCAGTTTCCAGATTACCAAGCTGTTGAAATATAATGTTATTCAAAGGCTCTGCTAATTTCATGATGATTTTTTTTAAACTTACAAGCAATTCTTTTGACAAGAATTAGTTTGTTCTCGGAAAAAGTCCAAATATGAAGAGCTTAACCTTTTGTTCTAAAGTAAGTTTATATTGTAGTATTGGAAAAAATGAAAAAAAATTAAACCAACGAAAGTTTAGACTTCCTAAAAAAGCGAAAAAAAGAAAAAGGTACGGAACCAAAAAACTGCTATCCGTTAGTTGATGACCACACCATGTCGTTGAATCTTAGGCGAAGTTCGGAAAATTATAATCCTTGCGTAACACAAGACCATAGCAACACAAATTCATTATATGAATTATGCATTCGACAAGCAAAAGAATGAATTGAAATAAAAAATTTTCACCAAATTTATGAATTTAGAAACATTTAACCATTATTTTGGTTTTAACCACGTCGATAATTAATTTTAAAAATGAAGCTTTTTCACTTTGCCCGGAGAAGTGTAAACGAGCCAATCGAAAAGACAATGCGATGTAGAAATTAAAATAAAATAATGTGAAAAAAATCAATTACCACAAAAAGGAATTTCATAGTTACTAAAGATATTTATTTACACTAAATCGTCGCACACACTCACACTCTCGCGTGTAAAAACGATCGCACAAACACGCACACATCAACCGATCCTGATGGCATGTAATCGCACAAACAATTTATTTCCGATCGATTAATGTTTTCTTTCTTTTTTTCTTTTCACTGAGCGCGTAAGAAGACGGCGGATCTCGATCGCTTCTTATCGGACGTTTGGACGTTCCATTATCGAGATGCTTCGTTTGACATGGCCAGCACCCAACTGACTGGCGCCGCGGTCGCTGTCACGCCACCAGCAACAGCAGGCGGTAGTGGGACTCATCTCATACGGCGGCTAGACTATGGGGAAGGGAAACAGAAAATGGTTAAGCAGTAAGCTGAGGATTGCTGGAGGAGAGACTATAGAGACCCCCAACTTTCTTCCTGGTCATCTTTGGAATCCCTCGCTCACCTCCTCGCTGGGGTCGATGTTCAGGGTTGCCATCCGTTTGCTGTGAATCGGATTTATAACGAAATTTCAAAATTCAGCTGTGTCGATTCCATCGACCATCGTTGAACCAAAAGATTACAGATTACATTATGAAACTCACAATTTTTTTCCTAGTCATCTTTGGATCCTTCGCCTTTTTGTCTGAGTCGACGTTCAAGGATGCCTCCCATTTGTCGTGAATCGAATTTTAAATTCCAAAATTCAACTGCAATTCTTTTGCGGCGAACAAAAAGATTACATATTATAGTAGCAGACCTACAACTTTTTTCCTGGTCACCTTTGGATCCCTCACTTCTTTGCCTGAGTTGACGTTCAGGGTTGCCTTTTGTTTGACGTGAATTAAGTTGAACCAAATAAAAAAATAAAAAAAATCAACGGTGATTCCATCGCTGTCTGAAATAGGGATTCTGCGTTGTGACGTCACAGCACACATGATTATTTTCATCTCTCTTCACACAAAATCATCTTCAAAATTGGGAGACTCGGGGAAAAATAGGAGGCACAAGTTGTTTTCTCAACTCATCAAGTGCATTAATTTTCTCTATAAAGAAAAAAAAAAAAAAAACCACTAAATTTCAAACCTAAACCACTGCCCCGTTTTTATAAAACAGCCACGCTTTCTATGTCGGTAGAAGAGAATCAACTGCTAGGGGTTTCTCACGAACAGCTGTCTCCATTCTGCTGACACGGAAAAGTTGATTCCCTCTTCAGAAAACCGTTCAATATAGCATCGGGTCTGTAAACAGTGAACTTTAAGGCCCAGTCTTATGGATTTTGTCGCAAGAAAGACGTTGATGCTAGCAAAAACGTTTTAAAATTCGTGACAATTAGCAACTCAAGCAAAGAAAGTTGCACCCTATTCCATGTATACTGATGCCGAAATTTCATCACTCGTATACTTATACCCGACAGTGCAGTGACGTAGTGTGAAATTTGGCAACGTTGTTTTGTGTCTATTAAGACCCTTGTAAAAGGTCGAATACGAAGTTGTTTACCAAACACCCAATAGCTCGATCTTTTTCATGGGTTTAAATAGACAAAATGCAAAGTTGCCATATTGCACGCTACGACACTGATTCCCGGGTAATCCATTTAAATTTTGCAAGCTAAGTTTTCTATGTAATGAGTGAGTTTTAAAATTTTTTGATATCATCATCGGTGTACGTCCTCTTATAAGTTTACATACTTAATGATAATCTGTTTACTTACTAAAAAACTTTGCAAGAGCTCTATTATGTCTTCATGGCAACAATGGTAAGCAAGTGCATCTCCACCTTTATCGGCACAAAGTAGAGTGTCGAGGAAGTCGCAAGTCACCGGTCACCCGAACGTTAAACCGGTGCGCTGGTCGCGGTGACGCGACGACGCGACGGCGCGCGGCAATGCGGTGTGGTGTAGTGTCTTGTGCAGTCGATTTGACCTCTGACCCGGTGAATATCTTCTTTCGCTTTTGCATGCGTGTATTTACAGTTCGGTCAATCGCTGGCCATTATACATTTTTTTCTAATATTTTTTCTCTCTCCTTTTTTTTTTTTTTTTTTTTTTTTTTTTTTTTTTTTTTTTTTTTTTTTTTTTTTATGTAACCTCGCGACTGTTACGTTGTAATTTCTCTATTTAAAATGATACCGTGCTCACAGCATCAACCTACTTAGTATTTATATAACGCTTCTAATTATACTGCTCCGAGGCGCAAGAGAGGATCCAGTCCATTCCATCGCAGGAAACAATACGTTTGTTTGGATAATTTCGTTGACGAAAAAAAAAGTGTTTTATTGCATGCCTGGAAATCTTCCTCGTTTCTGTGGGCTCACTGTCAGGCCATCCAGTCAGAGTTGCCGTTTTACTTGAATTTAATTGAATTCCCAGATTTTAATGGTGATTACACTGGTGGAATTAAAAAAAAAAATCACAGGCTTGAGTATTTTTCATGGTAAATGCTGTAACTTGTGATCTTTGTTTGTTCACCGATGGAACTTCCGTTGGATTTTAGAATTCGATTTAACTCTCGTGAAACGGCAACACTGCTTGTAGTAATGAGTCTCTCGTCACCGCGCGTCGCCGATAGAACACGATTTTGGTTGGAATTAAAGTTACCTACATTCTTCTTTCTTCCATCATGGCACACTTTATCGAATTATACAAGTTAACCTAAAATTTGTCTCTCCCTCTTCTTCCTTAACATAAAAATAAACCAACGAAAACTTTCGGCTCATCAAAAATCCGTTATCAGTCTCACGAGCTGTTGAGCTCACGATTTTGGTCGATACTTATTACCTAAAGATGCAGTGGCGGCTCGTGATGGTTTGCAATGTATCGATATAGCAGTTATACAGTGTGTCCCAAAAGCCCTAGCTAAGCTTAAGAAAAAAAAAAAAAAAAAAAAAAAAAAAAAAAAAAAAAAAAACGAATCTCTACTGTCGATAAACAATTAGCGGGTCTGCTGTTCAGCTTGCATGTTGTTTGCAGAATTTCTCATATTCATCAATATGAATGAACATATACGTTGAATATCTCGACATTTTTGAGTAGATTTACATTAGAGAAGAACGATAGTCGTGATTTTTCAAGATCAACTATATAAGTATTTATAGGAGTTATGGAAAACAGAAGTTATAATGCTTGTTGAATTTCTAGTTTTTCTTTCTTTCTTAACACTAGGACGCCTGAAGATTCACCCTTATTAGAACGCCGGCTGTCCCAAAAATGGGACATATTAACATTAGCATTCGTTTTCGCCACTTTTTGGTCTTATCACACAGATTTTTGTTAAGATCACATTCAGGAGACATGTTACCAAATTTTTTAGGTTACTTTGAAGGGGGGGGGGCTAATGGATACGCCGGCTACCAATGTTGCCATTTTTGCGGGTTTTTCATTCTATTATATAAGCAATTGGTGATTCAACCGCGATTGAAACAAAGATTGCAAATGGCAGTGAATATAAATATTCAAACGGGTAATGGTTGGTTGAACCGATTTAATCACCGATGGATTGTAGAGTAGGTACTATAAAATAGGCCCAAAGCGGCAGCACTGTTGATACGGAATTCTTTGATACAGAGCGTAGGAAAAACTTCGTCGCAGCCATTGTAATCAATCCAAAAATTGAGTAAAATCAGGGATGGATATAATTCAATGAGCAATTCTTCACAATCACGAACGAAAACAATTTATTTCGAAATTCAGAGGAAAAAAATTGGAAAACTCGAAAATTAATGAGATCTTGGCTGTTATTTATACAGGGGTGACTGTGAAAAAGACTCACCGAGAGTATTAGACACATTTTTAATTATTCACAATTTTTTAATCTGTCAACCAGAAGAGTCTCACTTTATTTCTTTAAGTGCCGAATTATAACTAGCTATTTTTAAGGGAGAAAAAGAAAGAAAAAAAAAAAAAAACACAGTCTTGATTTATTCTCTATATTGTTCGCTTCGAAAATAGTATTTTCCGATTTTGGAAAATTCATAATGGGTCATTAATTAACTAACACCCTGTGTGTAGGAATGCCTCAAAAAACGTCAGGAGAGACTCGACAAAGAAAGCGCACTTTGACCAAAGACATATTGGTTCGTGCCAACTGCCAAGAGCTGACTGAATATCGGTGCTACCAAAAACATTGTTACCAAATGCTAACTAACAATTTAGGGTATATGAGTACTGGAATGTCACGTGCGTTTTATAACTAAAAGAAAGCCTATGAGCCCTCGGGCCCCCATATTCCATTTACCGCCCCAATTGTAAAATTTTGCCGAAAAAGTAAAATTGACAATTTTTTTAAAAGTGAAATTTATCGCGCGGCAAAGAGGTGCAGGTACCCTGGGTCCCTGGACGAATCAGCGGTTGCAAACAGCTGCGCCACAGGCTATAGAGATCAAACAGGTCAAACTATCAGCGAGTTCAACGAATTATCAGAAACTAGAGGACGCGTTTGCGCACTCGGATAAGGTAAACAACTCCTCGCAGGTGGATTATCGGTGGGATGTGATGGAATCGCGCGAACTTAACTTTATTGTGTGCGTTTATGGAGATTCTTGTTAATCCATCCGCAGCCGAAGCGTGAGTTCTTGTCCAACCATGATACTTTAAAGCTTTCATTTAGAAATTACCACGCTCGTTACGCCGTCCGCCGCTGCTCCTCACGTTAATTATAATAAACAATGTTGCCAGATCTAGCATGCTGATTTGTTACCTTTTCGTTAAACCGATAGTTTTATACCGACTGTCTATGAGTGAGGTAAGTACCAATAGCTATTGGTTGAGCATATTGTAAGACTTGACCGTTGCTACGATAACCATAGATAATGTTTCCATTAGCTAACAGCTACTCAATGCTCATGGTTAGCTATTGAAAACGGACTTTTTAAAGATGGTAAACAATAAGCATACGAACACCGAAAAAAATAACTGGTAGAATTTACCATCTGCATTGCTGATTTTGCGGAGTCAGCTATCAAGTATGGTAAATTTTACTAAATGATGGTAAAATGTACCAACAAGTTAACTTAATTTACCATAATGTACGTTGCATTTACCATCTACTTGATTGCCGACTCCAAAATCAGCGCAAATGGTAGATTCTATTTGTATTTTTTCTCCATGAATAATGATCAAACCTTATAGTTCTGGATAAATAGCTCTACGTCGCGTCATGCACCCGTAGACAATTATCTTAAAGATCGGTTTAGTGAAAAGGTAAATGATTGGCCCGCTGCTCTAGCCAATGAAACTGCTTCGTCCCTCGTGGAGGTAAATTCAATGAGGCCGAGAGGATATCAAACATAGTACACGTGACAACCATGTAAATAAACACTCCGCCACTGCACTGCGCATCATCGCTGCTCCTTAAATATTATTCCTGCTTCTCGGCGTCGCGTCGCGTCGCTGTCTCGTCGGTCATCTTCTTATGTGTTAATGTATCATCGCGATAAATACACAATCTCTCTTGATCATTATGTTCTTTTAAATGGTCCGCTTGAGTCATAATTTGCTATGCACCAACTCAATAAAAGAAATAAAGGAACAAATATATTGCCGAACCTCGAACATTTTCTTCATCCGCCCGCGTAGCGTGCAATTTGGCAACGTTGTACTGTGCCAATTTAAACCCATGTAAAAGGTCGAATGCAAAGATGTTCACCGAACACCCGATAGTTCGATATTTTTATAGGTTTAAATGGACAAACTGCAACGTTGTCACATCGCACGCTACGCCACTGGCTTTGACCCACTCACTATACACTACTGCGTTTCTGATCGCGATAAATGCAATTAATCTCCAAGTTTTAACTCCGTTATTTTATAACTAAGCTCTGATATGATCAGAGCTGTCTTTTTATGTATTGTGTATATTCACTCAATGACACTTTTTAACCAAGCACTGATGTTTCCTCCGCAGTTGTTCGAACACGATTTGTGGACCACCAATTGGTCCGAAGGCCATAGTTCGAGATCCATTGATCCAGCAGACAATCGGAAGAAACAGAACAAATAAAAAACTTCATGAGAATTGTGTACACTTAAATCTCTTGATTGAGTGATTATAGTGATTACATGCTGATGGGAGAGAATGGCAAAAACCAACGACGGGTGACATTTTGCCTGATTCGATGCAAAACTTTCGGAGATTCTAATCCGATTACTAGCCCTTCTCCCAAAAATATCAAGATTTATGCTACCGGGCCGCCGCTGAGCAACAATAATAATTTGTAAGTTTATTTATTGAAATTCGTCTTTAAAGCGAGCCTCCAACCATCCGGAAAGAGCTCACCGATTTTTTTTGCGGGCCTTTCTTTTGGTGATCTCCTTATATTTACGGTGGTTATATTAACGGAGCATAGAGCACAGAGTGGGCGAAAATTAGCACTTTACTAGCGACAAAAAACCCAGCAACTTGAATGCTCCTTAACTAATTATCATTTTGAAAGTTAAATGCTTTTAGACTCTCTGAGTCTCTGTCTACATTTTCTAGCTATAGAATCATCGCAGTCAGAAGTGGTTCAAGTGAATACAACTTAGTCCGACTGTGAACTAAAGCTGTGAACTAAAGCTGGCCTTTTCCTGCCCCAAATTATTGACTTGATTCTTGTTATTGTAAACTACCCTTAAAGCGACGAACTTCATACAAAAATCAACTAATTATACTATCGAACACGGACTGTAATCTCCGTGAGTTTTGCTTATTGGATTAAAGCGGACGCATCGGCCATTTGTGACCATTGTGCGGCGATCAGTGAAGCAGAGTGCGCTTTGGCAACGTTGTAGCTCCTCCATTCAAACCTTCCAAAAAGATCGAATTATTGGGTGTTTGGTGAACACCTTCGCATTCGACCTTTTACATAGGTTTAAACGGACACGGATGGGTTTACAACGTTGCCAACGTGCACGCTACACCACTGGCAGCGATGCAATAGTTGCGACATGATTCTTGTTACAATATATTACTCGTCCAGACAAACTTTATAAAAAAACCTCAAATAAAAAGCAATCACTCGGACTGTTATACCAATCAGTTTCGCTTGGATTAACGCAGATGCCCTAAGGCGAAACGGCATCGAAGATTCTCTGACAAAAAGTACGAGCGAACTTTGCCAAAAAATAACAAAATAAAAAAGAATCAGGAAGTGGAAAAAGGAGAGAGAGCGAGAGAGAGGAGAGAGAGAGAGGGAGAGAGAAGAAGGGGGAGAGAGAGATAGATAGAGAGAGAGAGTGAGAGAGAGAGAGAGAGAGAGAGAGAGAGAGAGAGAGAGAGAGAGAGAGAGAGAGAAAAGAGCGCGAGACAGACGGTAACATTAACAAAACGGTTCACTGCACGAAGACAGACGAATACGTATTACCTACGTGAAATGTTGACGAGGAGGAAGAACTGCAAACTTGCGTTGCTTTTGATGCACGTGAGCTGCATATGTTACACGCGCGACGCGGCTTCGCGCTGTGCCATCATCGCTCGCTGATCCTGATCCCTAATCACACGTGTCCGACGGAGGACGTGTCTTGTCACGCGGAGGAGTCCAGTCCGGTCCGACCACCGACCACCGACCTCCACCCACCGTGACCGCTACAAAATACAAATTGAACCGTTTCCTTCGGAGCACTGAATGTTTTTTTTCGTTTACGTGTGAGTGTGCGTGCGTTTGTGTGTTTGTGTATTTGATGCCTCCGCCCAACTGATCAGCACTTTCACTGATCGAAAACGGTCAGTTTGTAGAATGTAAAGTGTTTTGTTCGACCGCTCATGGGTGAGCGCGTCCTTCCGGCCTATCTTCTATGAACTCAGCGTGTCAGACATGAATCGCGATGTTGGTTTTTGTGTGTATCCTTCTTCTTCCTCTCTTTCGTCTTTCCCAATGCGGAATTCAACTTCGACAATCGCGCATTGGGCATAAATGGAAATGATTTGGTGACGATGCATTGATCAGCAGCATAGAGCCACGGTCAAAATCGAATTTTGGGTCTCTCCAGAGCAGTGACGGCTCGTGCAATCTGGCAACCGTGCACTTTTGCCGTTTAAACTTATGCAAAAATATCGATACTAGGTGAGGCGTAGCGCCTAATCGATGATTTTACACAGTTTTAAATGGAGGAAATCCATTGTTGCCACATTGCACGAGCCGCCGCTGCTCCAGAGAAAATCATGTCAAATAACTTTAAAATCATTCGAAAATTGAATCTAAAGGAGAAGTTCAGAGACTTTACTTGAGATCTCTTAGCTTAGACCCATCCCGTCCTCCAAACTTAATTTTGTAATTAAGAAACTTAACTTGCGCAAAAGCGTCTTCGCAGACAGATATCTCGAGGAAGTTTCAAGGGATTTTGAAGTGAGATTGAGACATACATTTGCAATTCAGAGACGCTTCAAAAACGCAAAGTAGTGCAATCAAGGCTGCAAATATCAAGTAAGTACATCATTTCACGGTAGCTCGTCAGCTAACTTGAAAAAAACTCAATAAGATTTCTCAAGAATTTCTAGTTTGCTGGGAGCGTCTCTGAATTGCAATTTTTATCACTTGACTCGACTCGAGTATTTCTCTAATGAAGCCAATCGAAGGTGATCTCAAACAAAGTTGATGAATTGCACCCCCAAAGTGCTCTTTGCTCAAACAGCAAATTGCTTTAAATAATTGCAGTTTGGATTAGATAGTGCAATAGGTTGTCATTTTGGGAGCAGCGATCCGACTTGGAGCGATCTAATTGCAGTTCTAATCGAGTTCTACGAATGTAATGTTTCCAGAGGCTTTTAACACTGATCTGTAATTGTTCGGTCGCAAAATTTTGCTACGAACAAATAGAATAGTAGGTATTGTGTCTAAGTTATGCTAAATAAACGATGGTTTGTAATATTTCTGTGCTTTTTTGCAAAAACTTGCAACAGACCCATTTTAGGTGATTTGGATGTGCAGATATTTGGCCGATAAATTGCTGAAGTCTGCCCACTGTATATCGGCTCATTACGTAAGGGAAGAAAACGCAGTGATGATTCGATTCGATACCAATTCGATATTATCCGTTTCCTGAGCTATTATGCGCGTGTGGGTGGAATGTTTAAGTTACAGGCTGGACTCTACTCGAGCTGTGTACCTCGTGTTTATAGCTCGTGTAGCTTGTTTCGATTGGCTATCTCCAAGCGTGCCCGGCCAAGATTTCTCCACTCAACGGACTTGCTTTTACTCCTTTGCTGTGTTTTACGTACGGAACTTTTGACCTTGAGCGAGGTCAGTGAGAATGCAGAGGGCAAAGCAAGCGCTTTCTGTTCCGAAGCTTTTTTATGTACTATCGATGATAAAATATAGTTATGATAAATCACTGAATCTGAACAACGACATTGGTTTTCAAAGCGCGACGACTCCAAAGTGCTTTTAACAGCTATTTTTTGCGTTATCACGCCTATCAAGCACTAAGATATTAATGCTGATAAGAATTTTGAAGCATTCGTCATGGAATTAAAAATGCCTTAATTCCTAAATAGAATACTAACAATTAGAGACATTTTCCTGCAATAGTGTTACATTGAGAATAAATGTCCCCTTGTAAAATGTGGCCGAAATTCAAAAAGTTCTGCAATAAATTCCGGCCTATTTGATGAGAATTCTGGAAAATTTACGGGAGTTCTAGCATTTTTGAGAAAATTGAAGTTTTGGCCCTTCTGACTGATCAGAATAATTTAGCATTTTTGCATGACTAAAACTATCTAAGAAATAATGCTCAAATTCTCATAAAAAAAAGTCAGAATTTCTTTTGGAAAATTTTTAATTTTGAATTTGAGCCTTTTTAAGAATTATTTTTCTAACAATCAGTGAACCAATCATTGTTCATTCGTACCTATAGCTAAACTATGTCTGCCAAATACGTGTTGTATATACTCTTCGAGAGTATTTCCAATTAAACAATTTTGGGAGGACTATTAAACTCTTCGCCAATACTTTGACGAGAATTCGCTTCGAATTTGATCGCGTAAAAAGCGCTTAGAATTCGTTGCTAATCGTCTGCTCATCGGGGCGTCTTGGTGCTTGGTGCGTTTCCGGACAGAGTTAGCGCTAATTGTCATATCGCGAGACTCGCAGAGGTAGAGTTTTATCCAGCTCTAATTGCGCTCCTGCGAGCGCGATAAGAGGAAAATAACTTCTGAATCCTTTCTCAGGACGTTGAGAATGACACACCAAACTCGATAATCTTTTCAAAAGCAAGACGGGGAACAGACGAGGGGAGGGTATACGAAATTGCTTTCACTGAGCGACAATGAACAGAATCACGGATCACAATTCAATTGATATACGACGGCGACTATTGAAGTATATATATAGCGTCGCGACAATCGCGTTGGTGACGCCACGCCTAGGCATAAGAAAATTGAGGTGGTTTATCTGCGGGTGAAAACACCAGGTTCGCTCGTTACTGGAAAACATCATTAGGAGAAAACAACAATCAGGAATGAAGGTGGCGGAGCGTGCAATTTCGCAACGGTGTAATTGGTTCATTTAAATCCGAGTAAAATATCGAATGCGAGGCTGATTGCGATTGCCGAACATACAACATTGTTCGATCCTCTTCGTTGGATTGCCTGGACGAAATGCAGCGTTTGAATAACGAGCGGATCTGAATGTTTTTGAGCCTTGGATTTCAGTTATAGGTATACGCGCGCCTTAACCACTTCTCTGTTGGTCGGCTCCCCTCCTTGAAAGTGGACATCACTGAACACTGCACGGCGGACATTAAGCAGTACTGCCGTTTTGCGGTTAATTGTACGCATATTCGCCATTAGATGAGATATACAATTTTTGAATTTCCCGCTATATTCGGCAACACTGACATCAGGGAGCAACGCTCACGCGCATGGTGGAAGCCATGGCGCGCGCGGGGCGATCGCAGGTTTGAAAACATTTTCGAGTTTGACAATAATCGGGACGAGTGAATGCCGCGTGTTTTATCGCATCCAATGTTGTCAGATCTTGTCTGGATTCTCAAAAATCCACACAATTATTTAAATGAAATCCTTTGGTTCTTCAAAGTTTACGTCCAAATTTCGTCACCGGTCCAATTCATATTTGAAATGGATCTGTTGCGTAATACGTTTGCTACAACAATATATCTGACTGGTTGTTAAGTTATAGTTTGAATATGAACTTTTTATTCTCTTTTTTTCACTTCAAGTTTAAAAGTTTGCTTCTTCCGTTTTCCAGACGGCGAGGCTATTCGCCTTTTTTTGAGCAAAAGTAAACGTTTTTTCTTACACCCGCGTATAAAAATTACATGTTTTTGTGTTTTAAGATAAATGAAATTAAATAAATTTGACAACACTGCGGTTGCATCGGAAAGTGAAAACACGCTTCATCGGTCATCACACGACATCGTGACGAGAACTCAATAGATGAAGCTAAGCAATTTTCCGAACATCATTTCATGGATAAAAATCAAGATTACAAGAACAATAATGGACAGGGCTACTCTAAATTGATTTTATTAGTTTTGATTATACATTGGTTAAAATGAGTTGGGGGTTTCAAAGTTTAACGAAAACGTTTCGTTTCAGAAGCCAAAAACAAAATGTTACGAGTGACTCGTAATGAGTCAGGAAAAAACTTTGTGTTTTGACTCTATATGCGAAAGCTTTTAAACGGCAAGTTTTGGGAATTTAACTAGCTCGTTGTTCGCTGCAAAAATGGTCAAGTCTGCTCCAGGTGCGCCACTTTTTTTGACGCATGGTACGACGACCAGTGTTGCCAAATGTTGCGGCTTTTCTCCAGTGGCGTAGCCAGGGGCGTGCCGTGGGGGGAGCATGTGGGTACCCTTGCCCCGGGCGGCACTCTCGGGAAGGCGGCAAAATCAGGGTGAACAACCAAAAAAAAGGTTATCAAATTTCAAAATGAATTTCAGAGGGCGGCAAAATCAGTGCGTATAACAAGCAAAAAAAAGAAGAAGAAAAAAAAATTCATCAAATTTATAATTTTGTTCGCGGAGGGCGGCAAGATTGCATTCTTGCCCCCCCTCTCTGGAAGCCACGGCACGCCCCTGGGCGTAGCGTGCTATTTGGCAACTTAGCAGTTCGTCCATTTAATTCCATGAAAAAGGTCGAACTATCGGGTGTTCGGCGAACACCTTCGCATTCGACCTTTTACATGGCTTTAAATGGACAAACTGCAATGTTGCCAAATTGCACGCTACGCCACTGCTTTTTCCATGAGAACACATAGAAAAAGCCGCATCAGGATATGGCAACACTAACGACGACGCGTGGCCGCGGCGCCTTCTTATTAGAGAGTAAGAATTGCGTTTTCTCGGGCGATTTGTCGATTAAGGACCCAGCGCGGTCGGCCGCGGACGGCGCGTGATGAGGACGCGACAGCTTAATTTGAGAGCTGTATTTGGAGTAAAAAGTCGTTGACACCTCTACATTGTGGTAGTCTGTGTGTCCGCGGCACTTCAAGTTCAATAAATCCTGACGTGTTTCGCAGGAATGACGGGATGAATTTTTCAGTCAATCTAGCTTTCAATGTCTGGGGCACATCAATTTGCTCGGAGTCATCATTCGATCAACAACTTTGATCAAAAATGCATTAGCACCAAGCAAATAGTCGACAACTTCATTCTGATTCTTTAAAATCTCTTCGCGCCACTGGTCGTAAGGCTCTGACTGATGCCATTTTAAACTTTCATGCCCTCTTTTACGTGATTTTCTCTTCATTCCTTTTAATTTTTTCAGAATAAAATGTAAGTATCTTTATTTCCTAGATGCTCAAGATAATCTAATTTTCAAATCAATATATTTATTCCAACAAAATCTGCAACGTTTTTTGTCTCTCCAGTAAACTTTATTCGAGTGCTGGTGTGCCCTTTTTGGCTTCATCCCTTCATTTGGTCCCTATATGGTATGTTAACGCAAATTGTGAAATTAGTGGACGCTCACTAGCAATACGATCATATCGCTTTCTTCCCTTGCAGTCTAATATTGCTTGAGTAGTAAGCTGTAGAAAGTGCAAGTTCAAGTGACTAAACTAGAAAAAATTGAAGGAAACGGTAACGAGAGACAAAAAGGAGCAACAGGATCACCGACCACATATGCAGCGCATAATTAGTCGAGTGCAGGATAATTAAGTCATTGTCCTTTCTATACCCGCGTTTAAGTCACTCCGCCATCGCATCGTGTTTAACGTTTTCGCTAAAACAATTGCCGGTTGACGGAAGCAATCCATGTTGCTGGATCGGCATTTTTGTAAATACTGTGATAGTAGATTAATAACTTTATTAATGTACTAGCCGTTCCAAGCACCCTACGGGCGCCCTCCACGGCCAGCATTCTAGGGTTACGGGCTAGTTGGTAGTTGGTAAAAAATGATAAAATGAAACGGAGTATTGGTGCTGAGAATTAAAGAGATGAAAATGTAAGAATGTGAGCGCAAAGCGCTTGTACTTTCTTGTATTAAATAAATAAATAAAAAAAAAGATATTGCCGGGCAATGTGTAAAAAGAACTAATAAGACGCGGAGGATACCAAAATAAAAGCGTTGAAAATCGAAGAGGAATTATAAAAGAGAAGCGAGTGCTTAAAGGTTACATATAACGGTGACAATCCACGGAAAAAATAAATGCACAATGCGCTAAGAATATTTTCTTTAAAAAAAAAAAAAAAAAAAAAAAAAAAAAAAAAAATTAAATAAAGACCATACTGCAAAATATTAGGAACGTTATTCAACGATCCCGAGTGATATAAGTCGAAATGATAAAAATTTAAAGAATAAAATGAAAAGAGAGGAAAGAAGAAGAAAAGCAAACGAATGGTTAATACGAAGAATGGGAGTGCGTTAGTCGAGAGAGATGAGCGTCCGTAAGGAGTGAGAGAGAAGGTTGCGGGTACGGGCGAGCGACAGAAAAATTTTGGAGAAAGAACGAAGTAATCAGTGCGCAAGAGATGACCGACGAACAAACCTCCCCCCTTCACCGCTCTCGCTGTACTGACTCGTCAACTGATAAGGTGAGACTCTGCCGAGCGTAGAGTGGAGGGGAGGGGCAGATCAGAGAATCCAGCTCAGGCGATGGCGCGGAGCATCACGTCACCTCGCTGTCCGTGCGTCGTGCGAACATGAGTTTTCACTCTTATTTTAAAATTCAATTTGCGGCGCTCACAGACAACTTTTTAGAAAACTAATTCGACAGATTTTTTCTAAATACCCTAAGGAATCATCGTGTAAAATTTGAGGGAAATCGCTTCGGCCAATTTTCGGGAAATAGAAAAAACATTTTGGAGGGACGTCAGATTTATATAAATAACTAGCCGTTCCATGCACCCTACGGGCGCCCTCCACGGCCAGCATTCTAGGGTTACGGGCTAGTTGGTAGTTGGTAAAAAATGATAAAATGAAACGGAGTATTGGTGCTGAGAATTAAAGAGATGAAAATGTAAGAATGTGAGCGCAAAGCGCTTGCACTTTCTTGTATTAAATAAATAAATAAATAAGAAAAAAGATATTGCCGGGCAATGCGTAAAAAGAACTAATAAGACGCGGAGGATACCAAAATAAACGCGTTGAAAATCGAAGAGGAATTATAAAAGAGAAGCGAGTGCTTAAAGGTTACATATAACGGTGACAATTCACGGAAAAAATAAATGCACTATGCGCTAAGAATATTTTCTTAAAAAAAAAAAAAAAAAATAATAATAATAAAATAAAAAAAAAATTAAATCAAGAGCATACTGCAAAATATTAGGGACGTTATTCAACGATCCCGAGTGATTTAAGTCGAAATGATAAAAATTTAAAGAATAAAATGAAAAGAGAGGAAAGAAGAAGAAAGGCAAACGAATGGTTAATACGAAGAATGGGAGTGCGTTAGTCGAGAGAGATGAGCGTCCGTAAGGAGTGAGAGAGGAGGTTGCGGGTGCGGGCGAGCGACAGAAAAATTTTGGAGAAAGAACGAAGTAATCAGTGCACAAGAGATGAGCGACGAACGAACCTCCCCCCTCCACCGCTCTCGCTGCACTGACTCGTCAACTGATAAGGTGAGACTCTGCCGAGCGTAGAGTGGAGGGGAGGGGCAGATCAGAGAATCCAGCTCAGGCGATGGCGCGGAGCTGCGGAGCATCTCGTCACCTCGCTGTCCGTGCGTCGTGCGAAAATGAGTTTTCACTCTTATTTTAAAATTCATTTTGCGGTGCTCACAGACGACTTTTTCAAAAACTGTTCGGACAGATTTTTTCTAAATACCCTAAGGAATCATCGTGTCAAATTTGAGGGAAATCGCTTCGGCCAATTTTCGGGAAATAGAAAAAATATTTAGGAGGGACGACAGCTTTATATATATAATAATAATAATGTACGGTCATTATTTATCTGGTATCTTTGTCTTTCTCTGTCTTGAGATTCGGCTCACCTTCCTGCGGAAGGGTATCACAAGCGCTATTTTAGGAATATTTTGAGGTTGCAGAGTTCCAGTATAGCGTACTGCGGAGGCCCCCACAGCCCCCGCCGCCCCCACGGCGCGGAGGCATCCCCGACCTAAGAGGTCCAGCAGGGTCCCTCAAATTTACATATGCCCAAGTAATTTTGGGCAATTTTCTTGGTCCATACATATAGTCCATGGACTTTTGGACGATATAAATGGACCAAAAAAATTGCACAAAATTACTTTGGGGTGTAAATCATTGGACAAGCTATCCTAAACCACAGTTACAATTTCCTATTGACTCTTCGTAAAATTTTTACTACACGAAATATAATTTGCGAAAATTGCAAAATGTGTGCTAATTCGGTATAATATTTGGATACTACTTGATATTCTACTCCTTACACCCTCTCCTTCCTAAACTTTCTTATACATCTAAGAAGAAAAAAGAAAACAAATTATCTAGAATCGGATGACACATCAGTATCACAGCCCTATCTGCTGCATATCTAGAGGAAATAAAACATCAGTTGTCGATCGTTCGAAAGAAAGCGAATGAGCGAATGAAATGATGAATGACAGCTAGCGGCGCGGTGGCGGACAAACGGATGAGCATTGTCGGTGATGAATGGCCTCAATTGAATAAATATCCATCCGCGTTTGGTTTGAATGATCATAATTTACAACGCCAGGAGTGCTAATTTATGGTAAACGTTATTACAATCGCAAAAAGAAAAAAAAAAAAAAATTAATAGAGCTGTCTTAGCTTCTGCGCGGTTTGTTGATGGTTAGCTTGGAGTGGAGGCGCGTCCAATCTATCATATCTGCACGTAAAGACCTGCTTGGCTGTTACGCAATTTCGACCATAATCTTTTGCTAGACACATCTTCCGAGGAAGCGGAATTCGCGATGGTCATTCGCAGGACATCACCCTTGATAACAGTTGCCAGATTTTGACGTTTTGAAAATAAATTAGAACGTGCTTTTCATACGATCAAATTGGATCCTCAAAGTAGCTTCCAACTGGGCATTTGGTGATCGATGAGCAACTTCGCATCATTTTCATTTTCAAATATTCGCAAATTAAGGGAAATTTTGACGCCTTTTTTTCAAAATGATGTGTATCTTGACTGGAAATAAGTTTGCGCCATGCATGATGATTGATGACGATCCCCAACAACGTCGATTACAGGCGAAGGTTCATTTGGGGGCCACCAAACTCTACATTGGTGATGGATGGTGCGCACCAATCACCGGATGTTCACTAGGAGCAGTACCGTCCACAGGCATACCTGGCTGCTTTTTTGAGGTTAGGGTCGTCTTGTTATACGTGAGCTTGTGGAGAGTGAAATGTTGATGAAATGCAAAATCGTGATTTATCCTCTCTAAGTACAATTTTCAACTCTTTTACTGCTTTTGTGGAAGGAACTAAGCGCAACACTTTCATTACTGACGTACTTTTCCAATTTTGGTTTAACTTCAAAACTTTAACTTTACATATACCAAGACGAGCACTAACCTCTGAATGTCAAACAGAGTAGCCAGGTATGAGTAGAGACGGTATTGCTTAGAGGCTACTTTGAGGGTGGAATTTGATCGTCTGCTTATGGATTGAAATCTTTTCAGTGTATATTTATGTAATACATCACATAGCTGTGTAATATTTGTTCCTCAGATGACTTCCTACGGCGAATTATTTAACTCTACCAATCAGTGAGCATGAATCTACATCTTTAGGTCACTGATCGACTTGAGTATCAAATTACAGAATATGCCGGGTGTCCCACACACCACCCGTACAAGGCATTTTTCTCGCGAGGCGGCTGATTAAGAAGTTTTGAAACGACAAGGTCAAACAGAAAAATCACCCCAAATTTTCCATTTTTGATATTTTCAAAAGCCCCCGACAGTCTCTTGGGGGGCATTTGGGGGGCTCAAACACATTTTTCAAGTTTTCTCTAAAAAGTCTCCCATAAAGCCATGAAAAAACGTTCATATCCTTAAAAAAAGTAATTGCCGACATTTTTGCCCCTGTCTAATTTTTCCTGAGAATCCCCAAATTTATATGGCACATCAACTGGAAGGTATTGACCTGCTCTTTTCGATTCGGTTAAGATTTTTGAGAAGTTCTCAACAGGGTGATCACAAGAACCGATTCAAAAATGTCCAAAAATGCCCCATAACTCAAAAATTTTGGGGTTATCGGAAAAATGAACCGAGCAAAAATTTCGGCAATTGCTTTCTTTTTGAGGTTATAAACTTTTGTTCGTGTCTTTATTGGAGATTTTTTTTTTTTTTAGAAAACTTGAAAAACGTGTTTGAAACACCCCCCCCCCCCTCTCCCCTCTCCTCCCCAAAATACGCCCCAAGGACCTGTCGGGAGCTTTTAAAAATAAAAAAAATTAAACGTTTGGGGGTAATTTCACCTATCTGACTCTATTATGTTTCAAAACTTTTCAATCAGCCGTTCGCGCTAGAAAAATGTCTGGTCCGGGTGGTCTGGGACACCCGGTACGTCGAACTCTCGTTCTAAAGCCAGTGATACAGCTCGCTGATTTGTCAGCTTTATCTTTACCTTGTGCTTATACTTGGGAATGCTATACAATCAGAATGGAAATGTCGGCTCATTTCGAAGCATTACTTTCTGGTCCGCCATTTAGAGAAGTTCCAAACTATTCCCATGCAAAGCACTGCGAAAGACAGAGACAGAGTTATGTCCGCCATTTTCAGTAGACACCGAAAGTGACCGAAAAAAATCTTTTAATTGGCAATGGTGGAAGATTTTATTCTGATTGTATTATACTTAGTTGATACATTATACTATATGCGTCTAATATTTTTTGCGTCTTTGAAGTGATATGAGAAGAAATTCCTGGTCTCATAAAAACTTCAAAACGTTGATTTGTCTAGATTTGATCACCACATGCTTCAAAATGTGTCGTTGTCCTCGTGAATTAACAACTCATTGGACAATATGGCATCTGCGCAGGTCATAAAGCGCGTGTAAGTCTATTCTGCAGATGTGACTGTGACCAGACGGATGGACGTCCAGTAAGCGAACGGACGGACATTCCGCGAAAACATTTCACAGTGTGCGTTACTTATTTATGTATTTATATTTTTTACTTTCTCCGTCCACATACAGGGAGCCACATTGGCTTAAATGGCAAGGCGACTCAACTAGGAACAGTGAACACTGCATGGCATAATCGCATCTTCCCTTCTTCCCCAATATTTCCTCTCTATGGCTGACCGAGACACTTACACACACTCATTTAGACACGGACACAAGGCTATGTAGTCTTTGCTACTACTACCGTATGTGTGCGCCCTTTCCCTCTTTATTAGTTATAATCGTTTTTTTTTTTTTTTTTACGTTCGTAGAAGTGGTCATAATTATCCAGTGCTCAAAACTGATTTATCTGCGAGTAGCGACGCAGAGTTTGGGTTCAGAGATCAAACCAACCTTCCCTTTTTTTCTCTCTTTTTTTCCGTGCGAAAGATATACCTAGCTTGCATTTCTCGCTGTGTCATTTGCAGAGTGCTGATTCATTTTCATGAGGATACTGAACATGGATGCCAAGTTGAGCACGTTTACCTTTTAAATTTTAATAGTTTTGGGCTGAAATTAACTGGTTGAAATATTGAGAGAAAGAGAAATAGAGAGAGAGAGAGAGAGAGAGAGAGAGAGAGAGAGAGAGAGAGAGAGAGAGAGAGAGAGAGAGAGAGAGAGAGAGAGAGAGAGAGAGAGAGAGAGAGAGAGAGAGAGAGAGAGAGAGAGAGAGAGAGAGAGAGAGAGAGAGAAGAAGAAGGAGCAATGATTGTGCAATTACACCGAAAAAAAAATCGACATGACCGTGGATACCGTAAATTACGGACTATTAGGTTTACCGCGGGATAGGGAAGAATTTTCTTTAATTTTTCATTGTAAAAATTTCTCGCTCTGTCAACAATTTTCTCATTGAAAACTTCTAATTTCGTTCAATTTTTCTTTTTAAAAAAATAAAAGGGTTAACAGCAAAATGAGTGTAAATAACTTATCGTGTAGTCTTCCGCGTAGTCTTCCTGTGTGAAATGCTCGGATAATAGGATTGGATTTTATAAAAACGTGATTTCTTTATTCGGTTCCGTTGAACATTAATTAAGGTTCGGAACTTTTCGGGGGACAAAACGCCGGAGTCATCAACAAAACTAAATCAAGCCAACTGCAAGCATTGTTCATTGATTTTTTCACCTTCGAGTCACTCTTTTCGGCCCTACCTCAAGGGACGGGTTCAAGTTCCTAGGTTGCCATCGATCATCCACCGTTGCTAAACAAACAGTTTGCGAGCGCGATAGATTTTCACCCGAATAAAATAATATAATTAGCTTAGATAAAATTAATGTGGCAGCAATGCTAAATCCTGGAATAAGCGGCACTATGCCGATTATATTCATGCAATCGCCATTATGATGCACCGATGCCTGCGATGTTTGACAATTCAATTTGGAAAAGAAGAAGGAGAAGAAATAAGCCTTCAGTTAAAAAGTGCCTTCGCAGCCGCAGTAAAACAAAAGAGGCCGGCCAGCGCGGTGTTGCGCGCGCAACATTTTCTTCTTCTTTGTCATCCGTGTAATGCTGCCGATGCTGCTGACTGCTGATTGGTGATTATTTGCTCATTACTATTTTGTCGAACGGGTCTTAATTTGCTTTTAAATGGAGAGAAGTAGCAGGGGGAAGTGGCACGAGTGAGAGATGAAAAAGTCCGCCAATCTTCTAGCCAAGATGGGATAAGTCTGTGAAAGTCTTATCGCATAATATTCTCATTATAACTTTACCACATCGACGTTGCCAAACGGCACAGGGATGGACGTCAACACTCGACACTTGAGTCCTATAAAGTCAATAGCACATTAGCGGGAATCGTGCAATCTGGCAATTGTGCTTTTTCGCCGTTAAAACCTATGTAACAAAAAATGGCTTCTAGGCGAGGCACATCGCTTCTCACTAATTTTGATTTTGGTAATTTTACCACAGAATAATACAATCAGAACGGAAACTCTGTCGGATTTTGAAGCAAATTCATTTCGCGTCCGCCATGTTCGGATATATGATGTTTACATCTGGATTCGCTTGCGAAAAAAAAAAAAATATAGGGCATGATCCGCGAAATTTTTATTCTGAAATGCCAATAGAATAAAAGTGAGGCTAAAAACTTAAGATTTCCTTCCAGAATTCACAGAAATAAATGAGTTTCAACACAAATCACACACGTCCGCCATGTTGGGAAATAGGATCACAGCGTTGCCTATTGGTGCCGTTAAATTCCAAACTTGCTTCCATTGGCTCTTATGGGAGTCCGTTCTGATTGTATTATTCTGTGATTTTACTATCATTGGGGCATCTGTACTTCTTCTCTGTACTCAAAGACACTTAAAAAAATTAAAACAAAATTTCAGAGCACTAGAACTTCAATAAAAGGCATCTACCTCCTGCAAGCTATAGCTAAAGAGCAGCTTTTTAAGTAAAGCTCTTTCCTCTTTGGCGCATTAAATCATTATTGCACAAGCGCTACTAAGTATATCTTTGCATATGTCACCTCCAATCATTGTCAATTAGAGTTTGCTCTCTGATTTCATGTATACTTTCAATTAAAACTACCTACAATAAATATCCCGGAATCAGAACTCTCCATTCGATTCGACACCTTTAATTTGGCTATTTTTCTTGTGTTGCGTATGTTGCAACTGCTGACGAAGGGTTTGCTTACCTGGCCTAAAAAGCCAGACTTCGATTCATGATTCCAAGAAATTGGAAATCGTCCCAACGATCAGGGCCCTGTGATTAAAGAACAGCTACTCAAGTTTGGAATTTAAAACGCGAGAAAGGAAGAAAATGAACACAGCAAATGACAATAAAAAACACGATCAAATATAGATGACAGAAAATGGATGGACGAAACGTATTCTTGTACCTGTGCCGAACAAATATAAATTGAACTCTCACTGGGAACAAGGTATATGGTATCTTT
Source organism: Trialeurodes vaporariorum (assembly GCA_011764245.1). Taxonomy (NCBI): domain Eukaryota; kingdom Metazoa; phylum Arthropoda; class Insecta; order Hemiptera; family Aleyrodidae; genus Trialeurodes; species Trialeurodes vaporariorum. The sequence goes on from VMOF01000002.1 coordinate 23,298,292, forward strand.
TATGCGAGAATTGAGTTGCGCTATGTGATCCCATAAATCTGATATTAACAACTCTAGCAAGAAAAGGGTCGATATGAATCGATGAAAGGTCGACAAGGTTACAACGTCGCTCAATGGGTGCATCCTGGGTAATTTTTTCTCCTCTCCTCTGCTCTGCTCTCCACTCCCCTCTCCTCCCCTCCCCTTGGAAAACATTACAAAAGGCTGTTAAAACTGCAATGATTTCTTGTCATTCTGTTATACCTTTAACTCATTTTGTTTTCTTTATTTTTTCATATTTTCTGGGAGTAGGTATTTTGGAATAAAGCGTATAATATGGTTATATGTGTAAAATGATTAAAAAAGGAAGCTGATTCAGTTTTTCTCATAGAAAATTTTAGACCCTTTATGCTACACAGATAAGCCTTAGCCTAAACTGCGTCGATATGTTCTCCCCAACCATATTTAAAATATTTGTTGGGTTTTACTATGCTTATGATTCTTTTGGGATGACATATGCTTTCACGTAGGTATTTAATTATTTATTTCGCGATATTTATTTGTTTATATTAACAAAAGTATATTCATAGAAAAAATTATTTACTCATAGTTCACGATTTTAATTTTCTTCCGCCGATTCTTTCATTAAGGATTGTTTGTTTATTTGTATTTTGTATTTTGTTGGCCTAAATTGTGTTAGTATTTTTCCATTGTGAGTGGCAGGGACAGATTGAAAAGCGAATGAAACCCAGAGGGGATTTAGAAGCGCTCTGTCTGTCTCACTTCGAGAAAGGTATCGAAAAGATAAATTACGGAATCGAGTTTTTAAACTCAAACCGACAAAAAAGAAAGTCAAACTAATAAAAAAAAATATCCATGTTTATTTATATTATCCTTTTCGGATCTCCTTTTTTTTTGCCTCTTTCATGCATCTCTATACTTTCACAAAAACACGTTTCACACTTTTAACAATAGAGGGTGGAGTTTAGGACGGTAAATATCGCTGTAAATGGTTCCAGCAAAGTGATAATAGACTCGCATCTTGATGGCTTCGAAAACCCTCTCTCGCTATATTATTACATCCATATCATTTAATGAAATTTGAAACTCAAACGCTCTGGTGCGCAAGGCAATGAATTATTATAATACCGCTCTTCATTTGTGTTGCTTGCATTTAGCTGTGCGGAATGGAAACAAATGATTGTTTGGCTGTATTGAGTTTTATAAAGAGGATAATTTTGCGGTAACTTATTCAATCAGATTAATGGGTTTCATACGATTTTGTGTCAATATTCTCATTCCATAGATTACTTACTTCAATCGCAGAACAGAAGTCCAAATTCATTTTGAAACATATTTTACTTCGGGTATCTTCGGGTCCGCAGAAAAGTGAGCATTTTACCAGAAATTTTCTGTAGTGGTGGGTCACGAGTCGCTCTTGAAAAAAAAAATTAACCTCTGAAAGCACACCACGATCTTGAAAAGTGAGCAGGCACGGTTGCGAGTTCGTGCTTTGCCTGAAAATTACCTTAAGCCTGCAAGTCTGCTTGATGCAATTTCTGTGGCCAAGACAGGGATCCATCGGCTGGAGTGGGTGAAACGGTCCCCCTCTATTTAAACTTGAGGTCTTCGGGGGGGGATTACCCCAGGCCCCCGATCCACAAGCCCATTACATGAGACTAGGGGCCCCCAATCATGGGCAACGGGCAAGGTCGTAAAGACCTCCAAGAGCCCCTCTTCAAAAACCTATGTAAAATAATCGCTTCTTAAGAGAAGCAATTATACTTCTAGGAAATCGATTGTTTTACACAGGTTTAAATTAAAAGAATCACTGTAGCCAAATGGCACGACCAACCGTGGTTGGAACCGTCTCCACTGCGATCAAGCAATAATCGGTGGGCATACAAAAACAAAATTAGTTTTCAAGTTCACGAGCACTCGGGCAAACTACTTTGTATCGTATGTGGCGATATTATTAAAAGCAGCAGCACCGTGACTCTGTCTTTACCCAGCGCGATACCAATGTTGCCAGGTCGTGCAACTTTCTCCATAAGATCACTCATGACAAGCCGTATAATTTGGCAACACAGCCTGCGCATTACGCTTGCTGGCTCCTTCGTCTGCGCTTCTGCAGCTCCGATATTTGAGGCATATACATATATACATAAAGTGCAAGATGACTGTAATAATACTCTTTGAAGTCCAGCTCACCCACTTTTAGTGAGCCACTAACCTCCTCAGCTCACTTGAACGATCTTTTTTCTTCTTCTCGTCCGTTTTATAACCCACCGTTCATTTTTTAATTGACTACACACTGACCCACGGTTAGTCGATGGTGACTAGTGCAATCTGGCAAACGCACGCCTTTTGCCTTTTAATCCCGCGCCTTTGAGAAAAAAAAACGATTCTGGAAGTGTCAGCGTGCAATGTGACAACAGCTCTCTGTATAAAAACCAATGCAAAAAAATCGGTTCTGAAGGGAATCAATTTTTTTTTTTTTTTTTTTTTTTTTTTTTTTTTTTTTTTTTTTTTTTTTTTTTTTTTTGAAGCAATAAATAAAATAAATGATTCGGGATCGAGTAGTGCGGAAAAAATAATGTTGAAGATGTTATTTTAGGGCAAAGATTAGAGAGGCACCGGTAATCGGTACACGGCTTGCCGGCCGCGGCCAGTGGCATTTCTTCATTTTTAGAGGCGATTACAGTATTTCATCAGTTGTGACTCTATCAACTATTCATTAGATATCGCTATCGTGCGTAGTGCAATGGTATATACTCTTTGATCTCTATGCACATAAAATTGTATTGCATGAATCCAGACGGGTTTCAATTTTATTGTCACTTGTTGCCAGCTTGCCACATTTACCGACATAGGACAGTCCAGGAGCGGATCCAGGGATTTGTCCTTCTCTTTCTGCTCATTTGAACTCATGGGTGGGATAGTGATAGTGTTAGGGACGAAAAAAAAATAACACGGCTGTATGGCTATTTGTATATAGTTCTACATACAGTCTGCCCTTCTCTTTAACACACGCGTCCAAATGGGCAAATATATAGGGAATACGGAAAAATCTCTGAATCCGACAGTGGTACAGTGTACTCAAGATCCAAACAGAAAGACACATCATTAGATCTGGAATATCTGCGTTTTTAAAGGAAAATATACTTACTTAATTGAAGAACAGAACAGAAGTCCTTCTCCCCTCCTTTTTTTCTTCTGTATTTTTTTTCTTTTCCCCCTTTTTGCATTTTTCATTTTCTTTCTTTTTTATTTGTTTGTTTTACCTGGCTGCGTTATGGGCTCCAAATTGTTCCGGGGCCCCCCTTATTGCGGCCCCTGCGGGCCCGTAAGTTATGCAACTGTTAACAGGTCGAAAACTAAGATTATGTTGATCACTTTTTTACCACTGATTTTTTGCCACTTTTTTCGATATTAAACCATTGTGCGCCGCAACACACGGCTACACAACAATAAGCCACTCGCACTACTTGCATTACTTGCACTTTTAATGCTTTTTCTTGTTTATTTTAGTCAAATCAGTTCAAACAGAGGACGTTCTTGAATGTTTTTATCGAAAAACTTTCGTTCGCTTTTATCTCTCTGCTGTAGGTATTCTTCTTTTGCTTGGCAACACTGCTGCCATCGCTCAGTGAGCGAATATACGTATGATGTAGCTGAACGTTGAAGTCCCATTTCATTGGCGACCCCGTGTGACAGGGTAATAAGAAGAGGGGGGGGGGGATCTCGAGCCCCCGTTTTAGGTCGACGGGTGACAAAGACGGTGTGTTACCGATGTCTGTGTTGTGACCCCCGTGGATGCGGTGTGCTCTTGTGTCTTGTGTCTTGCGTCTTGCGTCTTGCGTCTTGCGTCTGGCATCTTGAGTCGTTGTGTCACTCTCTTGAGACATTTTTTGTTTCATTTTTCGTCCCTCCCGTCCGTCTACTTCTCTACGCTTCGCTACGGTCTACACGCTTGCGTCTTTCTAGTTTCTACCACTCCACTATTACGGTTTGTTTGCCAGCCTTTTGTGTGGCGCGTAACCTGTTGATCACTTTTAAAGTGACTCAAAATCAGAGTCACTGCAGCGTGCGCTGATAAAAACAGCGTTGCCAGATTCCGACTAGATTAAAATATCTAAAAAGATTGGATACATATACGGATAAAGAGATTAACTATTGTTGAGAAAATTAGGGATTATAGAAAAAATTAGGAAACCTGACGGATCTGGGAAATCATGCGGGAAACATGGAAAGTTTTTTTCTATTTCTCGACACTTCGAGAACTTAAGTACCTAAAGTACATCAAAATACATGAAATAAAACCTTGCAGAATCAGTTTTGCGTCTGAAAGGATCGGTTCTTTAATTTCAAAAAGTGGGGGGAGGGGGAGCTATAGCCCCCAGAGCCCCATGCACGCGCTGCCTATGTATGTCTTTACAACTATATACGCAACACGGCAGCCTTGAGTCCCTTGTATCTGAAGAACTTAACTAGTTCGTAAATACTGAATTACGTTTCTATAAGACAAAATCATATTCATTTCCATCGTACTCTTAACGATGCACAACCATCAGATGGAAAACATTTCACGTGCATTTTTCAACATTGTTTGTTTGTTTAAAAAAACAAAAAACACTGCGGGTGGAGGGTCCCTGCAGATGATCCCCCTTCCCTCGTATATTTATAGAAGATCAAACTGAATCTGTGGAATCCAAAAATTAATTATCTTCAGATCCGGCGTCACTGGCGCCGCGTATTGAATCATTCTCGCCTGTCAGATTCGGATGTGTATATAACATATTCAGTTGTTTCAGTTCTTCTTCTTTTTAGGGGCGGCGACGGGCGCAGCGTAGAGCACTGTGCGTGTATGTGCGTTGCTCAATTCCATTGAAAGCGTGTCTATTTGGAATTCGATTCTGATGAGGCGTGCGCACCTGCCTGTTGAGTGTTGGGTGTTGGATGATGAGTTTCAAGAGCGCATCGTATTCGTTTGCTCTGGCTCTTTGATGCGAAGCGCGCAAGGGAAAGTATTTATAGGTATCCGTTTCCTATTGAATTAAAAGTGTCTTGATGACACTGGAAAAACTGGTTCATGGGTAAGAGGTGTCGAGATCAAAAAGAAAGGGCGTAATCTTTTTCATTTTAATTTTAATTTTTTCCTTTTCGTTCTTTACGTAAGCATGAATACTTGGATCGATAGTAAATTCTAACGAGCTAAGTTTTTTAAACTATGTGGTTAGGGACAAAGATTGTAGTATTTTTTGGTGATCTTGAAAATGTTTCAACTACGAGGGGCAACGTAAAGGTAACAGTAAGTTTCCTTACTGAAAAATCTGAACGGTTGAATTGATGATTACGTACAGTTTGCATGCTCTGCAAGAAGTTTAGAACAATTATTTAAAATCCCTACTCAGTAGTTAGGATGGTTGCCGCTCGAGAAATTGAAGGGACTTTTTACTATTTGAGGACAATTTCTACACAAACCAGGGCTTCGAACCGAACCGAACCTCAAACCTAAAACCGCTCCGAACCGCCGAATTCTTGAACCGCGAACCGAATCGCGAAACGTTTTTCAGAAAAAGTCTCGGACCGCGAACCGAACCGAACCGCACGGGCTGAACCGAGTTTGAACCGGTTCGACCATTTTCCAAAAACGGTTCTAATTATAATGACCATAGACTCTTCACACGACTATTTTCATCAATTGAGACATCAATAATGTAAAAAAATAAGCTGCAAGAAAATTTAATACAAAGTTGACGATGTTTCTGCTTCTGAAAGCAAAAATAATTGTCAGTAAGAAGAATAGCTGAATAGTTAAAAAGTGAAAAACGTGAAAGCATGTTTGTAAGAAGTATTTTTTTACTCAAATTTGCTTTTTAAGTTGAGCCGGTTCGAACCGAACCCGTTATCCCCGTGAACCTGAACCGAACCGCGAACCGATTTTATTTACGAAGTCCGAACCGTGAACTGAACTGAACCGAACCAAATTTGTTTGAACCGAAAGAATTTAAATCGAAGAATTTTGTGTTAAAATCGTACTATAAATGAAAGAAGCTCCTTCAATTTCTCGGGTGGCAACCACCCTGACTTGTGAACTTCTTTTATAGTCACCCTGTAGGTAGAATCTTTGAAGTCGCAAAAAACACCCCCTTGTCGCGTCCTTAATTTGAAGGGAATGGTTTCATACAACTATACCTAACCCAAATTATCTCATGAGCTGTAGACTCCAATCATCAGTTGTTAATGATGGATAGACAAGGGCAACGATCCCGCCCTCCCATCAGTATTAGTATTGCGTTGTTTGTATTTTGAAAAAAATGTGGATCAAATAAAAATAACGCTTATTTATACGTTTACGGAGGTGGAAAAAATAATCGACAAAAACCATGACCAATATGTGATAGCATCTTCGTTAATGGAGTGTCTCGTTTTTACGGTCAAGTTCTGTAGTTCAAAATCGTGCAATATAAAGAGCTTCGTGGTGCCACTGCTCTAAATAAATCGTGAGCTACGAGTGAGTAGGTTTGTTTGCACATTATTTGAGAGCAAACTTTATCCCTGTGTTGCCATGACTACATCTTCTGCATGAATCACTCACTCACGTGTTTCTCTGAATAAATAAAATTATATTTTTTGCTTTCAGTGCGACACAAGCGTTCACGTTGTGTTCGTATCAAATTTAAAGCATCTGCTGCCCAACTTTTAATTTTACATCAAATTGATTTTAAGTGGAGAGATAACTCAGCTTTTTACGGCCGCTCATAAATTTGACGGCCGCAGTTCGGTAATCTCGCGGTCTTCACCCAAAATTGAATGTGTGAAAGTGGAAATAAAATATATAGAAGCATACAGTAAAGTCGCACGCATGACCCTACGGGGTCAAATTGAATAGACCAAAAGTGTTAGCAACACTCAACACTCTGAGATTAGTTTTAAGTTCAAGCCCATAAAACGCAAAGTTGATTGGCCAACCCTGACGGTGGGATTAATCAATATTCAGTTTCCAAGCTCTATAATAGGTTAAGAATCTTAATGAGTTTAATTTCGTGCTTATACTTTCGTCTCTCCGCCTGCGGACTGTTTTCTTCTAAACGTGAAAAAAAAAAAAAAAAAAAAAAAAAAAAAAAAATCTCTCATGCTCAATCACACATACAAGTACCTAATTTAATAGCGTTGATTTTTTTTGGAGTTTTTTTTTGGACTTTCGCATTTCATTGAGATTCACTGTATTTCACTCTTCTCTGTGGTACCTATCTGAATGTTTTGCAATGTACCTTAATGAATTTGGCATAATTAGGTAAGTAAAAAATCAATTACCCTTGTAATAAAAATGATATGGATAGGGTTTATTTAGCCGGTGCCGCAAAGTGTCTGGCTGAGAAATTGGAGCAGTAGAAGGGGAGAAAATTGTTTGGTGACCTCCTTGATAGAATTAGAAAGAAAAAATTAGTTTCAAGTGTGTTCTGTTTAGGTATATGTTTTGTTTTATTTTTAGATGAATGGGTTTAGTAGGTTCTTTGATTCACGATGAAAATTTGTCTCACTATCCGTGATCCTGCGAGAGTTTTAAATGTCATGAACTATAGTTTAAAAAACTGGGTAAAAAGTAAAAGTATAAGTATGGATGAGTAAATTATCTTAATTAATTTGGTATAATTAGATGAATGAATATATTACACAAGTAATGAAAATGATTTGGATAGTATGAATGAGTAAATAGATAAATAATTAAAAAGATAGCTGAACAGACAGATAGACAAAGACAGATAAAATTTATAAAATGATGATATTATTGTGTGGTGAAGTATAAAATGTACTTAATTTTTCAGTGTTGTGAGGAAAAAATTGATTGTCGGTGCTTCTTGCGCACTGTTTTGAGTTTATTTGCATGTAATGAGACAGGACTGTTCCAGGGTGTTTTTGAGTGATGAGGGCCATTTTGATATCTGTTTGACACGCAAACATAGACTTCCAACTAAAGTTCAAGTAAAAATGTGCACCTTTCTCGAAAGACTCAAACATGAAATATATATAAAAGACGTTTGATTTCTTATCACGCGGGTTTCCCATTGGCAGTAAATTGGTTGATATTCAATTGATTATTTAAAGTTAGGTACACTAAAAAAATCAATTCCTAAATTCTTATAATACAGGGTGAGCCAGAGCACCCGTACCAGTCATTTTTCTCGAGAACGACTGAACCAAATGATTTGAAACAAATAAGTCAGATAGAGAATCGACCCCAAATTTTTCATTTTTGATATTTTCAAAAGCCTCTGACAGCCCCTTGGGGCGTATTGGGGGGGGGGGGTTTCAAACACACATGTTTCAAGTTTTCTCGAAAAACCTCCCATAAAAGTATAAAAATCAGTTTATAATCTTACAGTAGAGGCAATTGCCAACATTTTTGCTAATATCAATATTTTCCGAAAAACCCAAATTTTTTGAGTTATGGGGGATTTTTGGAAATTTTTTGAACCGGCCCTTTTGGCCACCCTGTTGAGAATTGTTTAAAAATTATTACAGATCCTGAAAGAACAAATTAAGACCTTTCGATTGATGAGCCACATGTTACCTTAAAGTTGAAAAATAAGGTGTTTTCTGCCAAATCAAAATTTTGGGGCTTCAATTGCAGAATTGGCGCGATTCCATGGTTTGAGACGCGGAGGTGCGCGGTCAACTGTCGCGCAGTCAAATGTCCGCGGTCAACTATCGCAAGACCCGATTCCCTATCTGACTTTTTTGTTTCAAATCATTTGGTTCAGTCGTTCTCGAGAAAAATGCCTGGTACGGGTGCTCTGGCTCACCCTGTATAACCAAAAGCACTCAAAGATATATCAACCGGAGGAGAGTCTAGCACTTTCACCAAAAATTATGTGGTCTCATCAGAATATGGCTACGGTTCTTGCAAAATTTGCTAAACATTTTCCAAGAACTATGGCACAAGGACCAGAATTCTGGTAGCACCAGACCTTACCTCTGTTGACAAATCGTTGTGCTTCGGTAATCTTTTTTTCTTCTTCAGAGTAATAATATCATAGACTACTTACAGATAGTAATATTACAGTATAGATACAATCTAGCCCAAGTTGTATACCCATCAGGTAAAAAATCTTCTTTTAGTCACTGAATATATTTTTTGCTCTTATGCTCCATGTTTTTCTACGAATTTAATAGCGTTTACATCAGTCCCCCCCTCTCCCGTTTTTCTTAGATTTTCTGCCAGAAATCTTGTTGATTTTGCTATTAGAGAAAACTGTCAGTTCACACATGATGCAGAAGAGCTAGGCACATTTTTAACGTATACCAACTCAACTCACTCCATCATGTTATTATACACTCAAGATCGTCGACCGCTCAACTGTTCAACCACAGCATCGCATATATATGTATACAATCACACACACGCTCACTATGGTCATAGACATCAAAGTGTCCAATGTCTAAAGTGTCCAGCCAGTCTCATCCTCATCCATTCCATTCATAAAGGGCCGGAACAGAAGGCAGTGTGCGAAGACAACACACACGTACAGTACACGTCGTATATACATAGTGGTCACAGTGCAGTGTATGTATACTGTACTAGCTGTTCGCTGCTCGCACTATGAGAGGCTTTCAGTGATGTCTAGGACATATTTATACGCTAGCCTTCTTAAACCACCTCCTTAAATATGATAAAAATATCCGCAAATTTTTAAAGCCGGTGACGGAGACTCCAACTGTTGAGAAAAGATTACAGATTAGAATATTTTCGAGCAGTAAAAGCATGCTTTGAGCTGAACTGTGCAGTCTTTTCTCAGCCGGTGGAATCATCGATGAATTGAAAAATGTCATTAAATGTACACAAGTGGTAGCTGTGTCATACCCGTAGCGGGCCGTGGGAATGTGATATTTTACTCATATAAACATACACCAAAAGTCGAAAGAGTGCGAGGAGGCTGTACAGCAGCCTTTCTCTGATTCCAATAGGACAGTTGCAAGGGTCTGAAATGGTGTGTTTTTTATGAAGAAAATGAAAGTACTTGATGAGCTGAGAATAATGGTGCCTTTGGTTTTTTCCCAAGTGTCCCGGTTTCGGAGATACACGCATGTAAAGTTGTAAAAAATCGTGTGCGTTGTGACGCGGAGTTCTCATTTCAAACAATGTATTTTGGGCCAAAATCTCATCTTCGGAACAGTGGGACTTAATTAGAAACCAAAGGCATCTTTGTTCTCAGCTCTTCAAGTGCTTTCATTTTCTTTATAAAAAACACAACATTTCAGACCCTTGCAACTGCCCTATTTCTGTCATATATTTAAATGGGAAGGGGATATCAACACATCATATTGCACGAGCCGTCATTGGTAAAAACACGTCTCGCAGAAATCACTGAAATATTCTCATTGTGCGAGCAGTGAACCTATTCACCACAATGACCACCGCTGTGTATACACGTGAGTGTGGCGCTCGCTGTCTTCCGGCCCGATGTATGAATGAAGCTCTGATGAGGATAAGACTAACTAAACACTTTGATGTCTCAGATATCTCGGGTATTTGAAAATGGGGTCCTAAAAAGTTTGGACAAAATCGGTGATTATTTCTCTACAGAGACACTCTATCATGCTGTTTTAAATCTTTGAAGTATTTAGCCCTTTATCGACAAAATTAGATTTTGTGAAAAAAAAAACAAGAAATGGATCGAAAAAAGGACTAAACACTCTTCAGAGACTCGTTACTCGTTGAAAAAAAGTCTCTCCTCAAATTATCAACGTACACAAATTATGGCTTCTAGCTGGGGGCTTCCGTAATCCAAAGAATCTTCTGTTTTGTTCCTCTGTGCGAACCAAGGCAGCGCGGCGCGGCAGACGTTGCGTTGCAACGCGGACAAAAGCTCAACTGTTCAAGCTCAACTTTCACTAAGTTCAAGCCAATTTCCATTGCATAACCCCGGTCGGCTGTAGCGGCCGCTGCGCGCGGCGTGTCGCTCGGGTCTTCTGCCCGCGCGCGCGTGAACCAGCCGCGCTGCCGCCGCGCACTGTTCGAATAAAGTAAGAATGCGCACTGCACATTATATTACATTGCATGCGTCTGTCTAAGTCCAAGTGTCCGCTATACTCGGCCGAAACGCACAGTGGATAAATCAATCAATGGATCCTCCCATATAAAACTATGGAAAAGAATCGATCCTCTTCAGTGAGTGCAAATTGTCACCATGTTTCCGGGTGAATGGCCCATAAAACAAGGGTTGCGCTCTTGAGGTAAAACTGTCTGTTCAATCACAAGGCTGATTTCTTAGAAAGAGCACACAACTTGTTATTTTATGGGCTCTATTTCCAGAAATGGCTTCAATTGAACCTTCCGATGGATAAATCGATAGTTTTGCATGAGTTCAAATGGCAGCAGAATGATGATCGATTATTTGCGAAACACCGCTCACCACTGCAATGCAATAGTCCTAGTTAAAAAATATGGATCTGTTGTTGACAGTTCGCAACTGCGGCCCATACACAGTAGTCATTAGATCAGTGGTTCTGTAATATTTGCAAATTATTTTTGTTTTGAGCATAAATACGCGCACAGGATTCCACTCGTCTTAATGCTGCCAAGTAATCTAGTACCTATATACATGATATTAATTGGTAAATATCAGCTTGTGAGAAACTTTTATGCGAAGGAAAAAATTACTTTTTTTTGGTACGGAAAAATCAATTTTTCGAAATGACACATGACAATCCGCAGTGTGCGACGCATCGCAGTTCTTGACGACTAGACCGGTGGACGGTTCCTTCTCCCCCCCCCTTTTGTACTCCCTTCGCTCTCCCCCTCCATTCTCCATTGCGAGAAGACTATAGCGGTGATCATTCGGTGCTCATGAGCATATTTTACATGTAGAAAATGACCTGTGGGCGGCCGCGCGCGGCGTGTGGCAAAGCTCGCGTCTTTGTGACCTGCGCGTTTCCCCTCCGACATTTCCTACCATGACCACCGACCATGTACCGCGCGCAGGTAAGCCCACAGTGGATTGAAATATAATATTTTCGAGACACCCGCGGTACCACTTGAAAATTCAAAATTTCAAACATCAAAACCATTCGAAGATACTTAATTTGAATTTTCCGACCCCTCCAACGAATCAAAATTCCCAATTTTAACTGAGATATACATTACTGCCTAGACTTTTTAAATGTAGATGTGATGTTGTACAATTTTTAAACCCTTTTCAGAACCAATTTAACAAGTCGACTCATCTTACAACCGTTCAGTTCAAACGAGAATAGATGAATGTCTCTGCTCCGCGATACTTGTTTTTGCCTACTCCATTAATTGAAGGCGCTCAGTACGGTTTCCGTCTGAACTGTTACTGAACCGTTGTTTAAGCATAGTTGCATAAATCCTGCGTAGACGATTCGACGCAAGCCGCATTGTAGTCAAAACATAGCCCACTTCCCTTCATTTTCGTCCAATCTCTCAAAATCGAGAAATGTTTGAGCTACGTGTAATGTGGGTTGCGTTGAATCACTGACGCAGGACCTATGCCACTGCTTGTACTTGTTTTCTCAAGAAAACAGTTAAATGAAACTTCACAAAATAAATTCAAGGAAACGAATATGCATGTAACTGGTTCCTGAGGGGTTCATATTTTCGATTCCAAGCTCATACATATTAGCGGGTTCGTGGCTCACACAATTACGGTATACGTGCTGCCAAAAAAAAAAAACAATAACGACGGGAAGTAAGGGAAGTTATTCCTTTTTGTATCCGTGGTCACATTAATGGTGCGTTGATTGGTGGGTGATGTTTTTAATGTTATGAGTGAAATTGTATTCCCGCAATAAACGAAGGACTATCAATAGTTTTCGGGCATAGCAATAGAGTAAACTCCGTATAATGTGTTTATTTCTACCCACTTTGCGGCCGCTATCTGGCTATTCGGCCAGTTTTGGAGTCAAACTAAAGTTTGAAAGTTAGCCGTTCTTGCGTGTAGCGGTCTGCGTTCATGCGCAAGGGCGTGAGTGTCGGAAGCGGATCCAGGAATTTCTCTCTCTCTCTCTCTCTCTTCTCTCTCTCTCTCTCTCTCCCTCCTTCCTCTCTTTCTCCCGAAAGAGAGAGAGAGAGAAAGAGAGAGAGAGAGAGAGAGAGAGAGAGAGAGAGAGAGAGAAGAGAGAAGAGAGAGAAGAGAGAGAGAGAGAGAGAGAGAGAGAGAGAGAGAGAGAGAGAGAGAGAGAGAGAGAGAATACAAATTCCTGAATCCGCCATTGATAAGAGTCTAAGACCAAAAACAATAGTTCACTCTCGATATCCTCACTTGCAAGGAGAGGGGGTGGACCTGTGAGTAAGAGGATGGATACAATGAGTAAGTATACTGCCGTAGCGAGGGTAAGCATTTTTATATGTACAAGTAAGTACATCTGCAGAATTGAGAAGTCTTTACTACTGTAAGTAGTTAGACTTTCATTTTTTGTTTTGTTTTGTTTCCGTTTTTCTTTGCCTGAAATTGAATAAACAAGTATTGACCAGTCGGAATTATATAGATGACAATCTGTCAGAAAAAATAAGAAAATAAGAGAAAAATATACTAGTGCAATGAATTTCAAAGATGGCACTTCTTCCGTATGAAAGAATACGCCGACCGTTCCGCGGACCATTCAGAAACGCCAACTTGGAACTCGATTGTAACAAATCATTTTCCTAAGCATATATGAAATTTACGCTTTATTTTATTTATCTTTCTTCTTTTCTATCTTTTAGCGATAATTTTGTGTTTAGTTGCAACTTTGATATTTGTATGGGGAAAAAGCGACCAAGATATCGATTTTCCTGACAAAATCCTGTATCCGCCCATATTTATTGATATATAACTCAAAACAAATGTCTATCTGATTTGCGAAATGTGGCAACTTTTAGAAGGAGTCATATATTTTTGGACAATGTTCGGGTTTTGGTGGCAGTGTTACCAGTTATACATATGGGGTTGCTTCAGTTCAGGCTTCAGGTCGCAAATTTATCATCTGCACCAACACACACACCGCCTATACGCCGCATTCATTTAAACCTGAAATCTAACAACACTGCGTGGTTATTCGACGAAAATATCGCATCGCACACCACACCACGTCTTTTCGCGGCATTTATGTAAATGACGTCGTATTTCGTTTAGCGAGCGTCACCCAGTAATTTTGCTAGCTTTTTTTTCTTCTTCTTTTTTATCTTCCTTTCTTCTTTTAGGTTAGGAATTATCGAGTATGTGAGTTTCCCTTGAGTATGAGGGTGAAGGGGAAATGGGAAAGGGGAAAGGGAGTGAGGTCAGCAGGAAGGAAGGGGGAGGGATGATGGAGAAGGCCAGTGTTGCCAGATCGAGGGTAAAAAGCCGTATCGTCCCCCATTTAAATCAATGTAAAGCGTACGGCTTTTTCACCTCAATCTGGCAACACTGGAGAAGGCGGAATTTGTGGGCGTTCGTAGGAGACAGTTTTGATCTAAACCTACGATTAATTTCCGACGAGTCAAGTAATAAGGTTCGTATCTCTGCTGTTGGATGAATCCGATTATGCACCCTGATCATGCACCAGTGCATGCGAATTAAAAAGGGGTCTTGTTCTGAGAAAAATTCTTGTGAGTTTGGCAGGTTTGAAACTCGCATAAGCAAAGCGGCAGGTTTCAATTATTAGGGTCCCTTGATAGAAGTTTTGTTTGCGAGTACCGACATGGACGTTTTATGCATTTTAAAGGAGTCGAACTGAGTGAACGAAGTCGAAGTTAAGTTCAACGGTGGACCAGCGGTGGACCAGCGGTGGACAGGCGGATTTTCCGGCATTCGTGTTCGTTCACATATACGTTCCTCATCTCCTCTTTCCTCTCTCGTGATCTTTTGTGTCGAGCCTTCGATGTCTTCGATTCCTGCTCGTCTCCGTGACAGCCTAAAACCAACGACCAATCAGAATTCGTTGAGCTCGTTTTGGCACTCTCTGACAGACAACTTTCATCAAGGGACTCTATAGTTCAGTAGCGCACCGAGCAGTGGCGCACCGAGAACTTTAGTTTGGTGGGGGTTTCACCGCAAATTTTCCATTTTCTGAGGCCTTAGGGGAGGTTTTGAAAGCAATTATGGCCGAAGATGACCTTTTTTAGGGCAAAATTTTGATGCTTAGGGGGGGGTTTTGACCCTTAAACCACCCCCTTCGGTGCGCCACTGGCCCCGAGAGTTTCTTCATCTCTCTCTTTTCTCCGTTGAAAATCGTATGTTAGATAAGGATGGACAAGGGGACAGAACCCCCGCTTTCTGTCCTTTTCCTATTTATAAATTCAAATGGGAAATGAGAGAGATGGAAAAGATCCTGGTAGCGCTAGTGCTAAAGTTACAATGTTCTCACAGAAATACAGAGTCCCGAGGAAAAAGTTGGCTCTTTTTGACGCATTGGTTTGGTGAGCGGGTAATTAGTAAATTAACTTTGGATTCGTTGCTTATAATCAATCGCTCATTGATTTTTATCGATGGTGTTTGGTTATAAGTCTGCACCATATACTTGCCAACTACAACACAGTGGCGGATCCAGCCCTCGCGAACGGGGGGGGGGGCGAATTTTGGATTTTCGCCCGTAAGTGACCCCCTTTTTTCTTGTTTTCGCTCTTACTTTTCCCCTTCCTCTCCCCTCTTTTCCCACTTTTCGGGTCGAACGGGGGGGGGCGATCGCCCCCTTCGCCCTCCCCCCCTGTATCCGCCAATGCTACAACAACACTTCTTGCAAACTATGCGGACGTTGGGCCAACGTAGTTTGCCGTAGCTTCAGCGGCGCGGTATTCACGATTTTTTCTCTCTTTTTTCCGATTATGGTGTCTTGGATGACGATGACGCCATCATCACACTAGAACGGTCTATTAGTTCTTTTCGCACTCCCTGTATATTATCCCTCTCACTGCTTGTTTTTAGGTCCCATTCATCAAAATTCGCCGACAGAATCTAATGAATCCAGTTAGCTAATTACAAATCCGCCGTTTGCAGAAGTGCGCGAAGACGTAATTTCAACTCAGACGATTCCGCACACTCGAATTTCTTTTACGTAAACGTTCGCCGCAGCCGCGCCGCGAGAGAGAAAGATATAGCAAGATATAGAGAAGGAGAGAGAGAGAGAGAGAGAGAGAGAGAGAGAGAACCGTATTGTGTGTATACTATAAGCATATTTACACTCTCGTCTCTCATTTCTAAGAATGGGCTGTTGGACCAAATTCGCTCAAACTACGGGGCTCAATTCGACAGATTCTCACAATCAACACCACAACCACCATTCACCACATCAGCCACCCGCCACTGTAAACATGCAACCAGATGCCGAGTCGGATTAGGTAATCATTTCGCACCAAATATCGTGAACTCAGAGGCTAAAATTTGGTCCATTCTCCTGGCAATACGATCCCGTTATGAATAAAACTAAATTCGAACAACATTCATGTAACGAGCAATTGTATATAATATTCTTCAACACTGTATTTACGTTTCAAAAAAAAAAAAAAAAAAAAAAAAAAAAAAAAAAATGATTTCATTACATTGAGCCCCTAGTTGCTAAAGCATGTATCGTCTGTTTTGGTTATAGTTTAAGTTTAGAGCGTGTATAATCGGTTAAGAGGGTGGCTCGAGGATTAGCCGTAAAGAGATCATAAGATCCAAGTTAAACCGATAGTATTTTTTGGATCTTCTGAAAAATAAATTTTGTATACCGCAGATGCTTGATTTTGTAATAAACGAATGAACTATTTATAGATTTCTGATATCAGATAAGGATTTTTGCTTAACTTAAATTCCCTCAAAGAGAATTTAATATTCTTCCATTAGAACCTATGCATTAAGTGTATCAACCTCTTGGGCGGGGTGCAATAGGGAGCGTTCCAGAATACCCCGGTGAGCTTCTTCGGGTACTCGGCGAGGCTCCAAAGCAGTGGCGGATCTAGAAAGCTTTCAAGGAAGGAGCTGAGGTCCCAAAAAAATCTGATGACTTTTTTTTTTTTGGGGGGGGGGGGGGCTTATCAATATAATTTCAGAGCCCTACAGCATTCTGTTTCGGGGGGTGGGGCTAAAACCTACTTTTTCGACAAAATACCCAAAATTTTCTCGAAAATCCCTTCGTAGTCGTGTAAAAATATGGCTCAAGGGGGCGGGCCGCGGGGGGATGTAGCCCCTCAGCCCCCCTGGATCCACGCCTGCCTCCAAGTCGTTCTTTTACTCTCCGATTTCGTTTCTGATAACCCGAAGCTGGAGCTCGAAGGTCCAAAGGTCAACACTTTTTTTTTTTTTTTTTTTACAATCAGAAAGTAAATGATTCTAAATTCTGATATATGTATCTATGTGTTTTTCATATTCTTCCATTTGGAAACAAAGGAGATAGTTTGGTCATTTTCATCTGTGATTTTGAGTAAAATTTTATTAAGAATAGCCTGAAATTTTGCTTAATAATCCTCCATTTTTCAAAATTTTTCGAGGTGCTCACCCAGACCTCCCTCAGCCTCAGTTGATCTAACATCTTGCCCCCCCCCCCCCCCCCCGAAAGCAAATGTCTACTGACGCCGATGTAAGTGAGTAAAATACGTCTTTAACAAAATTATTTAAAAAATCATCGTCACATTCGGCTTGCCACAAAATTAATGGCACCGAACGAACGGACACAATCGTCAGTCGGAAACGAAATATATGTATAAATAAAAAAAAAAAATCGAGAACCGAGTAATGATGAGAACCAACTCATACATACTTGGAGGCTGGAGAATTTCAGAGTCATGGTTCAATTTAGAGCGGCCGCGGCGGCGGACGGGGAGGAGGGCGGGTGGGTTGCTGCGGGGGTGGCACGGGCCGGGGCCGCGATATTGAGCGCGGAATAAAATAATGCGCGCGAGTCCGTGTGAACTACGAACGCTTCCCTATTGTTCTCGCTATTCCAGACGTGCCATTTTCTCTCCCCTTCCCCCCTTTCACTCGCTCTTTTGAGCAAGTGGCGGGGAATTCTAGCCGCTGATTGCACCTGCTTTGGCGTCGCTCAAATTTATGACGTTTCAGATTCATATCTAAATGATTAGCGGGAAGGAAAAAGAAGTTCCTCCGAAACACTTTCTGTGGGTGGGGTTCAACTGAAGGTGTCTAAAAGAGTAAGATATCATAAAACTTGAGGCAACGCACTTAACTAGGATGCAACAGTAGAATAGTATTCAGATTTCCAGAAAAGAGCAGAACCAGTGTTTTATGATAGCCAGACCTCATTTCAAATGCCCCCTGACAGGTGGAATGGGAAGCGGAGAGCCGCTAGCAAGGCCGAGAAAGAGAAAATAAATCAATGGCTATGTTGCGAACTTTTACTGTAGAGAATTTTGAACATTGATTCTTTAACATAGAGTGATGCTAAAATAATGATTATAGTAAACTACATTAATTTTTACTCTTAAGTTTAAGTACCTACAGGAAACTGCAAAATTCTTTCTGATACCACCACTGGATACTAGTCAGCACTGCATCTTTCTACCTTGGATGTACCAATTGTGCCGGTAACACTAGAGATGACGCGCCGCGACGTACTGATCGTCAATAAACTACAGACGATCACGTGGAAGATGACCTTCATTTCTAGAAAATCAACAAAACAACGTTGAAAACAGTAACCAATAAATTCCATGTTGATTGTTGAACTCCGACAAAAAGTATGATGCTTTGTTCTGATTGGCAGCTGCAGTAGCGCATAGTATACCAGCAAGCAAACAAAGGCGGGTCCAGCAATCTGGCAACTGTGTATTATTCCCATTTAAGTACACGAGAAACAATCGATTAGTAAAAGGGCCCCGGTCCCCTTTAGAATCGATTGTTTCTCATACGTTTAAATGGGGATGAATTCATGGTTGCCAAATTGCTGGGTCCGCCCGTCCAAGCAAAGCAGATACTGCTTGCCCTAAGATTTCTGAACTATTCAAAATCACACCATAAACCCACTACTGTTTAATAATTTCTCTTATAATTTCTTTAATAATTCGACGACACCCTGCCCTTGGGAAGTAAAGGACATAGAGATTTTTCCAAGATGAGGTGTATATCAAGATTCTCCGCAAAACCAATTGCTTCTGCCTTAATTTTATATCCACCGCCCGCCACTGTCGACATCAACGTCACTGCTCAGTGCTCAACAGTCAACAATAGGAGAGATGTTACACGTTGTTTTGTGGCGTCCCCAAGAAAAAAAAAATTGTTATGAAATTTTAATATATGTATAGGCGGGATGGACGGTGCATGGTTTCTGTTATCTCTATGGTTCGGGCAGAAGATTCAAGATGACCGCCTCCGCGCCTCGCATAGCAAAGGAAGAAATGTGATAGGTACTTAGTTGAAAAGTTTTATGTGGAAAAGAACGAACTTTTTCTTCCTACATGGAAAGTCCATAGAAGCATATTCTTCTATTCAGACACATTAGTTGGTTTCTTTCTGTAAAAAGCTATATGCAACCGTTTGGTTGATCCGTGGTTTTCTAATCCTTATCAACGCTGATTATCAACTCTTTTTATAAGTGTCATCCTAAAAAATTATAGAGGAAAATTCGTCGGCGGTTTTACCAAGAGGCGTAACTCAAGTTTCGCTACTTTCCAGGAGAGCGAAAACAAAATTGATCGTTAGACTGAATTTAGTGCTTTTCAGACATACGTATTTTTGTTTTTCCTTAATAACTTTAAAAGTATTGATATTTCGACTTTGAAACCTAGCTAGATCGACAGAGCACCTAAAAATACATAGAAAACGATGAAAAACGGAAAATGCGAAATTTTGAGTTACGCCTCTTGGTAAAACCGCCGACGAATTGTAGTAGCTATATAGGTATAACAAAATATTGCGTTGAAAAAAAAAGTGGAAATCTTAAAATGAAATAGTAAGACTCGGATTTTTTTCACAGCAAAATGTTTGATCAGAAGGTCGCTCTTTCCAACGAATTTTCTAGGAAAACTCGCAGTTCGTCCCGGACTATAATTTAACCGAGAAAGTTGGGAAAAAATATCAGCTGAGTATAAATCTGCAGTCGAATAATTTTTATCAAATTTAAACAAAAAATGTTTAAAAAAGATTAAAAGAGTAAAAATATAAAAAATGAGCATTTCAATAAAGAACAAAGCAATACGAGTTCATGTCTATTTTACTGTTTCACGGGAGAGGTCACAGACCCACGTTGCGGTCGGACTGTGTCAGCGTCGACATAATTGGCAGGAGCTTTTCACACTCAGAGCCAGAAAGTTGTCGCTTTTATTAAACTTTCACGCAATCACAATTGAGATGCTTGGCCTATCTATTCTGCGGCTAAGTTCAGCAGCATAGTAGCCAAATAGAACTGGTTGATTTTCTTTTTTCTTTCTCTTTTAGAAATCTCATCCCACAACTAAAACCACGGAGGATCTTGCATTCATGCACAAGGTTCGTTGTCTGAAAAACTGGATATTTTCGCTCAGATTACGGCTAATGGGACTGTTGCAAATGTGCGTCACAACATTGGCAGATCCAGCCGATCCAGAAATTTGTATATTTCTCTCTCTGGTCAATTGAACATTTGTGCTGGAAAAGGGGCAGATAAAGGGGCGAAAGTCACGTGACTCTACTCCATCTGTTCTAATTCAAACACGCTCGTTCAAATCGGCGAAGACTGAGATGGATACATTTCTGGATCCCCTAGTGAGCCACAAAAAATTTTAATGAAATATCTATACAAAAAAGTAAGTGCTCTCAACACTTTTTTCGGAACATAATGATAAAAGTCACTATTTTTTCAATCTTTTAAGACTGCAACATACCTCAGGTTAGGGTCCATGAGTTCATGGCGCGCAGCTCATGAGTTGTGATGATCCACCGCACGCAGCACAGAGGGGTGGAAACATGAGATTTTCTGGACATAATCTTACGGACAAAAATCAAGGCTATGAACGCGATAAACCGCGAGAGATAACTTCAAAATGTGCGTAAAATCATTCGTTTCAAAGCTTAAAAGAAGAAGAAGACGAAGAAGAAGAAGGAGGAGGAGGAGGGGGAGGAGGAGGAGGAGGAGGAGGAGGAGGAGGAGGAGGAGGAGGAGGAGGAGGAGGAGAGGAGGAGGAAAAGGAGGAGGAGGAGAGGAAGAAGAAGAAGGAGAAGAAGAATTAGAAGGAGAAGGAGAAGAAGCTCCATTCTCAGGAAACCGCTCAATTGACCCACCAAATAATCGATACTACAGTTGCATTTGTTCAAGTGGGAGGCAACTGATAATCTATATTATTTTCAAACGGCCATTATGACAGACCCCTCTTATGTCAATAAGAATATGCCGCTTTCAAGCTACCTTTTTTTTTAAATATGATGGTTGCTTCTAGAGGTGCAGTACAGAGACATTTTTTGAGCTCATGATGTCTCAAAGTCAGGGCTCATCAGTCAGTATTGGACCATACCATTTAAAACCTTGTTGCTTCAATGAACCTGATGAGCCATGGCTTGAGGAAGGAATCTAGAGCTCGCAAGAAGCATCTCTGAATTTTACCCTTGATCCATTATCCATTAACCTAGAATACGTACGCCGTTAAGTCTGCAATTGAAAGTCATAAATACTTCTGAACCGAATTACTTGCCTATATGCCGAAGGATCCTGGATATTCGTGATATTCATTGTGCCCTGCGGACTTGTTTTTCAGTCATTTTTTAGATTTTATTAATTAACGCTGAATAAAAAGTGCAGTTAATTCGATTCAAGCAAAAGTAGCCAAATCGCAAGACTGCAAAACAAAGCGCGTAGTTATACAGTCGTCAGGAGACTTTAACGCCAAGGTATAATTAAAAGCGTTCGTCTCATCCCACTCACAATCAACTAAAATTGCCAATATTTGAGCCACATTCTCTTTTATTTATTTCAACAAAGATACAATGAAATTACCGGCAGTTTTTAATTTGTTTCTTCTGAGAGAAAAGTCAAATTCTCGTTGTTCTGTGGACTCTCATCTAGACGCTGGAAAGTGACAAAAATGACGTAAATTATAAAACTGCTGCAGTGGCATAGCGTATAGGATGCAATTTGGCAATGTTGCATTTTGCCTATCAAAACTCACTTTAAACTGCGTAAATATCAAACTTGCGTATTCGGTAAACGCCTTCAAAATCGAGCTCTAATACAACGTTGCCAAATTACATTCCACGTCATATCGGACTGTCTCTGCTCAATGAAACCTTTCTTTCTATTTAATGTTCGACAAGGTGAGAGTCCTCTTTTGAGAAAAGTAAATTCTCAGGAATACTTTCAAACGCCAGAGATTTAATAAAATAAGAGTTTCAAAGTATTGTCAATTGGGCTCAGTGGCGGATCCAGAAAATTTTTCTGTGGAGGGGGGTGGGGGGGGGCACGCCCACGAATTTTTACATTTCAAGCGTTGAAGTAAGAAATTAAGTTAGGCTATTTTATGTTGAAAAAAGCAACATTTGAGTTTTCTGGGAAGGCAACCCCCACTCGTGGAGTTTAATCAATCTCGAAGTAATTTTGTCAGAAGTACCCGAAAACAAAAACAAATGTGAACTGAACAATTACTCAGTGGAATTGTGAGAGGCGTCCACGAAAACAACCGGAAAAATGTCCAAAAAGTAGGCTATACAGTCAAAAATCATTACTTTCTCACGTCAACGTGTCCGATTCAGTACCAAATCCTTAGTGCACTGATTTAGCTAAGGTCGCTCCCGAAATAAAACGTGAGTTGCACTTTCAAGACATTTTAGCTACACACAATACTATGCATGATGATACTATAGCCTTCATTACTTTGATTAAAACTTACCCGGAGCCAGAGCTACCTGCAAATATAGTCTAAAAATGATGCGAATACCGCTTTGACTGCATCTACACAACCCCCTGACTCCCCCCCTTTTTTTTTTTTTTTTTTTTTTTTTACAAGAAGCGCTATCGCACGTTTCTTTAAAACTGACATCTTGCAACCACGCGTCAAATCTCGGTTGCCGCGGTTTGGCGCTTCGGATCTTGGGTCCAGGTAGACCATTGTGCAAATTGCGAATGATGCTATCTGCGCATGCGCGTAAGTTGGCGTTGTGTGGATGTGCGCGTGTATTTCTATCTCTTTCCCTCTTTCAAGCACAAGTCGCATTGATCTTCGTCTCTCTCACTCATCAGTCTTCGTATACCTATAACTAGTGTTATTTAACGTGTTCGCGCAACACCGCAAGAGGTCTCCCATAGCCCATAGCTCGCTGTATTTTCCAGTCCGACAGTATGTCTCTTTCTTCTCTCCTGCAGTACAAATAAAATCCAATAACAATGAGACAATCACGAAATCAAACGCACACCCTGCTCTGGATAATTGATCTGAGGAATTCATGAATTGCCGAGAAGCTACTTTTTCTCGTAGGATTCCACGTTATGGCAATGAAATCACAATTTCTAATAAAGAGAGATCCGGAGAGCTGTATAATAGCGGCTTTTGCTATTTGGCAACCATGTTTTTCATGAGTTAAACCTATGGAAAAGTATAAGTGTCTTAAAGGCTCAATGAACCTCTTGAGGACTTGAGGATCGATTTATTTTATATTATAGGTTTACATGGAGAGAATCCGTTGTTGCCACGTTGCACGAGGCACCATGGCTCATGGGCTCAAAATCAATTGCTCTAGTTTTTTCGTGACATACAAAATCATTGTGCCGTTGGGGTGATAATTTATCGGAAAAGGTTGACGATGAATCACTTTTTTCTCAGCATAGAAAGTTGCGATTTGATAATACTCCACTAATAAGACGCCTTTGTTTAACGCGTTTATTGAGTTTATTAGAGGATTCTAAGACTCTCCGATGCTTGATGCAATATGTGATTTTCGCGCGATTTTACATAAAAATCGACCCTACATAAGGCTGTCCCAAAAGATTGCAACAGACCCATTGCACCCTAAGCATCAAAAATCCTAATTACTTTAATACAGCGGAGCACTAGTTCTACTCGCTTAAGTAGAGTATTCCATCTCACCATTTTTTACCAGGTAATACCAGGGATTTTAATCAGCTGGAAGGAAGTCGGGTCCACCCAACTCTGCAAAAGAGCCATAAACATTGGTATTGCCCTTCGTTGAAATCCTTACGATCCAAAAAATCGTCGGCCGTGCTGTGCGGCGCGATGCTACGGGGAGAATAAATCAATAAAAGTGAAATCTGGATAGGGGAAGTGAAATACCTAGAGTAATCAACAGTCGACCATCAAACTGCTCGACCGTTGTCTGTTGTCGTGTTGGGCTTTTGTGCTTTGACTATGGATGACTGCGGATGAGTGTGGATGTATAGAAGCGATGCTTGGTGGATACTTAACTATTCACCTGTTCGTGAGCCGCTTTGTTGTTATTGTTGATGTTGTTGGGACTTTGCTTCGAAGTTTAAGGTCGGAGGTCGAGGAGTGCCGAGTTGGAGTCGAAGTCATCGGAGTGCTCTTTCCGTTTGATCAACGGTTGCCGAGTTTCAGTGTAGAAGATTCGCCTATTTTTCATTTAATTCAACGTAAAGGAGGCACGTTTTTCTTTTAGCATCGGAAGTATGCATCGGTAATTATTGTGGACAATTTTCTGATGGAAAATACTTCAATGTAAAATAGGCATGCTTTTTCTCAGTTTTGCTCCATATTAGACACACATGCATGTGGATTCACATTCAATTTTGGATTACAATGGACTGTAAGCATATACTTCTCTTCTACAGTGAAATAAGAAGATATTTCTTCAGTATACTAGGATTACTCGATTCAGGAAAACATGTATAGTGATGACTATACGATTCTTTTAGAAATTTCGCCTGCTCCGCATTACTCTTTTAAAAATGACAGATGTGCTTCTGCAGCATTAGGGTTAGCTAGATAATTATCCGTTTACAGCAAAATTAATGGATGAAAAATAAAGTTTTTCTCGACCACAAGAAGATACTCCGTTCTTACATTAGGCAGTTTCATTTCATTCTGTTGACAATATAAGACGGTTTAGTTGTGCACATTCATTCGCAAAATAATGAATCTTAGGGTGCCTTCAATTCTTGATGTAGGCAAAAGCTAATACTGCAGATGAGGAATTTATTTACCAGCTTGATCTGATTGAGCACGCGATGATTCATAATATATTGACTCGGTACTGGAAGGAATAAGGATTAAGATCGGAAAACCACCTGACCATAGTGAAATTTTATTTACAGCGAAAAACTAATTCATTGCAGTTTGGGTCGGATCATTTTCCAGCACATCAGCATAGATAACATCAGATTAAAATTAAATACTCTATTCCCTTATCTTATCAATATGTAACGTATGATTGGAGGTATTTTTCTTCAGCACTTGGTGGCAACCAAGCCCCGTTCAGCAGTTCAGCGGAAGAGCACCGAGACCATTCTCGGTGCCATCAGAGTGGGCTCTATAGACGCGTAATAAGTGTCCGTAAGATCCTCGGCCCCGCCACTTCCTCAGCCCTCGGGAACTAGATGCTGCAAATGTTGCGTTCACTTTCGTTTGTCCCTCCCCGTCCTCTATCTAATAAATTCTCTTCATACCGTGCGAATATTGATCAAGCGAAAGGATTATCGATGGATCGATGAATTGATGGATGAAACATTTTGATTCTATGTTTGCAAGAAAAAAATATCGCACTCTCTCGAGTATAAGTACGAAGTACTCGTAGGTACCTTTGTATGTAAGTTTCTACCTATACCTGCCTACCATCAAACGGTGCCGTTTTCCTGTAATCAATAGTAGCATTAGGACCTTGAAATAGAGAAACTCCATAGATTCTCATATTCTCCGAATCACGATCGATATGAACCATTCCTGTCAGTGGCGTAGCCAGGAATTTTTCTAGGGAGATGGAGGGGGGGGTGTCGGAGTTTTGCAAATTGTCAAGGGGGGGGGGGGTCCATAGATACTAGTTTGGTCAAATTTGTCTGAAAACGCAAAACATTGACCCTTTTTTGACACATTTTGGTGTCAAGAGGGGGCACCCCCCCCCCCACCCCCCTGGCTACGCCACTGATTCTTGTATCTAACAGGAAGAGCTAAATTTAAAAAAAAATATAATCAAATTATTTGATTTGTTGACAGCAGAAGTTTGCGTCAAACCCACTATCACAAATCTCAACGACCCAGCGACGACGACCCATAACGAACCTTTAATTCCAGTCAATAGTACCAGAGTTCTCGTCAAAATGGTCAGAATTTCTTTACGGGAATTTTTTATTTGAATATTGGACATTAGAAGAGTTCTGCCGAGAAACGTTACATATCCACTTTGCACAACTTTCGGGGAAATGAAAAAAATGAATGACTTACGCCTTTACGCGCGCGTTTATGTCTTTCGCTTTCGTTCGTGTCGTATTTCCCTACTATAGGTTTGGAATTTCGCCACCAGAGTGAATCACCTTATTCAACTCTGGATATGTAACGTTTTTCCTCTGAAAAACAAAAACCACTTTCGATTTTTTTCGTCGCTTGTAACGTTTTTCGGTGGAGCCCTTCATTTATGGAAAAACAGTGGATACATCACTGCTGCTGCAGCGCTGAACTTAGCAATTAACGCATCCATAGCGTTTTGACTTTTCATGAGAAGGGGGCGTGGATTTTGCAACTCCTCACGCGATGTAAGTACATACACCTCCGTATGAGGTGTGAGTGAGTGTGCGTGTGTGCACATGTTTGAGTGTGTGTGTTTGTGTGACGCGACCCGTTGCTCGATGTGACGCGATCGTGCGACGCGACGCGCAACCGTGTGTTTTGACTTCGGCGTGGCCTCGACCTTCCTGAGTCTGGTCATCGCGACGCTCGCTACCATATATCGTGTCCCCGCGCACAGAGAAAGTGGTGATGCGGTTGCTCCGAGCCCCCCCCCCCCCGCTCCTCATCAGTCACTCGTCCCACGCCGCTCCCATAGACGAGACTAGAAGACGCGTGTGAACCGGGAACAACTCGGGTTTGCAGTGATATTGATCCAGGCATGGGTGACAGGATGACGGGATAGGTGACACGTTATCGCGTTTAATCATACATATGATGATAAATGCAATAGATCGATGTATGAAAATGAAATTGGGAGCACCAAAAAGTTCCAAAGCCGCACAGACTTAAAGTATAAAAGAGGTTCATTCAAAATCGGCATTTTTCGCCTATCTTTGCTCGCGGTTTTGACGAAACTTTTGGTATCGATTGGGTTTATTTACCATTAGTAGTGGATCCCCAAAATTTCGCGACCTAAAAATGATTTTTAAAGGGGGTGGGGGATCATAGTTGAAACCTTCAAACTCAAGTATCTCGCAAACGAATAAAGCTTTTGAAACGTAGTTTGCGCGAAAAAACAAAGGAAAATGTTCCTTTCTTTAGCCCATATGTTCTACAATATCTCAAACGAAAAATCGCAAATTGCAAGTTTTCGGTTGAGGTATTGTTGAAAATTTAAGTGGTCAAGAGAAAGGAATTTTTTTTTTTTTTTTTTAGTTTTTTTTGCTCAACCTACCTTTCAAAAGCATTTATTCGTTAGTTTGAAGGTTTCAACTACTATCCCTCACCCCCCCCTCTAAAAATCATTTTTAGGTCGCGAATTTTTGGGGATCCACTAATAATGGTAAACCCAATTGATACCCAAAGTTTCGTCAGAAACAAGCGGTGGGCGAAAAATGCCGATTTTGAATTAACCCCTCCCATTTAAAAACAACATTTCTATTAAATTTCCTTTTTTATAAGGTTATTGTTTTATTTATAGAGCAGAAAGATGAAAAATGCACCTGAAACTGCGCTCGTGTCGTCAATTATTTACTATATGAATCAGAAAAATATCAATGAGTAAAAACTAAAAAATATATAATTGTCAATGTTCGGTGCAGCGCACTCGTGAGTCCGAAATATCTTGTCTTCCACTCGTCATAATTTTTTATTCTCGCTGTATACATTTCTCTCGTTGTTCTTCTCTCTCTCTCTCTCTCTCTCTCTCTCTCTCTCTCTCTCTCTCTCTCTCTCTCTCTCTCTCTCTCTCTCTCTCTCTCTCTCTCTCTCTCTCTCTCTCTCTCTTTTTCTCTCTCTCTATTTTTCTCTCTCTCTCCTCAATTACATAAACTTTTGAGATAATGAGGATCGTGGCTGGGCCCAAAATCTATTCGAGGCTTCGTTTTTTATCTTCTTCCTCATTCTTTTTGGCACGGTTATCCGATTTGCCCCACTAAAGAGAACTTGTGCGCCTTTCTTCTCCTCCCCTCCCCCTCCACCGCTGATTCATCCGATGACCGTAAAATTAGAAATCAAAGTAAGTAAGAATAATAATAATAAAAACAAACCATAATGGTGGTCAACCCGTTTCATTTCCATCGAGAATTCAAGATGGAACGAGGAACTTTCTCCCAAAAATCTTTCGTCCGGTATGAAGAGGATTATGGATTTCGTCGGGTAATCAGGAAATGACGAACACCAAAATGCGACAAACATTGCGTCCAAGTCACCCATGTGACCAATAATCTTATCATAGCTTCATTCTCTTCGCTTGCACGCGTTTATTCTTTTTTAAATTTTTTTCTCGAATAACCTTTTTTTTGGGTTTCCTTCGGACAGTATTCCTGCCTGGAGCGGGGTTTATTTGAAAATCGAAAGTTACACTTTGATATGAATGCAAATCACTACAAAGCAAATAAAAACAGTAAAATCAAATAAATTACAGAATGCACTCCGCCCCCCTCCGTCTCAACGCCTTCTGCAGCAGGCATGAATGAAAGGTGCCCTGTTTCTAAGATTTGATATTTTAAATTTTAGATTTTCAGGTGCTACTTCCTCTAAATTTTTAACTCTTTTAAATATTTATTTATTAATTTATTCAGTTATTTATTTATTGATTTATTCAGTTATTTAATTCTTTTTTCATATAACGAGTGAGATAGCAAAACTGAAAACAACAACTTATTTCATGTCGATATGCGATCTATCGATCTATCAATCCTTGTTTCATCTCGGCGCAGCTTTGCCGTTATTTAAGGGTGGTGTAACGGGATGATTTTTTGTAAGAATATTCGCAAATTAATTGCAATTCTGCAGCAGGATGGTCGGATTTTTCCAAAGCGTTCAAAAATTATTCAGATCTTGGTTTATTGACACGATGAACAAAACGAAAGCAGAGGGGTCTGGAATCACTAACACAAATTAATTAATCAACAACATCAACGTAATTGGTGCTTCGTCTCAAACGTCAACCATTAGCCAACAATACACTCATCGGTAATGCGGTGATCGCAGTCATCAGTACTTATTCTAAACTGTCTCTCTTCCTCTCGCCCTATTTGCTGCTATCTCTCTCACGTAGCCGAAATCTTGTTCGTATAAACACTCTTTTCATGGCATTTTCTTGTGAATGCAACAATAAATTGACCGAAAAATTCGTTTCTGCCAAGAAATTTTACAAAAACCGGCTCTGCATACAATTTTAGCAATGTTATGAGATAGTAGCAGGGGTGCCAGTACCCATTATATCTTTGCATACGAGCTGTTCGAGTGTTCGCATACTTTCAGATTATTGTGGGGGAAGCGATTGAGATTTATTTTTTCTCTCTCTTACTTTACTCTGCAAGAGGAAGGAAAAATATATTTGTAGATGAAAGAAAGGTCATAATCTATACCCTCTCCCGTATTTTGTATAATATCCCCCATAACGGAGGAGGAGACCCTCACTTAAGGGGATTCTCAGTTGGGCGGAGACAGATATCTTCAACTGGGGGGGGGGGGGGGCGAAAAAGTCTGATGGAGGGACTCGTATGGCGTCTAGGGGGTAGGGGGCTGGCGCCCCTGGATAGTAGTACATGGTGGTCACGTGAGAGTGAGAGAGAAAAATTGGAGCGCTTTGAGAACTTTTTCTCCGCCCAACGTCACCACTGAGTGCGTCAATAGACTACAGCTAATACTTACATATATGTGATCGATTTCGTTCAAATCTCCCGCCCATTGAACGAATGTCTGATTGAACAATTTTACTACACAATTCTTCACACGATCTCGTCGAATTGGCATTTGATCGATCCATTTTTATAACCCGCTATTTACAAAAAAAAAAAAAAAAAAAAAAAAATCTATACCTATATTTCATCGCACATCATCAATATACCATATTACTACTTATATACTTGTTAGATTACAGACTGGCAGAGAGTATAATAATTATGGGTTGAAAGGGATCTTTGGTTACTGTACGCTGGAGCTACTGTTTCTTAATTGTCTTTCCTTTTCTCATCTTCCGTGCTGAATAAAATTCGCCGCTCCGTCCTTTCCACGAATCTTCCCCTTTCTTTATATCTGCATGAATCTCGTAATGCTTTTAAAATTATAGTCAATGAAGAGTAAATTGAGTATGACCCTAAACGCCTCGGAGGTCACCTTTCTCGTGGCTAGCTGCCAACACACACGCGCTGCCATGCCGCCGCGTCGTTTGCTATCGAGCGCGAGCGGTGAGTTGAGTAAAAGTTCGTTTTGCTTGTCTGACAAGTAGTTTCTAATATTGACCCCCCCCCCCCCCCATTCTTCCATTATTAATTCAACAGAAATATTTATTAGGTTGTGAAACTTTTAAACGTTTTCGTTTTCGTCTTTATTGTTGGTGTCAATGATTCTGATCTCTGGTTTCTTCATTTTGTTTTTAAAAAGCCTCCTAAAACTTCACCAGACGTTTGCTCATTATTATCTAACCATTTCGCACGTACGAATTGTGAAAAAGTTGTCTGTGATAATCTAAGACTTATACCATAAAACTGAGTGTAATTTTCTCTTATGATTTCACATAATATGCGAGTCCTTCTTTTTTTACCTTTCATATAAGGCTTTATGTGTAAAATGTCTTCCTCTTTACAGGACACGCTGAGCGAAGTTTAAAACATAAAAGTACTTACTTGAGGGCTTATTCTATAACTAACAAGGGGAGGTCACGATGTGTCCGGCTCCGATTTTCACGAAATTTGCATGAAAATGTAGCTTAGGTACGTCTAATTGAGGATCAAGAATCGTTATCGGCAAATGGGCACATGGAAAGTAAAAAAAAAATTTCAAAGTTTCGTCAAAATCTGCGAAATTCAAAGTGTGCGGCTAATGTATTGGAATTTCCGGGCGCTGCTGTATAGCAGTTCTGTGGCCGACTGGTACAGCGCTCGACTCGGGACTCACAGGTCATGCGCTCGATCCTGGGGTCGACTGCTTCTTTTTTGCACTTCAGTCTCCAGTTTTAATTGCTGAATCTTATGTTGTTGTTGTTTTTTGTTTTTTTTGTTTGTTATTTTGGTTTTTTTTTTTTTTTTTCTGTATGTCAGGAAAAAAATTAGACTGAAAAAGAAATTTTGGAAATGATTGAATAACGTATTTCGGATGAAAAGCTAGAGTAATTTTTTAATATTTGACAAGATTATAAATTCGATTTGATCATGCGTCGTGCAATGACAATACGTTTCAGAAGAGAGCGGAGCTAGTTGTGAGTCAGTTGCACTATCAACAGAGATTAACTACCTACACTTTTAATGCTTGAAACTTGTGTACAATGCCGAGAAAATTATAACGCTCTTATGCCTCAATGATAGAGGCATAAGAGCGTTATAATTCTTTTCATCCGAAATACGTTATTCAATCATTTCCAAAATTTCTTTTTCAGTCTAATTTTTTTCCCGGCATACAAAAAAAAAAAAAAAACCAAAATAACAAAAAAAAAAAAACAAAAAACAACAACAACATAAGATTCAGCAATTAAAACTGGATACTGAAGTGCAAAAATGAAACAGTCGACCCCAGGATCGAACGCACGACCTGTGATTTCCGAGTCTAGCGCTGTACCAGTCGGCCACAGAACTGCTATATAACAGCGCCCGGAAATTCCAATACATTATTCCAGCCGCACACTTTGAATTTCGCAGATTTTGACGAAACTTTGAAATTTTTTTTTTTACTTTCCATGTGCCCATTTGCCGATAACGATTCTTGATCCTCAATAAGACGTACCTAAGCTACATTTCCATGCAAATTTCATGAAAATCGGAGCCGGACACATCGTGACCTCCCCTTGTAAGAATGGGGACCAGGAGCCTCGTTTTGCTTGGCATGCACGGATATGGACGGTCCTGGGACTCCTGGGTCCTCCAATTAACGTAAAATCGGGCGCAAGTTGTGTCTCCACCAATCAACAGTGAGGATAACGGCCTTGAAAATGGAATCGAACCTCGTTCAGGCCCGACAAAATTCGGCTCAAGAAATAAATTCCAAAACTTCAAAAGGGAAATATTTCCCCCATCTTTTTCATCCCCCAGACCTTCCTTCAAGTGGTTTTCATATTTTTCAATGCCTGACGTCACATATTGATAAATGGAGCTTCGTTGTTATTTGCTACGACACGCGGAAGGTAGAGAAGAGGCTAATGGGGCTCTTGCAAACTTTTGCTATGAGCACATAAGTAGTTCGATCTTATGTAAAGACCAGCAAAAATCACGAAAATCACACTAAGAAAGTCTAATATTCAGTAATAAACTCACATAACTGCGCTGTAACGGCAAGATGGTAATGGCGGTTCAACGCAGGTGTCATGCGGGAGATTCCTGTCTAATATCACTTTCTCAACGGAAACACATAGATATGTCTCTGTTTAGATATAGGAATCTTCCATGATACCTGCGTATCTCCGCCATTAAGCCCGATTCTAAGAGTGAATTCTTGATTTTTTAGTGAACTCGTCGTCATTTTTACAGGTTTTTATGCAAGAATAAACTCTTCAATCCCCTATAGCAAAACTCAAAAGTTTGCAAGAGCCCCATTCCTCTCATAAAAAAGCTCCTTCAAAAATTAACCGACGCAACCCCCAAGCGCAACCCCAACTCTCGGACGCAGCGCAGGAAGAGTTATCTCAATGATCGCGGCGATCACTTCAACGTCCAACGAGAGCTCGCTCTCAATGGAGTAGCGTAGCTCTACGATGCGCGATGGCTCTCTATCAAATAGTGGCTCGATGGCTCTCTATAGGCTCTCTAGCAAAAGTTTGCAAGAGCCCCATAACACTTTGCCTGAAAATCAGAACCACGATCCCTCTTCTTATGGGATAAAAAAGTTGGTGCTGTGAAGCGTAATAAATGCCTGAAACTACATGGAGACGGTACGTGGAAAACTTGGTTAAGATCTTTTTTCGATGCGTACTATAAACGGCTTTATAGTGATCACGTTTTATAGCCAGTGAAAAAGTTCGTTGAGCGTTCCGAACTATCTCTCTCACTCTTACGTGACCTCTATAAACTGCTATCTCACTCTCATCACTAAAATCGTAAATACAGCGATATTTTTTGTGAACTTCTGAGGCAAACATGAATTTTTCGAGTCATTTAAATGCGATTAAGAGTAGAAAATGTCATGAAAGAACGCCCGAAAACGAAATTCGACACTTTAGAAAGAGATAATTTTGTTGTGCATGGAGGGTCACACGCGCGGGAGAACGAGAGAGAGAGAGAGAGAGAGAGAGAGAGAGAGAGAGAGAGAGAGAGAGAGAGAGAGAGAGAGAGAGAGAGAGAGAGAGAGAGAGAGAGAGAGAGAGAGAGAGAGAGAGAGAGAGAGAGAGAGAGAGAGAGAGGAGAGAGAGAGAGAGAGAGAGGAGAGAGAGAGAGGGGGGAGAGAGAGAGGGGGAGGGAGAGAGAGAGAGATAGTTTGGAACGCTACGCGAGTTTTGTCACAGCTGATTGCAGCCGATGAGTGCATTGTTGGATAACCGTTGACTTCGAACTAAAACTGTCTAAATATGTAGATAAGATTGAAATTGAATTCGCATATGCGAGCATTACTGTCGCGTCGTCTCTGGTGCTTCGGCTGCGTAATATTGAAATGCGGACATGCGTGGAGACTGAAGACTGCGGAAAGTAGGTATGTATGCCCGTTGCCTGTGGAAAACACGAGTTGTGAGCTAACCGATGAACCAAATATAAAAATGTTATGTTGCATATCATCAATATAGGTAAGTACTCTATATAGCCGAGATTACGGGGAACAAAAACCCCGCTTTACTGATTTATTTCGTTTTCAATTCACTTGTCCAAAAAAAAAACGGGAGCTCACTTTTCGAGTCACCCGTACTATTGTATTACAAACACGAATATACTAGTCCGTAGGTATAGAGGTAATCTTGTTTATGATCACAATGCAGTTTGCGCCGTGTAGACCCCGGGCATGGTTTATTTATCCTATCCATGAATCTCCTTACTTTGTTTCAAAACAACCGCACTTATAACCACCATAAATCTTTGGAAACATCCTAAAATTATTTTTATTTTATTATTATTTGTTTATTTTCACGTCGGTTTCTGTTTTTGTTTTATTCAAGTCACCAGATTTTTGTTTTTTTTTGTTTTTTGTTTTGTTTTTTTGGTTGTATTGCGTTCTCTTTTTATTCTCGTGGGAATCTGAATCAATCGGAAGATCGTGGCGCTCGACAGGTCTTTAAGAGTGGATGCACTGTAGTCTACTCATAGTTTCACACTCTCGACGCACTGTGGGAAGGGGCGTGCCGAGGTTTCCGGAGAAGGGGGGCAAGAAATGCAATTTTGCCTTTTTTTTGCCACCCCTCAAAATTATAAATTTGACTTTTTTTTTGCTTGTTTCTACAGAATGATTTTGCCACCCCCGCGAGTGCTGCGCGCGGGACAAAGATACCCACGTGTGCCCCACCCCATCCTGGTACGCCCCAGACTAAGGGTCCAAACAAGAAAAACCCTCCGAAAAAAATCCCCTCGATTAATTTAGTGTGAAATCTGCCAAAAATAACGATGTTATAGCATTAAAAACGTACGAAATTTACCCCCCCCCCCATACCCCCTTCCGGTACGTCCCAGATTGTGGATCCAAACAAAAAAATCCCCTAGATTAATTTAATGTGAAATCCGCCAAAAATAACGATGTTAGCACTAAAAACGTACGAAATTTACTCCTAATCTTTGACTTTTTGCAGGCATGTCCTGAAAAACAATGTTTTGATCCAGTGTACTTCACTGACTTCATTCACTTAAATCATTTTATTTTACGTAAGACTGATCGCAGTCAGATCATTTCTGTTGAGTGTTTGCGTTAAATATACTCATTTTACGGCCCTTTCGCTAAATGGGAAGAAAATGATCGATCTGACCAATAAACAAACAAAATAATTGTTGAGTTTTGATCCGCAAAGCAGTCATTTCAGCCCCACTGCTCTACAGTTCAGTTGGGTTCATCCGACCAACTTTTCAAACCGGTTCGGTAAAATAACCATACGGTTATATGCGTGCGGTGCGCCCGTGCAGTGTGATCGAACCCGGGGCTCGAGCTCTAATTTACAACTCTTCAGAAGCTTGCTCACTTGTCGAGTACAGTACCTAAACACCTATATACATAAACACAGATCGCCTCTTTCCGGGTTAATTTCGCCCATTTATATGAATTATGCAGCTCTGCGTGCCTTGCAGTGCTATAATAAATCGATGACCTGTGTGCAATTGCGGGTCGTGGCTGGCGCCGATGCATCGATGTACCCTCCATATAAAGCACAACCCCGATCGACCCCGAGGCAGTTTTTTTTTTTTTTTTTTTTTTTTTTTGGCGTAAAACTCTCATTCTTTTGAATTAAATTTTGGGACTTCAAGACATTCGAGATACTGATAGCAACGACATTTATACAAACTATCACATTTTTAGGTAAGGAGTTGTAGAAATTATTATAGGCTTTTTAGACTATTATTGTGAGCTTTTAGGTTAAGGATGGAGACCGATTCAATAAATGATTTGTAGGAAATTGTAGGCGACACAATTTCCAAGATTGACACCTGTGTATACGCTCCGCTACAGCTCCGCCATTTAAGAAAAAAGATGGCGGAGCTATATGCAGGTATCATATAGGAGATTCCGATCTAATTAGTAATTAGTCTCTTCAGAGTAATCTCCCTCTAATTAGTAATTAGACAGAAAGACACTAAGGAAAGTTTCAAATTAGATAAGAATCTTTCATGGCAATCATGGCACATGCGTGGCTCCGCCATTGCACATTAAACTATAAAGTCATTATATGAGACTTTAAGTAAATTTCGTGATGTTTTATTAAAATCATCGCCATTTTAGCTGGTTTTTATGTTAGAGTTAATTATAACTATTCAATCACACAAATAAAACAAAATTTAGGAAAAGCCCCTCATTTGCAAGAAAATCGTACGTTACCTACTTTCATAGCAAAATAATTGAAGATATTGGTTCAGAAAATCGATTGAGGCCACAGTCTTATTTTAATCACATGCAAGTATTGTTTTTGTATCCGAGTTTCTTCTATTTTCTCTGAAACGGCTGTAAACAGACATCTTGATGCGCATGAATGTAGCAAGGACATCAATATATAGGTACCTATAAATAAGCTGTGATTCGATTCTATTCGAGGCATCGACAGCTGCAGACAAGTTAACCATATACCTACAATTGACGGTAAGGTTTTTGCATACACTGTGAATTGAAGGCGCATCTTGTCATTACTTTAATCCGTCTCTTTTTCTTCATTTTACATAATATTATTTTCATACATCAGTAACTTTGAAACTCATAAGACGCAAGGATGGTTTTTTTTTCTACAATAAGGTAAGTTTAAAAAATTAAGTGCTCAACACTCATGAAATGACATGATTTGATTTTGCCATAATCCGTAATCAGCCAACTATTCACACTAACCGACCGCGACCCCAATGACCCACTAAGATATTGTTTCCTACAATTTAAGCTTTAATTTGAATGCACTTAATAAGCACTTTCAGAGCCAGAACGGCATGGCATATGGTGACCGATACGCGGGATTTGTGCTCGACTCTTAAGAATAGGTGAACATAGCTCCCTGGCTTATTTAATTAGATTGTTAGTTTGAGCCATTGAGTCTTGTGTCTTAAAGGCCTCTTCAGACGATCTAATTGAATCGTCACAGTAGCTTCTAAGCAATACCGCCTCTACTCATACCCGGCTGCTCTGTTTTGAGATCGGGGAGGTTATGTTCGTCTTGGTATACGTAAGCTTATGGCCCGCTTATGGAGTTATCGAGTATTTTGTTGGTTTTTTGAAGTTCAACCAAAATTGGAAAAGCACGTCAGTAATGAAAGTTTTGGGCTTAGTTACTTACATAAAGTATTGAAAGACTTGAAAATCATATTTAGAGAGGATAAATCACGATTTTGAATTTCTTCAACATTGCACTCTCCATAAGCTCTATGTATACCAAGATGACCCTAACCTCAAAGAAGCAGCTTGGTATGTGTAGAGGCGGTATTGTTCTAAGTGAGCATTTGCGGTGATTGGTTCACACCATCCACCATCACATGGAGCAGATATTTGATCGCCTGAAGAGGCTTCACGACATCAGTGGCATTGACGGATCCAGGAATCTACCCTTCTCCCTCACTCCCATTAGAACGTGTGTGTTCAAAACGGGCAGATTAGGGGCGCAGTCAAGTGACTTTCTATCCTTTTCTAACACATGCGTTCTAATGAGAAAAGAGAGAGAAGACAATTTCTTGGACCCGCTAGTGCTCAGCGGTGCAAACCAACGGGCTGAAGTCGTCAGTCTACAATCAATTGGCGCTATTCCACCATCAACATCGCATCACCATCAACCGTCGCATCGCGTCGGGCCGTAGAACTTTGAGAGATCGACGAGATCGCTCGTCATCAATTTCGACGATATGGCCTTTTTTGCAAGCACCTACTCTGGTCGCGGACAGGCGAATGAAGAACTAATTCTTCAATTCTTACAAGTTGTAAGGGGACCGCCACACGGTGGGCCAGTTGCATTTCGTAGCGTGCCAAAAGTCCGAAAAACGAGGTGCTTTGTTTTGACCGATAATGGCCTTAATGTACTCCATATGACCCATGGGTAAGGTCATTGTACGGATTTGTCTCCAAATTAACTGATAACCGAGATACGGGGGTCGAAAGATGCATCTATCCGCAAGGCTCGCCCGAGTTAAAAAACAGGTTCTCGGTCATGTGCTTCATGTTTGTTTACTTTACGGATTTCAATGCAAAGCTACGGCAAATCTGGCTAAGGAAATGACTTCTACAGAACCTGGTAAGTATTTTTCCTTACTAACTTTTGAGTTTTGAGCGATTATTAAACATTCTATAGCAAATTTTCATATTGTTGTCAAAAAACCTCGAAAAACGTAAAAAGTGTCAATTTTGTTAGACCCGGAAAAAAAATGTCAAAAAATGTCAACCCGGTCTCTTCATTCTCCAGTTGTACCTAAGCTGAAAAACGAGGGAAAAAATCCCCAATACACGGAAAAAAAACTACGGTGAAAATAACCATACGGATACCTGATTTTGGCACCTGCTAGATGTTATGGTAATGTTAACCAGAAGTATACTATGTTTTGACTAGGTACTAGGTGATGTTATACTTGATTGCATGTCGAATTTACTCAAAGTATCGGTAAATGTACCATACTGCTGGTCAAGTTTACCATAACATCTAGCAGGTGCCAAAATCAGGTATCCGTATGGTTATTTTCACTAATCTTTTTTTTCCGTGTAGGTAATTATAGGTAGAAACCCCCCTTTTTTTAGTTCAAAGATCGCTGTTTTTAACGAAATGTTGACATTTTGATGATCCTGTTTAGATATTTTGGTAAAAACAGTGATCTTAAAACTAAAAAAAAAAGGTTTCTACCTATAATTACCTATTGGGGATTTTTTCCCTCGTTTTTCAGCTTAGG
The DNA here is from genome assembly GCA_011764245.1 of Trialeurodes vaporariorum. Classification (NCBI taxonomy): domain Eukaryota; kingdom Metazoa; phylum Arthropoda; class Insecta; order Hemiptera; family Aleyrodidae; genus Trialeurodes; species Trialeurodes vaporariorum. The sequence continues at coordinate 23,336,977 of VMOF01000002.1, forward strand.
TACAACTGGAAAATGAAGAGACCGGGTTGACATTTTTTGGCATTTTTTCTCGGTTATCAGTAAATTTGGAGACAAATCCGTACAATGATCTTACCCATGGGTTATATGGAGTACATTAAGGCAATTGTCGCGGTCAAAACAAAGCACCTCGTTTTTCGGACTTTTGGCACGCTACGAAATGCATCTGGCCCACCGTGCGCCACCACCTCTCCTTGGAGCTCCAGACACAGACGTAACTACATACCTAGAGAATTTTTTTTGGGAGGGGGAGGGCACTGCTCACATCCTAAATATGAAGTTAGCTTCTCCCCAAATCATAACTTTTCTCTCCTTTCTATATTTCCTTTCTTCTCCTTTCCTACCCTAGTGTGTCTTCCTTTGAGAATTTTATTTTTGGAGAGGGTAGACCCCAGAGATCCCTCGTAGTTATGCCCGAGGCCCGAGGCCAGTAAACTTTATCTATACTACTTATTGTTAGCTCAACGAACCGTCTGGAACGGAGTGCAAAAAGTATTTGTAAGTACTGACTAGAGCACTGTGTGAGATATTGTGAGCGCACCTGTGTTCGAGAGGTATATTAGCACTGTTCGCAGCTATAAAGAACTAAAGAAGAAGAGGAGAGTGGCGAGAACAATAGATAAGTTGAAATGAAACCGAAAATGAATGAACAGGAGAGAGAGAGAAAGAAATATAGCCGTATATTATCAGCGGTATTATACACACGTATAATCTCAAAGGGCTCCCCAGAGAAAGTTTAATCGAATCATGAAACTCGTGCATTTCTTGAAACACGCCGCCCGCACCACCTCCACCGGCATGCGGCACTACCGCACCGGTGCGGCTTTCCCGCTTTCAAAATCGGAGGACGGGATCGCATCGCGCGCCGCCGTATCGCAACGCAAGGCCGTTCAAAGCGGTCCTTTTTTTACGCCTCACCCCCCCCCCCCCCCCATGTCCCCCAAACTGCCCCCTCTCTGTCTTTTTGGTCGCGACGTTCTCAGCATCTCCAACGCCGTCACATCGTCGGAAATCACGAGCAGCTTCATATAGCGCGTCTCCTTTTCGTTAAATGCAAGGGGGGGGGGGGCTTAGAGGTGGGGGCGAATTGGTGAACAGATCGACCCGGGGTTGTCGCTCCTAACCTCTAAAACATTGTTCCTCCCAGTTTGAAAGCTGGGGTTTCCGCCGACGCCAACGAGCTATAGCCTTGGAGGGGTTTTTTGGGACGTAATTTTGAAGACGCACCAGCCCCGGAGGCAACCATACGTGCAATCTCTTATTACGGACATTTTACGCGGGCTCAATTTGTTCGCCTCCTTATTATTAACCTATAATTTAAAGTTTTCAGACAGATTCATTTGAAATTGATTTGAAAAGAAGGTGGACGTGTTTTTGAGTGACTCCGTGGTGACTCGTGAGATCTGACAACCGTGCTATTTTGCCTTTAAAACATAATGTTATATAATCGATTATATGTGAGGAACGTCGCGTCGCCTCACGTATGATCGATTTTTAGTAAGTTCCCATGTAGATTTCGACAAACTCATTGAATGTTCACAAGTCTATGTTTAGATCCACTCGTTTCATCCCAAACACAAAAAAATGTCATACTTATTTAATTTGATTGAAAAGTAAATTGCAATATTTGTCACATTTTCTATGACTATTATTGGTACTTACAAACGTGTTTGTAATGATAACATGAGTTTCAACTGTCGAGCTCAAATACTTACAGCTCAAAAAGAAAAAAAGTTCGGACTTTGTGTCACGTAACATCTATGGTTTTTCGCTGTTTCAGCGTGACCTTGAGAGAGGGAGGAGGGTCGAAGATGTAGAAAATCATAAAAAAGTCATAAACAAATTAAAGTGCTAAGCAATTAAAAAAAAAAAAAAAAAAAAAAAAAAAAAAAATTATATTTCTACCTACTTCCCCTTCTAATGAGCCTGCGTGAGTTTTTTTAAATTATGGACCAAAATTATCTGCTGTTATGGCGTAAGTAAGTACTTGCATTCGCGCGGTCAGCCGCTTGATTTGAATGCTGCATTAAAGAAGGAAATAATAAATAAGAACACAAATAGATACCTATCTAGATAAATAAAGGTATCTTTAAAGCCCTTTGAGGGGCAGTGGCTAGTACTACTAACTAGCCACATTATTTCATCATTTTCTGAGCTTCAAGGGCAGTGGCGAGTGCCCAAAGCCAACCACATTGGTTCATACCATTCTAGAATCTTACTTTACCAATCTTTGAACCTCTTTAAATGGTAAGCAATACTATAGCCACTGTCCCAGAAGTTCAGGAAATGAGAAATAAAGTTGGCTGGTGGAAAAAGACGTTGCCTCTCAAAGGGTACATAAATAAAAGTGAAAATGAAAATAGTAGATCCATCATATTTTAGCTAGTTGCGTTATTCTGCCTTTTGTATAAAATGGTTTTACAAATATAATAAATATGAGTTACATAAACAGGTTTTATGAATCAAATGTGTGTAACTATAACTTCTTCAAAAAGGCAATAAAAAGTATCAAAAATGGAACATATGTTACGATCACCTATGTATGTATCAAGCCATGCAAAGTCTTTGTGCATCATTTTCCGCCTTCAAAACGAAGAGATGCAACCAAACTTACAAGTGCACGCAGGCGGAATGATTGATTCATCAAACTCTCATTTTATGCCGACGCGTGTTACGACGCGTGCGGCGTGCTACAACCGGTGTTGGGCAAAAATTAACTTTTGAGTAATCATCATGAATAGTTAGCTAAAATGATTTACATTATTCTCAGTTATTCTCATTATTCTCTCTTTGTATTTATTTAGCAGGTACAGTTCAAATTTTTAATTTTTAATTTAATTTTGTACCTTTATACTCAGTGGCCTTTCATAAGCTTGTGCCAGGTTGCCAACCGTTAACAATTTTATAATTTATAATTTTCATTGTGATTTTAATTTTATTTCATATTTTTGTTATCTTTACTTGATTATTATTTCTTTGCTGTTAATTTATATTTTAGTGAACCTGCCACTCGAGCTAGCTCGCGGCAGGGGAAACTTTCCTTACATTTCTTTTTTTGTTAAATTGGTATCAAATAAATAAATTCAAATTCAAATTCATGTTCTTCCTCTTAACGGTAAATCGACGTTTTAACACTATGTATACCAGTATACCTATTAATCTTTCATAAGATGAATGACTATGGTAGTGTTAAAACTTCGATTTGCGAATAGGAATAGCATGAATAATTTTATTTAATTATTCATGATTATTCAAAAGTTAATTTTTACTCAACACTGGCTACAACTACGCACCTTCGGAGTAAAAGTAGATTTATATCTTATGAATAACAGTTACTTTGATGTATATTTTTAGTTTTAAACGCATATCGTGTTGTGTTGACACTTTCGATTTCGCGCTCGTTGTCTCATAGCGTAATAGAGTTTGGTGCACGCAGGGTCGCAGGATCTTCCCGGGGCAAGATCCGTTAAATTATATTTAAAAAAAAAAACAAAAAAAAACAAAAAAACAAAAAAACCATAGAAGTAAAAGTTGAAGTCCTAGAATCAGATCATAAACCTAATCAGTGTTTCGGTTCGATTCTTGAAATGAAAGATTGGTCAAAGAAATCAGGTGAGGGAGATGGTTGCTCCTAAAGCAGCTCTCGCGGCGAAGAAAAAAATTGCCGCATTTTTAAACTTCCCGCCTGACTCACAGATTGCTGTTAGATGGTGCAATCTTCCTCGTGTCACACCGTTGAGCGGTGGTCTTCGTTGTGGCCTAACCTGAAAGAACCACCAATCTTTTAGCGCGTGGCCGTGCAGTTCTTTATTTCATTCGGAGTGTTTGATTTAGTTTCACATCAAAATGGTAAGTTTGCTTCCTTTAATTCTCTATTACTCTGATGCCACCTAGAGAAATCAAAGAATTGCGAAACTTTAGTGAGAATTTACATAAAATTCGTTCCAATGAACAAGCTCGCACGACCAACCACGGATGCTGCACATGCTGTCTCAAAGTAACTTTCATCGTACGATTCTTGACATATCTGCGAAAATTTAACGTTCCTTTCCCTTCATACTTATCTTGAAAATCAATTGGTCGAACCTAGATTTGACTTTGATTCCTGCAACTCTCAGTTGTCAGTTTTAGGTTACCTGAGCCACCTGAGCGCAACATCCTGTAGCACTGTTTTTAACTTCAATCCCCTCCGATGGTTTGTCGTGGAGTGGCAAGATCAGAATTTTACTCTTCTCTACCTGCTGTCTATGGGTCAAACGATGTATATTTTGGGCTCATTTCTGTGAAAGGTCACTTCCGCATTTAATAGCAAGCCTAGGATGAGATATTAGGCAGTTTCTGCATAGATGGATCTTGACAGTTCCATGGATTTTATGAGGACAGTACTTAGCTTTGCACCACTGTAGCTTTACCCCATTGGTTATGTGTGGTACAAAGTGAATCTTTAATGGAAAGCAACCCAACTGCAGTGTCCGTTACAGAGACATCAAAGACCACAGAACAGCCGCTCCAGCGGTGGACGATTTTATTTTCGGGGACTCTTCTCAATAACATGGGGAACAACATCCAACGGCTCCTATGTGGATTGTTGACCAACGACTGGAACATTGATGCTTTGCTCTGATTGGCTACTGACATCAACAACTTTGCTCAATAGTCCACATAGAAGCCGTTGGACGTTGCTATGTCGTGACCCCGGAAAAAAAGTTGCCACAATGGGCGATATAGTTAGTGTGTGGTCTCTGTTGTCTTTGGTCCATTCTTTTCTTGGGCGGCCTGTGATTTTCTGGCTGACACAATGAGTGAAAACAGGATTGATCATTGTTATTAGGGTCAATGAAGTCACCTGACTTTACAACTCCAGCTCGAGAATAGAAATGGCTGACAATACGTACCCCTTTTAGTACCAAGTCAATTTAGTCAACCTACTGTGTGCTCCTTTGAACCGAGGGTATAGATAAACGTGCTTGTGTTTAAGTAGAGCCGAAACAATTTGGTTATCCGGTTCTGTCAAGTAATTATGCCAGCCTCGGAGTTTCCAAGCTATCATCTTTTGTGAAATGAGCCCTAACTTCTACTTGTTACATTGCATCAGTATTCAATTTTGCCATAAGTTTTCTGGAAACAAGTGAAAGTCCTTAGGTGATATTAGAAATAAAAATGAATAATTTTTTTGCTATGACAATCATGTCAAAAATTCAAATGTATTTCTCATTACTGAAGTGAGTTTGATTGTTTTCTTTCCAGGGTAAGTTAAAGTGCTACGACTTGAGGAAGAAGGACAAAAAGGAATTAGAGAAGCTCTTAAATGACCTTAAAACAGAATTGAGTCAATTGAGAGTGGCTAAAGTAACGGGAGGTGCTGCTTCCAAACTCTCCAAAATGTAAGTATATTCATTTTCCTTTGTGTGTGTACGTGTAAGTGAATTTCCTCCATTATTTTGAATAAAATAAATTATGTTGGGTAGACGTAGTTGAAGAAGTGTTTGCCGCTCACAGCTCTGTTTACGTACTCGGAAGGATGTAATTCCGTCTACTGCGTTGACTGTCGTGAACGGTACTACCCACATGAAAACACAACTGCGGTGTATGGCACCATAACTGTTTTAAAATGTCAATGCTGAACTCTCAATTATGAGAAGCTGTTTAAATTATCCTTTCCCTCAAAATCGTTTCTAGAGTTTTGTTTTAAATGAAAATAACAAGTGAAATAATTATTATTGACATTCTGATCAAGTCGCGATGCTGCACTGATGTTTTCATAAGGTTAGTAGCGTTCACAATGGTCTGTACAGCAGACAGTAATATGTCCGTCGGCGTTCGTGAACAAAGAGCTGTCAGCGGCGAACACTTCTGAAAAGACTTCTATAATAGATGGCTTTCAAGGATTTCTCCAATCCAAGCAAACTAAATGTAACCCAGTCTGTCACGAGGCATGTTTTGTTCACTTAATCTTAATCAAAATTACCTTTTAAATTTGATTCTTTAAGGGAGAACTAAAGGTTAACTCCAGTATCTAGAAGTGTTAGAGGCCGTTTCAGATACCTTCCGTTCTGACAGTTCTTTGTTTACATGCGTGGACAGACGATTTTACGTCTTCCGCGCAGGCTCATTACAAGGTTACCATCCGCGTGAAAACTTTGGCCCCGCTCACTGCGCGAAAAACTGGAGCTTCTTGCCGTTTAATAGATTCGGATAGTCATCATGAAGAGTAAATCTTTCATTATTCACTAATTACAATAATTAACCGAGTCTATTATGCCGATCACGCAGCAAAACGTTCTGATGTTTCGCGCAGTGAGTGGGGTCGATGCTTTCACGCGGATGGTAACACTGGATTCCGCGCATGTAAACAGAGAGCTGTCAGACCCGAAGCTATCTGAAACGGCCTCTACCACAAAATGCTGTCTTGATTTTGACAAATTTTTTCAGAGTTCTGACAAAAAACTTAAAAATGTAGCAATCAATCGGTTTCGTAACATGTAGAGAAATCTGTTAATTAAAAATGTAGCAATCAATCGGTTTGTAACATGTAGAGAAATCTGTTAAATTATTAAGATATTTTATCTGAAAAACAAACGATTGAATAGTCCTCTGCCATGGCAAGTTAGTGGACTCAAGGATTGTACACACAACTCAACGTTTTTCTGAAGAGAAATAGAGCTCTTATTTTAAAATGTTCATTCCTATCATCAACATTTTCTCTAAACTACAGTTAAGGGAAATCTGTCACCAAGTTTGTTTTGTACATTCGAGTAATTCAGGGGTTGCAGCTAGGGCGTTTTTTTTTTTTTTTTTTTTTTTTTTTTTTTTTTTTTTTTTTTAGAGGATAGTCTAGGAATTTTATGAGGCGGGATTTATGTTTCTTGCTTTGATTTAATTTTTTTAGGTTACAAACGTTTGTCTTAATTGTTTTTATCAAGGAAAAAAACCCATAAAGCTGACAAATGTTTTGTTGGTTTGGTGCAGATAACCTTGAAAAAGTTAGCGGGCTTTGCAGGGAATAGGACACAGTACCTGCGCCCCAGATTTATTGCTTATAAATCTTTAAGTAATCTCTCTAAATTATTGCTAAATTCTAATCGTTTTTTATGGTTTTCTTTGTGTCTATAGCAAGATTGTCCGTAAATCAATTGCCAGGATTTTCATTGTCATGCACCAGAAGCAAAAAGAAAATTTGCGAAAACTGTACAAGGTAACTTTCACTTATCATCCTACTCCTTGAAATTTTCATTTGTGAGTAACTTATGGCCAAGAGAAATTCAGTCAAATTAACCGATGATTCCTTAAGGGCCTGAAACCACAAAACCACTGGGTCACCACTTTCGTGACCAGAGTTTCGAAACCACGTTTACTTACGGGAACCAATCACTGACAAGGCAATTCAAAATTCAAATGTTCCCTCCGGGCACATTTCACGTAACCCACCTTGCGAGGTAGGTCTCTAAAATCGTAACCAAGCAGTTCCCGGTCACTTTTTGTTATGGTGCCGTACATGACTATTTGTTGCTTGGCTCTGCCCACTTTTAAGTGACTGAAGTAATAAAATTTTGGTCACCAACTGATTTTCGAAACCTGGTTACTAAATCAAATTTGCTTTTTGTTTCTAAATTTCTAAATTTTGGTTGTGATAAATGCCAAAGAAATGTTGAAATATAATGTAAGCCTTGCTATGTTTCTGACAAGCAATTTAGTGTAAGCACTTTTAGATTTTTCTACACTCAGTATTTTATGTCTCTTCATTTTTGAGTTCTTTATACTCATGTCTGAAAAACGTGCAAAAATTGTATTTTTTTGGTTTGCGCTTTTTGATTTTCTTCAATTTTTGATCCAATCGTGCTAGCAAGGCTTTCAAGCCTAGAAAATCTGCCTCAAAGATTGTGTTATAAGCCCCCTTAAACTTGATTTTACTATCATGGAAATTTGAAAATAAGAAGCAAATTGATCAAAATGTGTAAATTTTTAAGTGTTTCCAAATTTGTGACGGGTACTGTATGTGTTAGGATTTATGTCAGCTTCCCCCAAAGGATTAATTTCTGTTTTGAGGTTGGGTCCATTATTGTGAATTTTGCAACCACCAATCCTCTTCTTTTGTATTACCAAGGGAGAAACTCTCAGTATTGTGTGACCTTTGATATGCATCTATCATTCTTCCCTGGTTACTTGTGGATTTATATGGTTCTTCTGGTAAATGTTCCTTTTTCACCCCCAAAGATTTTTTTTTTTTTTTTTTTTCATGTGAAAATACAACTGCTTTGAAGTTTTTTTTTTGAAGATTTATCAAAATTCAGTAATTTTTTTATTTAAAAATAATGTGATAAAGATTGCTTTTCCTTTTTGTGTTTAGGTTCACGGTTGTTGAGTCATGAGCATGTCAAAACCTTTAGAGTGATTTTCCCAAAACCAAAGTTTCTGACACAGTGACCTCTACCCTTGTTTCTTGCAATGCTTTAACTAGCTCTGTTGACTTTCACTGTTTCTTACATTGTTTCTTATTCTTTTTTTCTCCAGAACAAAAAGTACAAGCCCTTGGACTTGAGGCCAAGAAAGACCCGAGCCATCCGCAGAAGACTCAGCAAAAGAGAAACCAACCAGAAGACCTTGAAAGAAATCCGTAAAACATCTATCTTCCCTCCCAGGAAGTTTGCCCTCAAAGCTTAGTTTAAGTTTCATTTTTCCTTGACTGTTTTTTTTCCTCTTTTTTAATTAAATAAAAACTGAAAAAAAAAAAAAGAACTCAAAACTAATACTTTTCACGCAATCAATCTTACTGGTTCCTTCCTAAACCCTTTTTTTCCAAGAAAAATACGCTTTTTTAATGGGTAAAAACTCCATGGGCGAGAGATACTGTAAACAGTACAGCCAATTATGGCAGGAAAGTAAAAAGATGTACCTTTAGTTGAATGAGAAAATTAGTAAAGTTTTATGCTAAACAGCATCCCTGACTCTTAACAAGAAATGTAAGGGTGCTTCCATAGTAACATAATTGTTTGCTGACGCTGGGAAATGTTATGGAAAAGTCATAATTGAAATATTGAAAGCTACCCAAATAATTTTTTGGTCTGTAACTAAAGTTTCTGCAAATTTTAAATCTAATAAATCATTGAAATCACACTGCTTTTCAAATGTCGAAAGGTTTTTCTGTCATGGAGTCCTGTGGCAGAGTGACCTTTTGACACTTGGAATGCTGCTTAACTTCAATGATTCATCAAATTTATGGTCCATGTTATTCAGTGTTGCCATTCATAGATGATTATCCATTTTTTCCCATTTTTCTTAATGTACTTTATAGGGAGATGTGGCAACATTGGTGTTATTGTCAAAAGCCAGCTGCACATTTCTCATTGCGCTGGAACATAGTCAAGATGAACTTTTTTGCAGAAATCAGAACTGAAGATTATTCTGGGCTTAAGTTCTTATAAGCCGAAAAGATGTCTTATATGAAGTTTTAACTGCCATTGAAATTAGAAATTTGGGTCAGAATACTTTGTGAACTCGTTTTTTAGCTTACTGTAACGGAGCGAGTGAGCTCACGGAACGGTCACCCGGCTGTGTCTATCTGCCGAAGGTCTGAGGCGTAAGATTTGAGATTGAAACGGAGGGAGAGACAGAGGAAACAGCAGGTCAAGACAAAGCTGCGCGATCGCTCTGTGAGCTTACTCTCTCCAATAAAGTATGCTCTAAGACTAGTTCAAAAGAAGTGTTCCAATCCAAATTTCAAAATTAAATAGTGAATACTTAACTTAGCTTGTGAGAAGAATGGTCTCCAGTTTCGACTTAAGCAAAGCAAAAAAAACTGCACCCTAAGGTGATTTTATGGCAAACTCCCTGAGATTTTAATCCAATAGATGGCGTTACTTGTCGCTGGCTCTGAATATAGCCGTTTTTTTATGGTTTTCAGCTGTTTTCACTGAACAGATGTATAAGAGACGAAAAAACAGACCGTCAATACCTGTGTAATTTTTTGCTTGATTTTTTAAGCTAAAAATGGGCCAATGTGATTCTGAAATTAAGACGTATTTACTGGGGGGAAAAAATCAAATTTAATTTGGAGTCGGAACAGCACAGATTACAGGTTTTGGTTTCACCTATAATCTTTGCTGATACAACTCGAAACTACGTTTCATTTTTTTCCCCCGGTAAATGTGTCTTTATTTTTGAATCAAATTGGCCCATTTTTAGCTTAAAAAATCAAGCAAAAAATTATGCAGGTGCTGATGGTCGGATTTTTTGTCTATTCAGAGAAAATAACCGAAAAACGGATTTTTTTGGAGACAGAGACAAGTAACGCCATCTATGGGATTAGAATCTCCGGGAGTTTGCCAAAGAATTACCTTAACAGTGGTCCATGTGTCATAAAATAATGGGTGTGCTGTTCCTAAGAATTGTGCATTATAAACATAATAAGGATTTTAGCTGAAGAACACACCTGTTGCGCTATGGGCTATTCTTCTGGGAATGCCCTCTAGGTAATTAAGGTAATACTGATTCAAGATCTGGATCATAGAAGAGGAATGAAAAGTAACAACACTTGTTTTTTTCTCCCAAATTTTATGTTTGGTATCAATGAACATTGCGAAGCACAAATTTTCTACAAGAGGTCATAACTTGGTCAAAAGTTAACAGGCAGCTTATTTAAGAGGTTCGAAGGAACTTGGAATGTTTTCATCAAAAGGATTTTCGGTGGTTCATAATAAGTACAGATGCAGAAATATCAACACTCCAATTGCAATAACTTTCACTTAAGGAATGGAAAATTTTTGATCTTTTTTTAAAAACCTACAATTCATTTTTAACATTAGAATTCGACAGTCTTGGCCCACGTGGCAGCTTCTGTTTTTTCTTGACTTTTTTTGAAGGAGTTTCACTATAATTTGTAGGTATATACTTCTTGTTGACTGTTTTCTTATAGTACGGATTGAAATAGTCCGGCTTTCTATCGGTTATATTTAGTTCTTGACTGACCTGAAAAAAGAGGAAAATCGAATCGTAAAAATTAAGAACAAAAGAATAAGTTTTTACAGAGATTGCTAATCAGAAGGCGGCTAATAGTTTCTTATATCTCTCAACATTATTTGCTCTTTATCATGGGTGTTGAGATTGAGAGGAATGGTCCGGAGGGGGAGAGTTAGCCGGTAGTTGCCAACCCCTGGAATATGAGGGGGGAAGAGTGTAAAAATTGCTGCTCTTGCCAAGTTCCCTCCAGAGGAAAAGAAGAAAAAAAAAATTATATCCTAAATTAGAAAATATTTACGATGCCTACAATTGGTGAGGGATGAGTAGAAACAAAAAAATACTGGAAACATGACATTATTCAATCAAATTTTTAAGGGTCGTTTGACTCGACATCCCTGGTAATTACCAACAATTTTGAGGACTTTAGGCTCTAAAAGTAGATGTTGTTCTAACTAGATTCTTACTTGTCAGAATCTGTAACTTTCAAGGGGAGGTAAACAGCTGGGCCACCTCCAACATAGTGTAAATTACAGAATAAGGTAGTCCCTAGAGTGCTTATCAATGCCTTGTTGTGGTCACTTTTTGCGAGTGGGCCTTCAGAAGCTCCACAAAGCTGCTGAAAGTTCACAGTGTTAATAATGTGAGATTTGTGCGTCTTATTTGCAGGCGACATATTGGCCCAGTAGACTGGTGCGTGCACTTCCATTAAGGTAACTCAGGTCTGAATCTCGCCACCGAACAGAAATTTTTTGCATTGAGAAACATTCAGATTGTCTTACAATTCGGTTCTTTCTCCAACGTTTCATGGTATTTTACAGTAAATTTGAACTTTTGCTTCTCGTTTTATCTTTCAACACAGAAAATTCCCTCCCGTTCAAATAAACGTTGGTTAATATTTTTGTGAGCGATGGAATCATTCTTGGTGTGACAGCCAGTAAGAGAATCAAAGTACAAATTTGCAGGGGGAAATTAAGCGTTGGGAAAAGAAACTATGTAGTTGGGAGACAATCTGACCGTTTTGTCAACACACTCAAAATTCTGTCCAGTGGTGGGACTCAAACCTAGGTTGCTTTAATGGAAGTGTGCGCACCAGTCCTACATTTTTCCTTTGAATTGGTAGTACAGTTCCCACATTATTAACACTGACAATGAGAACTTTTGGAAGCTTTTTTAAGCTTTTGAAGACCCATCTGCAAAAAGTGACGAAGAAGTGTTAATGAGCACCCTTAGGACTACCTTCATACAAAACTTGAACGATGATGGAGATGGCCCAGCTCTAACCTCCTCTTGCTAGCTCAAATCGGCAAGATAGGATGGGAGAATTCCATGTACATGACCAATTTTTCTTCTGTGCATGATGAAGGAACAGAATCAGGAAGCAAGCCTTCAATCAATAACAGGGACACCCAAAAACTCATTCTAGTTGGATCATCTAAACACTGCTTTGTTGAGAAAAGAAAATGAAGGAAAAGCTTTGTGCTGTTTTAACCAAAGTTGAACTGTAGGAAAAGAACAGAGGACACTACGGTTTATTCAAAATGAATGTAGATACTTACTAGATCTAGTAAAGTGACTGTTTTAGTATCTAAAAGTTCAGTTTGGTTGCTGAATATGACGCTCCATTCGTACAAAACTTTCCACTCATGGCTATCTTTCAATACTGCATGCGATATCTCTGGAAATCGAAGAAGTAGATCCCCAAATAAAGCTGTATTTTCCAGGATATTAGAGAGAGCTAGAAAAGAAAAAGGAAAATAAAAATTGAGAATATTGGAGCATGGGTGGAAGAGGCGACAACTACCCTTCAATTCATTTATAAACTGACTGTGTTGTGAGGACTGACTTGAAAAATCTTAAAATGAAATGGATGATTCAAGGACAGGAAAAGGAGCGGCTTCATTCAAAAACTCAACAAAATCTGCATTGAAATGTGAAAACCTTTTTAACTTTTGGTTGTTCAAAAACTCTTTTTACAAGCACCCATTTATGTTTTCAAAATATTTGCAAAGGTGCTCTACAAAAAAAAAAAAAAAAAAAAAAAAAAAAAAAAAATGCTCATTTCTCTCATTTACATACAATTAACCCTTTCAGTCAACATGTCACTTATGTGGGATGACATGCAACAGAGAGCTTACAAAATTCCCAAAAGATTAAAGGAGGAATAATCATTCAATTCAATAGTAGGTACTTGTCTAAGATTGCAGTACCTATAATAACTTTTTCAAACCCTGTGATATGTGTCGGAATTTTTTGTTGAGAACTGTGGTGGAGCTTTAAAATTCCATTGAAGATCAGGATTTTTTTTTTACAGATGCGTGCTTAGACGAACAGTTTAAATTTTCAGATATTGTGTTGCCAATTTTGATGTACTTCATCAAAATAGTAAATTTTCTATGAAAACTTTGACAGTCAAACGTTTCATCCATACGTTTACTTTAAAATATTTTTGTTTGCATAGTATTGTTCCACTGCTGCAGGTTTGGTTAGATTTGTGTCGACGGACTTTAGTTATTACTAGGCGCTTCCAGGTTTTGCATTGAGGCAAAATTTAAAAGGAAAAAAATTAGGAGGTAATAATTAATATTAATCGAATGAACACCATAACTTAGGAATACCTTGTGTTTTGGTCAATGTTTCTAAAATCTACTAAAAATTCAAAGAGGAGGACATTTTTGTACATTTTAAAATGGTTAGGACAAGACCGACATTTAAAAGGAGGATAGTTCGAAATCCAGTGCTTACACAACCTACATTAAAGGAACTTGTATATATTCATGTTCTGATTACCCTGAACTGAATTATTGAAAAGATTTACCTTCTCTTGTTTCTTGGTTCTGTGGGAAGCCTGTCAGGCCTGGAACATATCCTGAGCTCTCAATAATAGATCGGCTTGATTTTAGAACCTGTGAAAATGAATTAAAATAGATTCTTTTAATAGAAAGATGAAAAGCATAAATAAATATTTGAAAAGATTAGAGGCCATTGAGGCAAATGGGCAAGAGACAACCCATAACACTAGATAGTATATTTTAGTTATGAGGGATAAAAGGTCAGGAGATCTAGTCAAAATGATGACAAGGTGATGCAACAAAGGAGGGGTTTCACAAGTGTGGGAGTATCACTATTGCTTTCCAATCAAAATTCACTTCTAGAACCGGATTGTAGAATTCACTATCAATTACTAGTTCTCTAGTTCTCTGCCTTCATCGATAACAGGCAGCTCTTACAAAAAAGTGGGGGGGGGGGCTAAAAAGTGATATCCTTTTTTTTTTTTTCTTTTTCTTAGTCTCAAGTGATGACTTTTTCCCGATTTTGAGCCCCTCCGCCAGAAAAAAGTGGGGGGGGGGTGGGTTCAGCCCCCCCACCGTAGTTACACCACGAGTTAAGGTTTGACAAACTTGTCTTGGAGTTCCTGAACTTTAAGAATCTAAAAAGTTGGATTGATTCCCTTACCTTGAAAATACTTTCAGCTGCTGTGGCGATCATCAAGTTCTGTCGTTTTTCACTGGCTAAGATTTTAATTCTTTTCACTGCCTCCAACTGTTTAAGCCGTTGCTGCACAAACAGTCTTTTGACTGTCAATTTTGCTAAGGAAAAACTAGGTTGTAGGTTGTGGCAGAGAGAAATTTCAGAGTACACAATGAGGTACACACATTTGAGATAACAATAATTAATTGCTGGAAAGTGAGCATTCTCTTTGCACAAAGACTACAGAGGTTGAAGCCCCGCTTTGAACTCAAGATAGACTCATCAACATGAAGCAAGTTGACTCGGTGAGCTCTTGGTGAGGCATTCAAAATTCTTGTTTAGTCCACTCCTGCAATTATTTTGCAGTCTTGATTTCATGATGTATACCATTTGACATTTGTCTTAAAAAAGTCTGAAAAAGCTTTGTGATTGATTGCTGGACAGCTATAAAATTTTTTGGGAGGCCAAGTTTGGAAACCCCACTGGGCAGTCTAGGGGGACATCTGCCAGCCTGGGAGGGCAGGGTCCACCTGGCAAATATTGTGAATTTAGACGTGATATCCGACTATCTCCACCTCGCAAAGCGTAATTTTATGTTCCTTAGCCATAAAAAAAAAAAACAAAACAAAACAAAAAAAACCAATCTTACAATTTTATTCTACTCAAATATTTAAAAAATAAAACATCATATAGTATAAAAAAATGCCATAACAGTGTTTTTCATTTGGTTATTTGTTTTATATTTATTATTTTTTTTTTCAACGTCAGCTTTTCTAGGTATCACCAGGCCCCCCTTGGTCCCATTGTGGCTACGTCCTCTACCTGAGACCACAGTTTAACCGTTAAATCATATTTAGCTAGATAATTTATTGTAGGTGCTAAATCTTCCTTGAGTATGTTTCCTAAAAGTGACATTCCGATTTTACTTAAATATTCAAAACACAGAAAGACAATTTCTTTGGAGTATAATATTGAACGATAAATCAAAATTGTTGAGCCTCTGGAGTCACCTTCCAGATGCAACCTTTGTGAGCAGAATTGGATCATAAGAAAGGTTTTCACGGCAATAATTCAGATGATTTTTGATTGGACCTCATTCATTGGTTCCTCCTAAAAACAGAACATAATTCGTCAATAGGGTAGTTGCCTAGGGTCCAAATCTAGGTGTTTTATGAATGAGCAAATGAAAATACTTGATGAAAGATATAAGCATAAAAAAGGATACACAGCTCTTCCGCCTGCTTCTGATCAGAGGCATTGTCTGCATAAGCAGAGCTAAGTAATATGGAAGAAAAAAGGACACAAATCACCGCAACATGGAAGAATAATTTTTGTAACATTTCATTGATAGTGACTAGAAGTGAAAAATTCTCATAATTCAAAAATTAATTGGTCCCCCCCTACAGTAGGCTGGCACGAAGGTAAATTATTAACTCGACAGGCAGTATTTTCAGAGGAGTGCGAGACATTTAAAGTTGCAATGAATTACTGGTGGAATTTAAATTAAAAAGGGTGTAGAAATTTTAAAAGATTTCGTTGTAAGTAATGAACAACAAAAAATTAATAGAAAAAAGTTTGATCGAGAATTTCAAAAAACACCGGAGATAACGCGATAAAACACGTAACCTCAAAATTTAAATTGTAAACATGATAAAGTAATAAAGTGTACCAACGTATAACTGTTTCAACTGGTTTCAACATCTTGCATGTTGTATGTTGCTAACTCAAAATATGGTCAGAAAAACATATTCGAAAGGAGTTTAATCATTTATTTCGTAAGAATATGATTCAGACTCTCATATAAAGTCATGTAGTAGACGACGAAAAACGATGTAGAACTCTGTCAAAATACAGTAAAAGCACATTTGAGTTTGAATCAGTGAGTGACTTTTGTTATTTTTCGGATTTCACGACAACCTTGAAACTTTTGCACTTCTGTTGTTGTCAAGTTAGTTTTCATCGGTATCAGTATTACATAAATCATAAATTAATTTTCTTTTCAATTTTCGCCTTGAAAGGTTCGCTAAAAATCTGAGATAATTTTGTTTCAAGTTGAGTTATCAGTTTTTGTTTCGGGTTGGAACAACCGGAGTTTGAGTCAGAGAAAAATCTAGAGCTTTGGAGATATGGCAACTGTGTTCGGCTCGTTCCTCCATTATGCGGGTGCCGTACGTAACGTAAACATAGCACGTAAAAGCTCATTTCATTTTTACGTAAGTACTTATGCCGAGACCGTATGTGTGCGTTCTGCGTTATCACAATTCACACCCCAAACGAAACCGTATCAGCGGAGAGGCAAGCTGGATTTAGTGTTATCTCATCTTAACTTCTACTTCTTCTGACTCTTCTGAGTAAATGCACTCTCCCTTATTCAGGTGCCACACGAAATCTATGTGATAATTTTGTTCGCATCCTCACTTTGAAGTCAGAGTCAATTTAATCCTAGGAAGGTAAGTAGGTACCTACTTTTCTTTACTCTTTATGTGATTACTTGTCATTTGTTTTATCTCTTGCTCCTCTGAAAAAGTTCAAGTCAACCTACAACCAAGTGAGTTTATTCTAAGTAGCTTTGAACCTGATTTCAAAAATGCGGGATCTTGCCATTAAAACTAGCAATTCTAATATTAGCCAGACCAGCAAGGGTTCTCGGCTGCAGCTGTTTGAAGGATCGATCATTTCCGCAATGTTAGCTTTGTTTGATTTTCTATTGATTCTTGATGTTCTATTGTTTCTCAAAGTTCTGTAAGCTTCAAATGATTTTGTCTCCTCTTGAAACACTTGAGTGTTATCTGCTTAGGATTTTTTTATGACTTGCATTTTTCCATTTGTTCAAAGATTCAATTGACAATTAGACTTATTGTTGGCAACCGTTATCTCTCAATCATAAGATGTATAATTTATTTTGGTCATTTGCCCTACAGAAGTGCACCTGCTCTAGCTGTCAAAATGGTCTTGCGTGTCAGTTGTCTTCTGAGAGTTCTGAGTGGTCATGTTACTCTGCCAAATGTGTCGCCTCTTTTATCCACCACTCACAAGTCTTCTTCTGTGATAAACACAAAGCGGCATTTTTCTCGCAGTAACACCATGAGGAAACGATTTGTCCAGTATTCCTCCACTAAAGGCAAGCGGGTGAAATTAGGTGTTCAGCTAGGAGATACTGACTCTGACATCATAGTGATTAGCTCTGTGGATGCGGAAACCCCTTACACCCTCCTGGATTACCTTCACTCAACTCCTGACCAGAAAAAAACGGTAAACAGGTAATGGCTCTCTCTCGATTGGAACAGTTTCAGTTTCTTTATCTTTACAGGCACTCTTGTCTCAACTTCTTTCTTTTATCAAACCTTTATTGTCAATTCATAGCCGGTTGATGGAGAGTGTAATAGAAAGAGATTATTATTTTTAATTTTAGATGCACTTGTATCAATACCCTTTAACTGTGCTCCCATCAACTCCAGTACCTAGTTTTATCTGGCTGGCGGAGAGGTCTGCACTTCCACCATTTCATGTTGAAAGAGACACAATTTGACGAGGCATTGAAATTGTAAACTGCTTCTTCCTCCTCCCATGGGTGAAATCAGGGGGGGGGGGGGGGGACTAAGGGAGCTGAACCGCCCCCCCCCCCATCCTACACAACTCCAAAAAAATGTGAAATGATCAAGAAAGAAGAAAGGAAAGCTTACTAGTTAATTGAAATATTTAACCATAAAAGGAAAGTGCAAAGATAAGGGTAACGGCAATTAAATTGAACACGATTATAGGGCTGAGATCAATAGCCTGAGGTTACGTCTAATGCCAGCAAAGTCGGTCACCATTTAAAAGCATCATAATGATTAAATTATTGTGTATGCACCCTCGAATTTGACCTTTTATTTTATTAATAAAATTCAGCTTTGCCTTTTGTTTGCTGTGCTTTCACGTTCCTGATTTTTTTTTTTTCTATTTTAATTAACAATCTGCACTTAATATGTGTGTTTCTGATTGTATCTCAAAACTATTTTTCTCTTTTTGCTGTCAATGAGTTTCTTTCATTCCTCAAAAAGAAAAATACCACCAAGCGTAAGTAAATAAATCCCTTAGCATTGTTTGTCTTATTTTATTTCAGAGTGATTGCAGAGGCAAAATCGGTAGTGAGCCCAAAAAATGTGCACCTCCATCCACCCATTACAAACCCGGACAAAGTTATTTGTGTTGGTCTTAATTATAAAGGTCACTGTGACGAACAAAGCAAACCGTACCCGAAAGAGCCATTTTTCTTTTCCAAATTCCCCAGCACGATAGTCGGACCTTATGATGATGTTATTCATCCTCCAAATTCAAAGGTTGGTAGTCTCTGTTTTTCCTCACAACGGTCTTTTGAACAATCCATCATTTTGTAAAGGAGCAGATTAATTAATGTGATTTTAGGCGAAAAGCTCAGAGATTTTAATCCGATAGCTAGCGCCACTATTTGCTTTTATGAAAGTATTTTCTGGGTAATAATTCTTGAAAAGATTAATCAGCTGCACAATCTTTGCAATGTCTGATGTCACTTACAACTTACAACATTATGAATTTTCATGCCTTGATTCAGAGCATACACAGGAAAAGTGAAAAAATATAGCTTTGAAAAGGAACTGATGATCCAAAAATTCTCATTAATACTTGTCATTCCATTCTGCATTCAAATTATAATTTTAACCAAAAGTGCATTCTGATTCAGCAACTTTCATGAAAAATGTGTCAATTTGATGAGAAATATTTTCCAAAATGTTCATTCTGATAAGAGCCTCCGATTATTTTTTACAGCTAGAAATAAAAAGGCACAAATCTTTGCAACGTCTGATGGCACTTAAAACATTATGAATTTTTACGCCTCAATGCCCCTGAAACAATCTGAAACTGGCCCTTATTTATGAGTGATAAAAATGCACTTTCCACCTCTTTTTAACATCTCTGATTCAGCATCATAACTCTTCTACAAATCCTTTACCATTAGTTACTTTCTGATTGATGAAATGCAATGCAGAGTGCTAAAATAGCTGATTTGAATATTTTCAGGCGTTAGACTGGGAAGTAGAACTTGCCGTTATTATGGGCAAAACCGCACGTTGTGTAATGAAACATGAGGCAATGGATTATGTGTTTGGATATACTGTAGCTCAAGATATTTCAGCTAGAGATTGGCAGAAACATAAAAATAACGGTCAATGGTTAATTGGTAAGATTACTCAAATTTGTGCTGAAATTGTCTCTTTTCCTACCAGAAGGTTCCTTGAAACCAAAATTTTTAAGCCTATAGGTACCAATTGTCCCCTCAGCAATTGATACTAGATAATTATTAGCTGGAATCCGTCACAATTTATTTCTTTTTCAAAAAATTTGACTATCAGGCCTTCAAAGTTGGATTGAATAACCCAACTACGGAACAAATTCAAGAAAATTTAAAAATTGAAGTTAAAATTCTGCTGATCTATGACTTTATTAGCTGCTCTCAGCGCTTAAAAGTAGACTTTGTTACAGCTCAATTTTCACAATCATCCTTGTAAATTTGTGTAATAATCTGGCTTAAATCTGTAACGCAGCTTCTGGATAAAAATTACTGGTAAATTTTGAGATCCCCTGTTTCAGTCTACAGGTACTACCATTTAAATTTTCCTGATTGAAGTGCTTAGGTTTATTTGTCTTAAAAATAGTGCGATAGCAAGTATAGAGATCAGGCTTTTAGGGCGAAAAAGAGAGGGAACCTATTGAAATCAAAATTAAAAATATTTGCCTCTTAAAACAAAACAAGCTAAAAACATTTGTCTCTCTTTTTTTTTATTTCAGCAAAAAGTATGGATAACTTTTGCCCTCTAGGTCCAGGAGTTGTCACTAAAGAATCAGTAGTGGATGTTCACAATTTGCATTTGAAATGTTCAGTGAATGGTGTTGAAAAACAAAATGGTTACTCCAATGATCTGGTTCATAACATTGATGATATTATTGCCTTCTTATCACAGTAAGTGTTCCAAAGAGAAAATTGTCATCGACCTTTCCTGTTTTCTTTGTGCCCAATTTTAAATTACTCTACTTGCTGTAAACTCATCAAGCAATGTCGGAAAAATTCTTCCATCCTTCCTCCCCTATAAACACCAAATTGGTGCTTTAATTTTAAAATTGAAAGGCAAGGTGTTTTAAAATTTTAAAACTTGTGCAATTTTCTTTCAAAATCAGGTAAGTAACTTGAGACAGCTTTGAACAGTGAAACTTCATGAAGATCCAAAAAAGTTTTCAATACCTGAATATTTGAGAAAAGTTGAGTCTCAGTCCATGTTTTGAGAATCTTATGTTAACTTTTTCTTTTCCAGGAAAAAAGAGGTTATTATTTTCTTAATTAAAAAAAAAACAAAAAACAAAAACCTCGGCAAAAGTTTATTGGATGTGGATGATCATAAGGACAAACTGAAAAAAAGGAAAATGAAAAAAAAAACTCATCCACCAACTTGTTTGTAAATAAATTTGTTTCGTTATATTTGTCTCAAAGGTTTTCAAAGAATTTATGAAGATTAGCAATGATGTATGCAATTGAGTTTTGATTTTTATTTGTAGTCAAGCGTATTTTTTTGTTTCTGTTCTAGCTGCTTTACCTTATTACCCGGGGATGTCATTTTAACCGGAACACCTTCTGGAGTTGGAGTATTCAGAGAGCCCAGAGAATTTCTACAGGTGAGTTTGTAAAGATTTTCAGCATAATTTAGAATTCTGAAGAAAGCTGTCTGTGAAAAGCATCATTTCAAGAGAACAAAAGAAGACATACATAGGTTGTACAAAAAGTACTGCACATTTTCGTTTTTTGAACGAACGGAAGCAGCTATCAAATTTCTGTCTATGTGCTCTTAAAGTCCTAGTAATTACCTATAAAATGAGACCTTGTGGAGCTCTTTAAGTTAAAAATTCGCTGATTAACAGAGTTTTGAAAATGACGTTTTGAACGTACCCCTCCAGGATTTTCAGTGGTTTTTTTTTTTCAAGAAAAAAAAATAAATAAATTAAAATCAGAAGCCTTACAGAGACTGAATTAAGTTGGCAGTATAGAACATCAATGCTGGTAGCTAGTAGCTAGTTGCAAGCGTTGCCATGGAAACCGTTGACAAGAAATAACTTGTTCAGTCCTCTGTACGGTGAGTGTTCAAGCGTGAGCTTGTCCGTCTCTGTCACATCCGTTCCGAGTGAATTTCCAAGCTTTTTTTCACGATGAGCGCAGCATCGAAAAAAGAACAACACCATGTCATTCATTATTGTTTTCTTCGCGGTTTTTCAGTGAAAGATACTTTTTTAGAAATGAAAGATGTTTATAAAGACGATTGTGACATGGTGTTGTTCTTTTTTCGATTCAGCGCTCATCTTGAAAAAAAGCTTGGAAATTCACTCGGAACAGATGTGACAGAGACGGACAAGCTCACGCTTAAACACTCGCCGTACAGAGGACTGAACAAGTTATTTCTTGTCGACGGTTTCCATGGCAACGCTTGCAACTAGCTACTAGCTACCAGCATTGATGCTCTAGACTGCGAACTTAATTCAGTCTCTGTAAGGCCTCTGATTTTTATTTATTTATTTTTTTTTTATTGAAAAAAAAACCACTGAAAATCCTGGAGGGGTACGTTCAACACGTCATTTTCAAAACTCTGTTAATCAGCGAATTTTTAACTTAAAGAGCTCCACAAGGTCTCATTTTATAGGTAATTACTAGGACTTTAAGAGCACATAAACAGAAATTTGATAGCTGCTTCCGTTCGTTCAAAAAACGAAAATGTGCAGTACTTTTTGTACAACCTATGTAGGTCTATCCTTTCTAAACTGTTTATACGAATCCACAAAATCTGCATGTTTATTGTCTGAACAAAGCATCAGACTTGTCTTGTTGAAGAAATGGGTTGAAGCCCCTTCAGCTGAAAAATGTTTGTCCTTCCTTCAACCTGAGTTGTACTTGAGTCACGTCTCGACCAATCAGAGGCAAGGATTCATAACTTACGCATGACTAATGGTCAACAGGAGACTAACATTTTTTGGTTCCCGGAAAACATCATCGTGTTGAATGAACCCTTTGAAAAGGTTTGAAGATCAAAATGGAAAATTCCTTAAGTTGTAAACATTGAGATAAATAGGCTTTTTCAGTCAAACTTCTGAAAAGATAAGTTTCTTTGTTTAAAGAAATTTTAGAATTTTCATAATTTCAATGAATAGAAATTACGCACAAGTTTTCGGTTTGGACTTTTCTCTTTCATGCATGATACTCTTTAAAATGTTTCAACATAATCCTCTACCTGGAATGTCACCTTTGTTTCAGCCTGGAGATACGTTAGAAAGTGAAATCTCGGAGTTAGGAAAACTAAAAAATAAAATTGTTGCTTTTAACAAAAAGTAAAAAGAGGAAAATAAATTGGAAAGAAAGAAAATTCCTATTATAAAATAAAATAATTGTACTTAATCATTGTTCCCTCTTTTGATACCTGATTAATTTAATAAAAAAATATTTTGTTATTTAATTTAAGATTTTGCCCTAAGGTTTTATAATTAAAATGTGTTTGGTTGTATACCTATTTGTTTTTTTCTTCATCAGATACATTCACGGGAAAATGAAAAAGCCTTTTTTCCAACAAAAGGAAAATAAAGAACATTTATTAAATGCATGACAGAAAGTAGGTAGGTAGAATGATCAACTTGAGGTGCAGATTAAAATTTTGAAATTGGGGTGCAGATACACACGTGTAAAGTTGTAAAAAATCAAGTGGGTAGTGATGTTACTGCGCGTAGTTCCCATTTAAGACAATGTATTTTGGGCCAAAATCTCATTTCCGGAACAATGGAACTTAATCAGAAACCAAAGGCATCTTTGTCCTCAGCTCATCATGTATGTACTTTCATTTTCTTTATAAAAAACACAACATTTCAGACCCTTACAACTGCCCCATTATCAAAATTTCACTGCAGTCGATCCTCAACCACCTTGCTTCCCATTCAGGGTGGTTTTATCCTAGTATGTGTGCTTAATAACCCCCATTTCCCCTCTTTTATGTTAGGGGCTGCCGTTTGTCCTGAGAACAAAAAGCTTCCCCTGGAAGCTTAAGCGGCAGTCTACTTCTATCTATCACAATACCTAACATTTACTCCCTGATAAAACAATGAAATTGGTGGGTACTGACTTGAAAAATCTTCATCTCAAAAGTTTAGAATTACTAATCAACAAGTAAGTTTTTTTTTTTTTTTTTTTATTTTATTTTTTAATTTTAAAAAAATTTGAGTTACACAAATGGATAGAGAAACGAAGCAGAAACAGAGAGAGGAGTAATGAGAGAGAGAAAATATATTCATAGCACTTTACCGCCTTGAGTGCTCAAAGTACTTCCTTCCCAATTTGAGAGTTCGCCGTTGCTCTTCTCTTTCCTATCCTTTGTTTTGAGAATACTTAGATTGTCTTTCCTACCCCTTCCTTTTCAATGCGTGAAATATCAGCATAACGAACCACGTGTTTGGGCGGCTGGACTCCATTACTACTACTACTACTTATTTTTGTTGTAATCTTCTCTACAGAGAAGTATATACAATTTTTTATAATAGTATTAAACTTAGTTGTTAATTTACAACTGAGAAGTAAATTATTTCTTTAACCATTAGTGGGTGACAAATATGTATTTTCATATCTATAACTTTAATGATTATAGTGCAAAACTTAGGCTGGCCAACTCCCATGGTTTGCCCCTCTTAAGTCTCCAAAACTCTTCTGAGTTGTCTAGCAGTATTAATGCTTCTCCATTAGGATGAGAATGGAGTCGTTCCTCATATCGAGTTGCTACTTTAACAATGTACGCTACTACAATTTCCATTCCTTAGTCTCTGTGAATATCAGAGTTTCTTTCATACCAGTGAGCTTACACAATTTGTCTTAAGGAACAAGCAAAAAAAAAAAACAAAATTTCGATTTACACACATTAAAATGTATTTTCTTTCTGGTAACAAATATAACTCTTAAAACTATGAGAAGAGGCACAGCCCATTTAATTTTAGGCTAGAATACTGAACTAAAATAATGTAAAAGTCTGAGTCAGAAGTCTGCTTGTCAAAGTGTTGCTTTGAGTCCAACATAAACGTAAGCTCTAACAGAGTTTGCTTAAGGTGATTCTATGGCAAACTCCCAAAAATTTTAATCCAATAGATGGCGTTACTTGTTGCTGGCTCCGAAAATAGCCGTATTTTGACGGTTTCAGGCTGTTTTCTCTGAACAGACGAATAAAAGAAAAAAAATCGGTTTTTTATTGGACGAGATCCTCTTGATGATCCCCAAAAGACCTTGGATGGTGAGCACTTGCGTAGGGTCTTAAATGGCCAAGAGCTCACCAATCATCTGCAAGCGGGACCATGAGGACGAAACAAAATTAAGGCCTTAATCATTAGACCATATTTTACTAGAAATTTCATTAGAGTGAGAGGTTAGACCTGAGAAAACATTAATGGAAGAGTAAGAATTCAAACTTTTACAATGATGCGTTAAACAGCTCTAGCCAGTAATTATAAATAGGTTCTAGGTCTTTACAGGGAAACTTAATTGCGTAAAATTAAGGCTTGAGATCGTACAAAAATAAACGATTAAAATTGCTGACTATACAATAACTGATGTTGATTTGCTGATCAATGGATTTGGAGTAGGAGAGGATTATTTGACAAAGATAATACAAACCACACTCTTTGTTACGATTGAGGTAGTAACAAGCTCCAGATGATGTGACCATAGCCAACAACGTTTTACTTGTGTTTCCATGGAGATTGAACATTTCCAGTCAGTACCGTCTTAACACTTGGGCAGCAGTAGTTTACTCCAACCGGATCAGAAGTGGGAAGTCAATGGCGACGGAAAGTGATGCGGGTATCGCAAATCATCCTGTTGTCCAAACGAAAGGTTCCAACCTTTCTTCAGGCGGGAGGGCATTATTTAAAAATTCTACCGTTTCTAATGTTTTATTCAAGTTTAAATGGCACTTGTTTAAGCTTTGTTCTAGTTGTGTGACTTTACTCAGCTGATCAGCATACCTTGCAAAAGCCTTCTGACGTTCCGTAAAAATATGAATCAGTCTATTTGACTCGTTACTGACCTAAAACAAGCAAATTTTTTTCAAGTTTTAGAAATTATTGTTAAAAATTATGGATTTACAGACTGTATTTGAGTCATTCAGTGGCGTAACTAGGCATGCATGCGCCCCCACGCAAAAAAAAGAGCTGCGCCCCCCACCACCTTCCCTCCCACCACCATCCCTCCCCACCCCTCTCCTCCCCTCTCCAATCTTTACCGGCCTATGACCCCGGGGCTTCATAGAACATCTCCGACGAAAGAAAAGTTATGAATCAATTTATTTTTTATTTGTCAATTTTAAATAAAAAATCGCCTACCTGTTCTTTCAAAACTTTTTTCTTTCGTGCCTTAATTGTTGCGAATTCGTCAATGAATCTTCTAACATCCATCTCTTTCTATCGATCCTCTCTATATCATCTTCGTCCCTCTTTTCCTTTTTTTGTTCTCTTTATATTTTTTCTTCTCTTCTTTCTTCTTCTTCTTTCCTTCCTTCTTCTCTTCTTTTCCTTCCTTCTTTTCCTTTTCTTCCTTCGCCCTGTATTTTCCTCCTCTCTCTTTGCGCCCACCGACGCCTTGCGCCCCCCCGCAATTACAGGGGCTGAGGGGGCTATTGTTACGCCACTGGAGTCGTCCATTTTTGAAAAGTTGTATTTACACTTTTCTGGAATTTTACATGAACTGGGAAAAACAGTCAGTTCTGACATTAAAAAATAGGGAACGTACACACATGAGAAACGCATTTTGTGGGTTGGATTACCCTCTCAAAGAATTTCTAATTGAGGACCTAGATCTACATATTTAGTAAAATGCCTGAAAAGGGTAGAATATTTTGGAGATAAGACCTGTTCATAGTGACGACAAGTGATTACGGTAGATACGTAAATCTTTTTGGTCAAAGAGGAACATCATTAAAAACAACTTTGCCATCTGAACAATTTGAACTCAGTAGAAATAAAATTACTTTGAGAATTTTGCAAACTTTCCAAAATCGTTAGAAATTTTATTTTGAAACTACCAAATGATAGACTCAAAAGCAGGTACCTAAATAGTATCCTCAAGTGGAAAGATGAGCTTATACTTGTACAAAGGCAGCTCAAGTTGTCTTAGTTTTTATTTCATTATTGTTCATTCTTTGCAAAAGTAAAACGTACAGATTCCCACCAAAGTTGTCAGAGCATACATAGAGAAATAACAACGCACTATTGGTCCAATAGTTAGAACAAATCCTGACCTCATCTGGGAATAAAGACCTTACTTTCCAGGGGCACATTTTTTTTAAGACAGCGATCGTTAGTGAGTCAAAAAATTATTCAGTTTCGCTTCTGCTCCCCCTGGCACTACAATTTAAACAGTCTTTTTTTTCATTATCTGTGGATGAACTGACTCAAATAATTTTTTGAGTCAATACTTTAATACTTGTTATAATTTTAGACGAAATTTCAACCACTCCTTCCTAAAACTTTCTTTGTCACTTTCCTTGCAGTTGATAGATCCTGAAATTCATCATTTATTCAAAATATTTCCTTTATTTGCAATTTAATCTGGGACATTTAAAAATCGATATTAATAAGTAACTACCTCTTTAATTTGATCTAGGAGAAGTTTCTGATCAGCTTCTACAGATACCCCGTATCTATGAAGATAATTCTCATAAATTAAACAAAGCCTATATAAGTTGTTTGCATCTAGTCGCTCGAACACTTCTGGATCCTTAGCATCGGTGGATCCAACGGAGCCCCTCATGATGGGTAGAAACTTGGGTATCCTCTGGAAACAAACAAGAATTCATAAGATTAGAATTTTGGCTCTGACGCTTCTTTGATCAAATTCGCACAAATGAAGCAGTAGTAATAATAGTAGTAAAGTTCAGCCGCCCAAACACCGCGGTTTTTTATTCTGATCATTCACAGCAAAAGACTAGACTGGATAAAAGAATAAGGAGCAGAAACAAAGAGGAAGGACCAAGGTAAGCCCATACATACATGGTTCAGTGACGTAGCGTGCAATTTGGCAACGTTGCAGTTCGTCCATTTAAAACCATGAAAAAGATCGAGCTATTGGGTGTTCAGTGAACACCTTCGTACTCAAAATGTTACGTGGGTTTAAATGGACACATTACAACGTTGCCAAATTACACGCTACGCCACTATATCTAAGACATACAAAGAGAAAGCTAGGGCTCTAGATTTTATTTTTATTTCATTTTTTTTCCTTTTCTCAACTCCCTATGCAGTGTGCATCTATAAGACTGTGAAAAATTATGTTGTCAGCAACACTTCACCTTGAGGGTGATGAAAACAGAGAGTAACAAAATAAAACAAACAAAAAAAATTCTCACATGAAGTTTTAAAATATCAGGATCGGTTTCTGTACTCTCTCCTGGCAAGGGTTCTTTGACAACTATTAAATTAGGATCAACTTTGGAAGCAGCTTTTCGAGACATTCCAGAGGCTTTAGAGGCATGCTGAGGTGAAGATTTAGCTCGGGATAGATGATACTTGTGCTGAGGTTTTGGTGAATCTGAAAAAAATTTGATTGATTATACCATTAGAAAATGATTATCGCATTCAAGATTCAGAAAAGAAACAATGGTGGTTGTGGTAGTAAGGTCCAGCTGCATAAACCATACATTCATTAAGCTGGTGTTTCACTGCGGACGATTGGACTTGGAACAGGAAGGAAAGAAATTGAAAGCAAGATTTATTTCAGCACTATCAAACTATGATTTAAGACAGTGAGGCCAATAAGGCAGCAATACTTTTTCTGTCCAGAATACATCCTATAAATATTTTTTTTTACAACCGCTTTCTGTCTTCTAAATTACAATAGAAGTCTGGGTTCAGAAGACATTATACAATGCTATAAAATATAATTTGTAGGTTATGATGAAGATTCCAATGCATAGTAAGATCGAGTTGAAAAGCTTAATTGTAGGAATAATTAAAAAATGTTCATTTTTTTTTTCAAATTTCTTTGATGAGATTATTTTCTCAAATTGGGAAAAATTCAAATACTAATTCCAAAAAACACAGATCTTCTCCCAAGAAGATTCCAAATCTTCAAAAAAAATCTTCAAGTAAGTTTAGAGTTTTTCAACAATCATCCAGAGAAAATTTTGGATTCCCAAAAAAAAATTTTCACAATAAAAGCCAGAACTCCAATTTTTACTTCACTAGGTAGTAACTTCCACAAAGAAGTTAAAGAAAAGGAAATAAAAAGCAGTCTTAAGTAAACAGTCAGAAAGCAACTTACGCAGTGAACCATCCGCAGTGAAATACACATTTAGTTAATACTTTTACTTTATTCTTTCCACAATGACAACTCTATTTAGCTGAAAAACCTCTACAATTTCCTTGATCATGACATTTAAATTTAGAAGTATTTCAGGGGTGCAAAATGTTCCAAAACTTCGGAAGTTTCAAACCATCCATGACTTATTTCCTTTCAGGATTTTAAAAAATTTCCTCACAAAAATTTGAAAGTGATGACTTTTTTGGTTATTTTAACATTTCAACACCATATGTTCACAAAATGACCGATATTTTCCCATTTTTTACACTATTTTCCTGGGAAATCCTGCCATTATAAAAAAAAAAAAAAAAAAAAAAAAAAAAACAAAAAAAAACAAATTTCCTCTTTCCAAGAAATTTCCTCACTTTCTTGCAATCCGCGGATCGCTAGATCGGGCGCATATTGTACCCCTGAGTATTTAGCGGCGGTAGTGAAGTCCAGCTGCCCAAAGCATTTAATTGTTGTGCTGATGTTTCCCCATAAAAAATTGAAATTACCTGAGCTAGCTATCTCTCAACTTGACCGCTTCACATAGTCTTTGTCATAGTTTCTAAAATTCGTAAAAAAAGAAAAAATTCTTAAAGACTTAAGACTGAAATTAATTATGACATAAGTACCTCCTATAGGACGACTGACAGTATAGGAAATGTAAGGCAAATCTGAATCACTGCAGATACTATGACCAGGCGAGGCACTTCCAGGCCTTTGTTGATCCGGAGTTTCTATATCTCCACTCCATCTCTGTTCAGGAACTGATTTACCACGGCGCAAACGCTCAGCTTTACTTGCGCCACCTTTCGATGTCTGACTACCTCCAGCTTGACTACTTTGTTCCGATCCCATAATTTACTTTGGTCTGAAAAATACCAATAAGGCAAAAATTTACAAAATGTCACGATCATTTAACAACAACAATTTGTGTGATTAATTGATCTCAGTAGAGTAAAAAAACAGTAACATAAAATAAAATATCAATAAAAATCTCACGCAACCAATGATTCATTAGTTTGACTCATGAGTCATGACCAATTCATTTCGGAGAGACTCAGAAGAATGAATTCCCTTTGTGGGTAATATTAGGGAATTCTAAGAAAGTACTTATCCAGATTGGACAGATTGCTTTGATGAGTTGATGACTCATCATAGCGCATCACTGCATTAGTGAGTAGGTGGCTCCTGGCTTGCAATTTACACTTGCTGCTGCACATTCGCTTATCGATGCATTCTTGACCAAGTCATCGCTTTGGGTCAAACTGAAGTATGTACTAAGAAATTTCGAGTTCCATCCCAACAGACTGCCAGTATCTTCCTCTACACAATTTTGGTCACAGTCAAAGACGTGGCCACAATAAGTCTACGAGGGTCGCTTCAGTAAAAAAATCCACTGATGGTTAATAAACGGGAGAACTCTCGAAATACTTTCATACATGCCACCTAAAAATGTGAGGTTCCAATTAATTTATTATCTTTCAGGCATTTACACAAGTATACATAGTCGATTAGACTAAAAATATGTGAACAAAGCAAGTTACTTACTGATGATAAAATGCTCAAAACTATTGATTTTTGCAACCTCAACAAAATTGTTCCAACATCAAATTATAATTACCGCACTAAAATCATCACCGAAAACTTTGAAATTTTCACCACAAATTCTTGAGCAGTTGTAGCTGAAGGTCTAGAAAAAGAATCAACACTAATTTTCAATACATTTGCTTACTCTTCTTATCAAAAAGAAATTTTCTGATTAATAGTTATCACGATGTAAACAAATCGACTTTCACGACCTCTTTAGTCTGATTGTTGGACTTTTTTTATTGCCAACCTCGTGATACGAAAAGTCCAACGTTTAATACTAACTCCGGCTTTACTCCAAGTCACAAACTCGATATTTGTCTTTATATTTTGATAAAAAGTTCATTAATGAGAGATCATTAAAACCATTTATATAATGTATCAAACTAAAATCACTTGAAAACGATGCGATTTTGATTTTTGTAAAGTTTTTGGAGTACACTGACCTAAGAGGGAAAACTACCTAGTTGGCAGCATTAACATCCATAATCATCATCACATGACAGTCCTCAGATGATCTTTTGTACACATCAAGCTTGAACAATAATTATTCTCTCTTATTTTTATCCGCTTTAAGTTGTTAATTTTGGAAAACTCACGATGACTATGCACTCAGCAGCCAAAGGGAAGTTACTCGCCGTCATCGGAGATGAGGTAAACATTGGTTAAATTTTTATCACTGAAAATACCATGGCATGCTTCTTGGACCCTCCCTATTTTCATCCAACTACACAGAACATTTTCCTACTTCAATTCACGCTTAATTTTCTTCATCCTCATGCTGTGTCCGTCCCTTTTTAAATCAAAAATTCTTTTGTTCGAGAACGTTGTGTGTCCGGAAGAGAGACAGATACGGGAAGACTTCGTTTGATGAAGCGGCCGAGTACTCTAAGAGCTGCTGTATTTTGATTATCAGACCCTGATAAGTTGTGTTGAGGTAACAGAAATGCATCAATATTTATTAGCGAGGGTTCGGTCAGCAGAGAGTTTAGACAAGTTACTAATTAATTGCTCACTGATGGATGGGTTTAGGACATAGGCACCGCTATTTGTCAGGACTCGATAGCTGTAATGCAGCAGCTCTGCTTCACCAAAACTTTTGATTTGTTTATCTCATTTCAATTGCACAGACTCCACCTTATTTGTCTATGACAACTGAGCTCCTCAGGATAAAATCTGCTGCTGCATACTTACCTTCTTTGGGTTTATATTTTCTGTGGGCACAAATGAATGATCTAGGTTATGTAGTTAGCTGCACCCGTACTGAAGGATAATAGACACTGTTTGAGCAGCAGTTTTTTCTTTTGAATGGGCTGTTGACTCAGAATTAGTGTTAAAGTGCCTAAAATGTCCTACTTCTCTCTTTCAAAGCGCTAATGTCGACGCTTTTCAAATTTTGAAGTTTGATAAGCCATATTGAAAACACTCATAGTTGCATCTACGGTGGAAGGTTTAGAAGATGCTAGAGTGCACAAACACACGGATAAGGGTGTTGTGCGGAAAACACACTGGTAAGGGTGCTGTGCGGAAAACACACTGATAAGGGTGTTGTGCAGAAAACACTCTGATAAGGGTGTTGTGCGGAAAACACACTGATAAGGGTGTTGTGCGGAAAACACGCAACTAAGCAAACAGTTTAAGCTCATGAAGGTTTTTCTTTTTGTTATAGGACACTTGTGTCGGATTCTTACTTGGTGGAGTTGGAGAAATAAATAAAAACCGGAACTCAAATTTTATGGTGGTCGATAAAAGTAAGTAACAATCAGTTTAAGAGAATCTTTGTTTTTGTTCCCAGCCGTTGTTAAAAGAGCTCATGTTTAGAATCAAATAACAAGTAGGATACAACATTATACTTTATTTTTCAGAGTTTTTATTTAGCTTTAAATGTGATTCCAAAGATGTCCACTTTTCTGTAAAGTTGTCAATATCCTGAGATCACAGGATCTAGCATATTATGCTCCACAGAAGTCAACTCGTGCTATTTTGATTCTAACAAGTGGAAATCATCAATTTTGCTCAGTTTAAAAACAATCCTGGTACCTAAACAGAACCACACTATGAAACGAAATAAAATTTTTCCTTTTATGTCACCGACTCATCTATCTACTCGTTCTCCATTTTCATTTCCTCTTTCTTTTATTTACCTTTTGGTCTATTGCAAAGTAAGTTATGCTTCATCAAATTGATTGATGATGATGAACTATGAACTTGTAATTGAATGGTCTATTTGATGTTAGTTAATATCAAGAAATATTTCAACATTTTTCAGATACCAGCGTTGGTGAAATAGAAGAATGTTTTAAGAATTTTGTAAAGCGAGATGACGTTGATATCATTCTAATAAATCAAAATGTAAGTGTATTTTTAATGTACTATCAATTCTTCATTAGTCAATTATTAATTATTATGGTTCACATGACCTCTCTTATCTCTCCTTCAAGTAGTCCACAGACAGCAACAGGTTGAAAAACATGGTCCTAGACTAAGCCAAGTCTATTGGATGAACCCTCTTTTTTGTAGCTCAAAAAATCTAGAAATCTAAGAACATTCTGCATCTGTGCATGTTTCAAGGCGGGTATTTTTTTGTTGATTCTTAAAAACAAAAAGTAAAAATAATTCTCTCTTTACTGCAAGCTCTTAACGTAGGTCTACTAACCATCAAACTGTCATTTTTTGTAGGTTGCAGAAATGGTTCGACATGTAATCGATGCACACACTCAGCCCATACCTGCCGTTCTAGAAATACCCTCCAAAGATCATCCATACGATGCGAGTAAAGATTCCATTCTCAGAAGAGCTAAAGTAAGTATTTATTTTTCTCTAAGTCTGTAAATTTTGAGGCGAGATGAAAATGGGGATCTTGTTAACTTTTGCTACAAGCAATTAAAAAGTTAATTGTAGAGCGGAAATCATGATGAGCACTTTAATAATTACGAACTTCCCTCACAGATTCACAAAATGACTTTGACTTCAAATGAATTGCTCTATTTCCAACTATGTTTTTTCCCCCAATAGAACTCTTGAGTAGCGCTTGAAAAATGTTGATGTTATCTTTTCTCTTTTAGAAGTAAATTTAGACTGATTTCTATGTTATTTTTCAACATGCTTTTTGCGTTCTTCAAGGTTCACATCAACTGACCATTTTTTTTGTAGCAACTCGGACCTTTTTTTTTTAATTCTAAGGCATGTTTCAGAGTAATGTGCCCTTTGGTTCAGTAAAATTTGTGCATTTAAAGATGATTCCAAGTAAGGTTTTAAAAATGCATCTTTAAAGGAGAGAAAGCGATGTTTGCTTGCTACCACCTCTTTTGGTCAAATCATCAATTTTGCTGCAATTATCACTGATTTCATCGATTTTCTCTCAGCGATGATTTTGCTTGAAAGTCCTAGCAAGCCCGATCTTGAAGTATGCCTTCAGTTGCAGATCCAGCCCTCGCAAATGGGGGGGGGGGCAAACTTGGGATTTCCGCCCCCTAGTGACCCCCTTTTTGTTTTTTCGCTCTGTTTCCCCTTTCCTCTCCCCTTTTTTCCCACTTTTTGGGCGGAAAGGGGGGGGGGCGATTGCCTTCTTCGCCTCCTCCTTGTATCCGCCAATGTATGCCACCTTGCACCTTTGAAACTGTGAGAGTCATGACCGGTACTCCTTTGAGAATTAAACTTTAAATGACCGTTTTAAAAATTTTGTTTCAAAATTTTCCAAACCTTACTCATGAGATATACTTACTAGGTCTTGAATAAATAATATAAAATCTTGGATTTTCAGAGCTGCTCTTGTAAATGAAAATAAATTAATAGAAAAAAAATAATTATTGAACTTTTTAATCTCTATATGGAACTTTTTTTGAGATATGAGTTGAATTGGGTCATGAGTAAACATGAGTAAATTTTTCTGATGAGCGATCTTATTTTACGATGTTTTCCTTCAATTGTAAATCTTAACACTTGATGTTTCCTTTTTATTTTCAGGGAATGTTCAATCCAGAAGATATGAAATAAATCCAGTAATGAAACATTCCACAGCACAGAATCTACTACCCACTTGTCAAGCATTGCGTCTCTTGAATCAAAAAAGATCATGGTTTTGTATATTAATTTTAAATCCTCATTGTTTTTTTTTTAAGTCTGTAAAACTACCTGTAATTAATTTAACAAAAGTAAGTTGAATGGAGACGTAAAATTTTAATGCTGTTAAGATCTAATAGTTCTTACATTTTCATTTCAGGTGTGATTCAAATATTTTTTTCTTGATTTTGTATCTCTGTGTGATTTTATGTTATTATGATTCAAAATCAATTCTTTTTCCAGCCATTCTTTTTGTTACTGACTTTGACTGTACCGCAGTATAATTTGCAGAACAACCATTTTAATAATTTTTAATGCAATATATGGTTTTGTAAAAAGTTAGAGCTCAGCAGCATCCAAGTTTCTTTTAAATATTAGCAAATATATCTACCTCTATTCAGGAACAATTGATGAAAAACCGGTGTAAAACACATTTTGCGGTAATTGTTTGTTTCATTCCAATATCCCTGAACTAGTTGCCAGAGAAAACTATGTATTATGCACCGATCAGAAACTATTTTAACAACTGCTCTTTTCAATTTCTCTGTTACTGAAGTAGATTTTTTGCTAATATGCTTTTAAGCTCTAACTTTCTTCATTAATATGTTGTTCTTTTGAAAGTATTAAAAGTGGTTTTTTAATGTGAAATTATGTCTTTTCCTCATTGGGGGAAAGTTTGTTTTCCTTTCTGTAACCTGAAAGGTGGAAGCATTTGTTCCATGATGGTGTCAAAATGTAATCAAAACACATTTCGCGGTAATTGTTTGTTTCATTCTAATATCCCTGAACTAGTTGCCAGAGAAAACTATTATGCACCGATCAGAAACTATTTTCATGTAAGCAAATCCAATTATTATAACTGATAACTTTCAAAACTAAGGGGAAATAGTTTAGCGAGACCACAGTGACACAAACATATTTCGTCACATGTCATCATCATGGAATCCATTTTTACACTTACACTAAGCAAATTTTCTATCCATTGGAAAGGAAGTTGTATTGTATATGGAGTGAATTTTATAAAAATGGATTATCCTCGCTCCTTTCAGTTTTTCCAGTGTGTGATTTTTATTCCATTAGCGCAGGTGCAAGTATTTGTAAATTTGCCCAATATGAACAAGCAGCGAAATCCCTACCCCCTCCCTTTCCTTGTTATTCCAACAGCCTGAAGCATTATGATAAACAGTATTGAAATTAATTTTCTTCCAACCATATCTGTACTTGTAATGGAATCCCATTTTATCAGTATTCTTTTGTTGAAAATCTGAAGGAAACTTTTAATGTTAAGCCATGTGCTGTTATCATTTGATGTCTCAGAAGTTATTAGAATTGGTAGATACAAACACAGGTAAGAATGATTTGTCAAAGAAGCTGAATCAATAGGTCATGTAGCACCCCTGATCAGTATACACTGCTGGTATTTTATGAGCATCTGTCATGTTTGGTGAATCTGAATAACTAAAAATTAATTTTGAGTTTTACCAAACTCTTCGCGTGATTATTGAGTGATCAATTGTTCATTTGATTAATCTTCCATCATTTTGTGAGGAGGAGCGAAACTTTTCACAGTGCACACCAATTTGTTCAGGGTGATTTTTGACCTAATGGTTTTGCTTATTTAACAAATCATGTTTAATCCAAATACTATGGGCATTAGGCTTCACACAATAATTGTTGCCTAGTGATTTCTGTGTTTTCAGTGCAGAACCTAGGCCAAAGGCTCAAAAACATCTGTGATGTTGTGCTAAAAAATTGTCCTCTCATGGTAATTAATGGTGCATGTCAACAATGTTGAGGAAACATTACGGATTTGTCTTTTAACTCTGTAAACTATTTCAGGCGTTGGAAATTTAAATTTGTATCATGAATCTTTGTTCTCAAATTTAAGCATTTAGAATTAACGTAAAAATTTATCTCTGCTTGTCTTAGTTTGTTAATTATTTTTAATTTCACCCTTGTTGCAGTTGTAATATAATCTATTGTTTTAAAGGATAAAATATAGAGAAACTAAAGTTTTCTTGTTTTAGTTCTTTTTAATCGCATTATGATGTCAGATTTGCTACGTTGCAATGTGTCGTGACTTTCCGAAATTTTGTCAACACTGTGCACTTAGCAGTTTGCCAAGATTTTTCTAATATATCGCAGTTAATTGCCTCTTTTCGATAGTAGGCGTACTGAAATTTTATGAAATAACAAATTATTGGATCAATGGGTCATTTGCACACCTGGTCATCACAAAAATATAATTTATTGCATGATTCTTTCAGATGTTGCGAGTAGAAATGCGATGTCTGTTATAAAGTTTCTTTGTTGCGTCATTATGAATTCACAGTTGTTTAAGGGTTCCGAGCTATGATGTCATCGTTCACCAACAATTCAACACTGTATGCCTGTATTACCGTAATGCTGTGCACTTTACTACATACCATCTATGGGGTTGCTCTGGTGCCTGCGCACAAAGTTGAACTGTTCATGAACTATGACATCGCAGTTCAAAACCTTTAAACAACTGTATCTCCATTTTTAACCCTGTGGAGAAACTTTTCATTGACACCACTATTTTTTTTTTTTTTTTTTTTTTTTTTTTCTTGCAAAATTCTCTTTAAGAGCTATGCGTTAAATCACGTTTTCATGATGTGTTCAACTGGCTTAATGTGATACCTACAGACTACACAGTTTCTGCGTGATAGTACAAAGGAATTTGGATTCTAACAAATGTTTCATCTCAATCACTGCTGAGCCATTTCATTTCATTTGAAGCAATATGATTCAGATGTAATTCAGATTCATTGAAGCACTTTTAGGGATAGTCACTAACGCTTTCTTGAGAAATTCTTAAAATTTCGTAGAATAGCGTTGGTAGCAACCTAGGAAATGCTTCAAACAATCTATTCAGTAAGTGCCAATCCTACTGCTTCAAAATAGGACAAAAGAGCATCATATTGGCGTCCATTTGGCCAGATCTACTTTTAAACAAGTAAAAAAAGAACAACAAAAGGTTCCCAAACGTAAAAAATCAAGTATTTTATTTGCTCTTATTGGGAATTTTATTTGCTCTTATTGGGAATTTTATTTCCAGTGATCAACTCCCTGACTAAAATTCTGTAACAATAATTTAAAAAAATAAAAAATTTATGAATTAACTAACTTAAAAATTTCAGCCATTCTATATAATTTGCAGACTTAAAACTTTGGTCTTAAAAATTGTCATGATTCAGTTAAATAATTAGCAGCGGAAGAACTGTCAATATTTCAACTATAGACTGCAAGGGAATAGGGTTGCTATAGTACCTATTATAAATAAAAGCCACATCACCTTTCTTACAGAAAAGTTCTGACGGTGAAATTGCAATTTTTTTTTCACACAAATCAGTTATTTTCATCATTCGGAGCAAACGTTCTCACAGGCTCAAAAAAATCCCATGAGCTAACTTCACGTCATTTAAGTTCGAAAGCAATTGCGCTTCAACTACGTGCAAATGGTGCAAAAAATCTTTTTTGGACTCAAGCAAACTTTAGCTCAGAATAATGAGCAGGACCAATTTGTGCAAAAAAAAAAGTTGATACTCCACAGTCATAAACACCTTTCAGTATCCTTTCCTTTCAGGTCCATTCTGAGCCTCATTAATTATAATGAAAAAAGAGCAGTACAAAGGGTACAAGTGGTGATGTCTCATCCGTGAAGTTTTTTTAAAGGAAGCATCAAGACAATTTTTGAGACAGAATATTTCAAGGCTGTAACTGATAGAATGACTTGATTTCTAAAAGATCACAGATTTACTTTATTTACAATGAACAAGCCCATCGATATGCCATTAAACAGGAACAAGATTAAGAGAACAGCAACAAAATTTGATTCACGACTTGGAACTGGACTTGTTAATGGCATTGGTTACAGCACCTCTTAGAGTATTAATCACTTTTTTTGGGTCTTCACTCAAGACAACTGAAGTTCCAGCGACTATCCAATTAGCACCAGCCTGAAAAATTGGACCCAAATATAAAATGATTGAACAAAACTAGTAAAGTTGGTAATGTGCTAATTGTTATATGACAATGCATAAAAGGGTGTCTCCACCTGCGAATTTAAAAGCATGAATAAACTGATTGAGCCAATGAGCTGCCTTGAAGTCGATAGGTCGAGTCCGATGTATCAACGACGAAGAAGCCTGTTGGCTCAAGCGGTCAATTCGCGCTTTTAAATTCGCAGGTGGAGACACCCCTTTACACTCTAACTCATGAATCCTGTCTTGATTGAGAATTTTGAACCGATGAAACGATTTTGAACAGCGTCCTCATTTATCAGAGCAAATCAGATCACAAGTCCCAGCTGACTTCTTGTAGGGAGCCTGCCCCCGAGTCTGACGCAACCGCAATCCCAAGTCATGCAACATTGCACTCTTACACGGCCTATTAAATACCAGGGTATTTCTTCAACCCCAGGTGAAGAGATGCCCTCCTGCCTGGTTTACAATGCATGAACACCAAGAAATGAGCCTCACTGCTTTCGAACAGAAAACCCAAGGTTTTTCAGTGGGAATATCCTCCATAATTAGCAGCAAAATCTGTTGCTCTGAGAAAAGAGACAGAGAATGAGGCCGGTTATGGATGCATCAAACCAGTAAGTTGATTTTTTCCCCCGCATTAACAACCAAAGATGCAAAGACTGACTTAAATACATACGATGTTCTCCAAACGTAATACACGTGAGCAAATCTGAATCCGGCTTACAAACAGGTCGATGCAATCATCCAACAAGGTACCGGTGGTCCAACCATTTTCTATTGTTTTAAACCTATCGTTAAGACTGTCAAGGAGTGATGAAATTAGTCTGGTTAGTCAAGAATCATACGACTTGACAAATGCTACAGTAATCATTGTTAAAATGCCCGTTTTTAACAGCTTTCCATGAGTAGCCTTTATCAGGCTATAGCTAATAGGAAACTCAACGATGGTTCCCATAGCAACGGCCAAGTCTTAAAGTTAGACCGGTCGCATCACTTATAACCAATCTTAACTATCAGTTCGACGCAAAAGTAAATGATCAGCCTGCAAAGATATTGACAAATGGGATAGTTAAAGGCAAACTTTTTGTTATTGCATCTGCACTCTTGGGCATTCTAAATTCCACCTTCAGAAGTCAACCATAGAAAATTAAGACAAACAAGAACCAAGTCATATAAAAATGAGTAAACTATAAAAATATTAACCTCTGCACAGTCGTGAATTGTTGAGGGGCCGACACCACCATCAACTTCAATATTCATCGATGGATAGTGTTCTCTTATCCACTTTACTTTTGGCATCATGTCCGTCATAAATTTTTGACCTCCAAACCCTGGCTCTACAGTCATAATTAGGATCAAGTCCGCATGATCAAAGTACTTCAACAAAGTGTCCACCGGAGTTTTCGGTTTTATCGCTAATCCGACCTGAAACAATAACAAATGACAGAACTATAATATCTATTTGTAAACCATTGTAAACCGGAATTTTTTATAATCCTTGCTCCAATCAGATTCTAATTTGAGTGACTATTCATGGGTGCCGAAAGAGAGTGACAGTAAGGTGTAAGGCCACCCTCCCTCATAATTTGGAAAAAAGAAAATTACACATCAATTACCCTGCAAGGGTGTTAAAAGCATACGGAATGTAAAATCTTGAGGGTACTCCTCCCTGACTTTGGTCTGGCACTGAAAGCAAGTCACTCGCTGCCGCTGCCCCCCTGGAAAATTTCTGCCGGCACCCAAGTAAGTATTTGGTCAAGTTTAGATTTTTACTTTCAAATCAACTTGAAAGTCTCCAGCTAATTCTTTGTCTGTCTGGTATACCTTCATACCTGAGTTCTAACAGGATATAAATTGGTCAATCAATTGTGCAGCTATTCAGAAAAATCATTACGGCCCTTGCCTATAATTGTAAAAAAACTCGGGCAGTCAGGCTTCTATCAGATTATGGAATGTTAAAAACGATTTTAATTTGATCTCTTAACTAAAACAATTGAGCAAAATTAGATGAAATGCACTTCATGCTGAGATGGTGTTAACAGATGGAAATATTTCAAATCTTATCAAAGATCAATACATCGATTAGAAAGAAAGGAAGGCAAAGGCCACTATGAATGTGATAGGCGTGGCACTTATGAAATTAGGAAAAGTGAGGTAATGCTGGCATTAAAAAATGTAGCAAGTATGTGATAGAAATTTTAATGTATAAATGATAACATGCTTTTCTAAAATAGAGGAGGAGGCATTTAACCACTAATACAGCAACAGACAATATATTCTCTCACAAATAACCTTGGTCTTTCACAAAACCCCTGAGCTTTTTTATTTTTTCCTTTTGAAGGCTAAGGAAAAAATAAGGCCCCCCTTTTTAGGAGGAAAAAATCCCCCCCCCCACCGGTGTACTTACCCTTAAGTGTAAAAATTTTAATTTTGAAACTTCTTGACCCACACCATTGACCATGAATACCTATATGCCACACTATTGCAAAAAAATTCTTTAGCACCTCCGGTCTCTGGGCTACAAATTTGTTTCATGCATAAAGCGTGTAATTGAGGTGAAGGACAGCTCTTCAGAAAAAATTAACTATGGCCAAATTCAAGACAAGTCTAAGAAAAATAATTCATCTGAAGAATTTCCCATTTTGTACATATAGGATGGCAATTTTGAAAGATCGTAGAATATTTTTAATGGTTTACACCAAGTAGAGAATACATTAAAAAGTAAAATTCGTTCTCACAAGAGGTCCGAAAACTGCAAATGTTTAACGCGTTACTTATTCCTTCTGACAAACTCTTCATACCTATTCACAGAATTTCAAACATTTTTTCTTTAACTTTTTGTAGACTGTCTAAGGAGTATGAGTAAGATGTATGGAAAATAAGACAGAGGATAAGAGTGACAAATTCAGTACTACTGTAAGTGCAAACCTTCATTCCGGCTTCTTTCACTTTCCGACAGACACTTAAAACATCAAGACAAGGCTCTGTATGGAATGTGTATTGATCAACGTGTGCATCTGCCATTCCTTCAATCCACTGAAATCAGAAGACAATAAAATTGATAGATTGTGTGCAAAAAATTAGTTGGGAGGGTAAAGCGCCGTGAAGAGAACATATGAATAATTGCCTACAAGATTACCTAGAAACGCAAAATTTAATTGCAATCGGAGCTTAAAATACAGCAGGATGACCGAATGATAGACAGTACATATTTGCGTTAGTGAGGGTCTTTGTAGACAGGTCAGTTTCATAGCACTGACATTTTTTGCTCCGTTCCTGTTGGGGTAGTGGGATCTTACCACATTGGGAAATCATAGCCCTCATTTGACTGACACAGTTTCCCGATTTAATCACAATGACAACAAAGCTATCGGAATGACTTATTTACACAAACCTTGGTGTTACCTGGTACAGTTGAGCTCTCTCATTGCATCTCAGCAGTCTTCTCTTTTCCTACTGAAGTGCTTGTTGGTTTTGCATCTTCATGCTGATCGGTTGATGTCATAGAATTTCAAAATCAATTTTTTATTTGTTCTCGTTTTCATTGGATCAGATCATTTGGACTCCTTTGAACTAAAATGTTAGCTTCTCCCATAAGAATACCAGGAAACTCCCACCTACAGGTAGTAGAGGCTTCTCTCATACGATATGCTCCAGAAATATGTTAAAAAACCACATGAACCAAGGATCCAAGAAATTAAGTACATAGATCTAAAGAATTCTGGGTGTTTGGATAAGACACGTTACATCAATTAAAGTAAGCACCCCAGTAGCTGGCACCCCTAAAATTTGCACCAGTACCCGGCACCTGTTTTTTGCAATGTCAAAAATATTAGTTTAGCGACAACTTTGGTGTTTTGAATATTTTTTCAAGTGATCCACATTTAAGGCCTCCGAAAAAACCACACAAAACACCAGTATTGCCACCAAACTAATACCTACTTTTCACATTGTAAAAAATGGGTACCGGGTGCTGGTGCAAATTTTAGGGGCGCCGGCTACTAGGGTATTTCCCTTACTAAAGTTCATGAGCCGATGAAGGCATATCGGTGCTCCAATGGGTAGGAATGGGTGGTAAGTATGATAGTATTGATACAGAATCAAAACTTGTCTTCACTTAATTACTTAGCACACAATTGAAAATGATCGAATTTTCCTTTCGTTTGCGGCCTGTTTCCACACTTTCCACACTATCCTGCTATTGTTTGATACAGTTTTCTGCACACCTGCAGTTATGTAATTACAAGGAGCAACACTAGTAAACAATGTCTTTTGAT
The DNA here is from genome assembly GCA_011764245.1 of Trialeurodes vaporariorum. Lineage (NCBI taxonomy): Eukaryota > Metazoa > Arthropoda > Insecta > Hemiptera > Aleyrodidae > Trialeurodes > Trialeurodes vaporariorum. Next base: position 23,379,720 of record VMOF01000002.1, read on the forward strand.
TTCTCCGAGAGAATGAAGATGGAATTTAGAGGCTTCCGTTCAAAACCACCTTGACTTGACTTCACTTGAAAGGCTCACTGTAAATCTGGCGGGTGCTGGACAACAATTAGCAACAGCTCAAGTTATAGTTGCCAAGTAAGTATGTTCACAGAAAATGAAAAGAAATATTGAGATGAAGGATCTAAAGATTTCTCATCATTTTCTATGATTATGCTGGGCCATCGGATCAAGTCGTTGCGAGATGTTGACCAGCTCTACTTATAGATTTACATAGGGCCTACTCGAATCAAATCAAGGATCAGAACCTCAGAATTGAGCCTCGAGAGTTGAAAAGTGAAAGGTTAGATGAAGGACAAAACCTCTTACCATCTCTGGTTTATCTACCATCATGTGAGTTTCAAAAAAGGCATCTGTTATTTTATTCCTTAAACATTTGACGACTGGATGTCCGAAAGTTAAGTTTGGGACAAAATTACCATCCATAACATCCAAATGCAAATAGTCAGCTCCACAATCCAGAAGTCGCTGGGATTCAGTATACAATTGAGAAAGGTCGGCGTTTAAAACCGAAGGTCCGATTTGAGCCTTGACAGATGTTGAAGCCATGCTTGGTGACAGAAAGAGAATGGGTCCAAGTTTAAATGCCACACGAAAACAACAAAATGAACTCCGGAAAAAACTTCTGAGATATCACAATTAACCCAACTTGACTCTAGCGCGATTATGATAAGAAATCGATAGCAAGCCAACGGAGTTAGGAGTAAGTACTCTGAGTGGATAGTGCACACTGATTATTGATGTTGAGTCATTACATTTCACTTGAAAGTTGGTGTTTGAGAGCTTTTCACATGCTATCTGTCAAAAACATGTGATAAAACCAAAGACACTCCTAGACAAAGACTTCTAATACTATCTAGACTGGACATAACGCCTGCCCATTGAAACCGATCGGTATGCAACCACGATTACAGTATGTGCTAAGATTTTCGGAAATACATTGATTTAAATGGGAAAATGACTTTTTTGAAAAATTAATTAAAAATACTAAAAAAAATATTTTTCCATAAAACTTGGTACCGTTTGAAAGCTCATGATATGCAGATTTCGGTTCGGGCCGGTTTTTATACCGTTTTTTCAATCGTAAACATTCTACAGAGGCTCAAAGTTAGGTCAATTTTCCTCGATTCTACGGGGTGTTCCACCGTTTCGGTACCCCGCTGAGACAACCTACATAGCTGTATATACTCAATTTTACGTAATATATGTTATGATTCAAGTTATTTGTTTTGCGTGTCTCAATAATATATCGCATAAATTTTATTTTTTTAAGCTGTAACCATTCAAAAACAGTACAAAGAAAACAATTTTATGAAACACCCTGTAGAAAATCGGTACCCAACTGTAAGCCCCTGTAGAATGTTCCTCGTTCAAAAATCACACATAAAACCGGCCCGAACCGAAATCTGCATATCATGAGCTTTCAAACGGTACCAAGTTTTATGGAAAAATATTTTTTTTAGTATTTTTAATTAATTTTTCAAAAAAGTCATTTTCCCATTTAAATCAATGTATTTCTGAAAATCTTAGCACATACTGTAATCGTGGATGCGGCGTAGCCAGGCGCAACATGCGATTTTTGTCCCACCCCAGGTATTCACCCCCCCGCCCTAAAATCGGCCTTATGTCCAGTCTAGATAGTATTAGAAGTCTTTGCTCCTAGAGCAAGACTGGAGCAAGACAGGTTTTACCATGATCTAACTACACAGGTCAGTCAATCCGGTGGACGAGTTTCGGTGCGATCTGCGCAACCTCCGCTCGTGACGTATAGCTGGCGCAGCTGAAGAGCGGGCGTTCAAATGTACAGGGTGGGGCGTAGAGATCTGACGATTTTCAAAAGGCTATAAATAAAGAACTATTTGACTTAGAGAAAAAAACTTTTTTTTATTGAATTCAGTACAGTATGCCGTTTTCTTACAGTAAGTTTTAAAAATTACAACTCGTAGATATTGACCGTCAGCGTCAATATACTCTTGAAGTCGATTTCGAAAGGAATTCACCGCTCTTTCGCACATTAGTATGGGTATGGGAAGACAACGTAACTGTCGCACTGTTAATTCGAACCGATATGTTTCCATGTTGGAAGACTATGTGCAGCCCATGTTGGAAAATTTAGTGGAAGAAAATTATTTAGGAGACGTCTGGTTCCAACAGGATGGAGCAACAGCTCATACTGCTCGCATTTCCCTTGCTGCTATGCGGGAAATGTTTCCAAATCGGTTGGTCTCTCTCAGAGGAGATTTACAGTGGCCTCCGCGATCTCCCGATTTGAGCATTTGTGACTTTTTTTATGGGGCTACCTTAAGGAAAGGGTTTTTAGGAGTCGCTCCCATACTTTAGAGGAATTAAAAGTGCGAATCAGAGAGAAAATCGATAATATACCCATAAAAATGTGCGAAAGAGCGGCGAATTTCTTTCGAAATCGACTTCAAGAGTGTATTGACGCTGACGGTCAACATCCACGAGATGTAATTTTTAAAAATTAATGTAAGAAAACGGCATTCTGTACTGAATTCAATAAAAAAAAGTTTTTTTCTCTAAGTCAAATAGTTCTTTATTTATAGCCTTTTGAAAATCGTCAGATCTCTACGCCCCACCCTGTACATGCTTTCTTATGGGGAAAAGACCCTTTTTCAAGTGCGAATTATCAACCATTTACGACAGTATAACTTGGTTTTTATCAATAAGAAGTAACGAGGAAGGTTTCAAGCTTTGAGAAAACCAATACAATCGTACGCTAATTTGCTTTTTCTGTTTTCGGACGGTTTTAGAAAAGTGGGTAGAATGCATAGAATATTACATAACCTACATTCTCCATAAGAGGGATTTTTACTAACCGCCAGAAAATACAGGAATAAGAAATTGAAGTGTGATCAGACTGATTTTCTCAAAGCTTGAAACCTTCCTCGTGGTCTATCATAAATAAAAACCAAGTTTTATTGTCGTAAATTGTTTCTAATTTGCACTTGAAAAATGGTCTTTTCCCCGTATGAAAGCATGTAGATTTGAACGCCCGCGCTTCAGCTGCGCCAGCTATACGTCATCCCCTTCCTCACTCTACCCGGTGATGGAGCCAGGCAGACGGAGAGGCAGTGGAGGGTGTGCGCATTGACTGACCTGTGTAGTTAGATCATGGGTTTTACACAGAGATTACTAAGCTAAAGAGATATGGCAAGTCCTATCCCCGCCATGTTAGAAAACCGTTAATCGACAATCGTAAAAAACGCCTTCAAATAGGCCGTGATACAATACGGCGTACCACCTGGTGGACCATTTTTCGTAAACATTGCTATTACTGCTGTTAGTGGAAATAAATTCTAGGCACACACTTTTCTGAATTTTTTTGCTTTCCAAACACGTTGATAAGATGGAAAATGTCAAGGAAAAAATTTAACCACCAAAATAACCACTAAAACTTTAGTCAAAAGTCATTTACTGCCAGCCGAACGCACTTCGGTTACTTTCAGAATTGTTTACAAAAATGGTCCACCAGATTGTATGCCAGTTTGCCTACTTCGTAGGAGTCGATTAACAGTTTTGAGCAGTTCTGCCATATCTCTTTAGCTTAGTTATCTCTGGTTTTACATAATTTCTGTCCTGCACAAAATTGAACGCTGCGCTCTAGCGGTGATTGATTGTACCAAGCGTCAAACATGGAAGTCTTCATCGCTTTTGCTTTCACTTTGTTCGCATATCGCCTTCAATTAAGAATGTAGGCAAAAACAAGTACCGTGTAAAAAACAGGAGTGTCTAGCCGAGGAGGACATAAAGTCACACATTTTGTCATAGGACATCGAGTCGTCGATGTAGTCTTATAAAGGGATTTATTGAGAGGGCTATGCAACCCAAAGACTTCTAATACTATCTAGACTGGACATAAGGCCGATTTTAGGGCAAGGAAAGTGAAGCTGAAGAGTGGGACAAAAATCGCATGTTTTGCCTGGCTACGCCGCGCCGCATCCACGATTACAGTATGTGCTAAGATTTTCAGAAATACATTGATTTAAATGGGAAAATGACTTTTTTTAAAAATGAATTAAAAATACTAAAAAAAATATTTTTCCGAAAAACTTGGTACCATTTGAAAGCTCATGATATGCAGATTTCGATTCGGGCCGGTTGTATATGTGATTTTTGAACGAGAAACATTCTACAGGGGCTTGAAGTTGGGTACCGATTTTCTACAGGGTGTTTCATAAAATTGTTTTCTTTGCACTTTTTTGAATGGTTACAGCTAAAAAAAATAAAATTTATGCGATAAATTATTGAAATACATGCACAATAATTATAACTTTAATCATAACATAGATTACGTAAAATTGAGTATATACAGCTATGTAGCCATGTAGGTTGTCTCAGCGGGGTACCGAAACAGTGGAACATTCCGTAGAATCGAGGAAAATTGACCTAACTTTGAGCCTCTGTAGAATGTTTACGATTGAAAAAACGGTATAAAAACCGGCCCGAACCGAAATTTGCGCATATCATGAGCTTTCAAATGGTACCAAGTTTTATGGAAAAATATTTTTTTTAGTATTTTTAATTAATTTTTAAAAAAAAAAAGTCATTTTCCCATTTAAATCAATGTATTTCCGAAAATCTTAGCACATACTGTAATCGTGGTTGCATACCGATCGGCTTCAATGGGCAGGCATTATGTCCAGTCTAGATAGTATTAGAAGTCTTTGATGCAACCGGTGGTTCGAAACCGCCGATGGGTCAGTTGCACCTTGCACGGCTCTGTAACTCGCAGTTTTTACTAACATTAAAAAAAATAAAATTGGAAGCACTTGATGAGCTAAGAACGAAGGAGCGGGTGCCTTTGATCTTTCCTTTGAGTGTTTCGATTGCGGAGATACACTCTTGTGAAGTTGCAAAAAATCGTGTGTGTAGGTACCTAGTGTAGCGACGCGTCGTCATAATGCAGAATTCCAATTTAAAACGATGAATTTAGGGCCTAAATCGTATCTTCGGCACTATGAAACCTGTTGTTGCAAAGCGAAGGCATCCTTGTTTTTAGCTCACCGAGTAGGTGCTTTCTGTTATTTGCTTTCTGTCATCGTCATTTGCTGTCAAAAAAAACACCCACATTTAGAGCCTTGCAACTGGCCCATCAGACATTTCAAGGTTTTGCAGAGAGCTCTTAAACGAAGACTGAAATTATTGCGGCTCATTTTGAAGTTTTTTTAATCAATATGATGAGTTTTTTAGAGAAGTATTCTTGAGCGGCTTCTATGGATGAGGGGCCGTTAATTTAAAGTATTATGGATCTCAGAGAGAAGAGCCGAATAACGATCACGGTCGTGCAGAGGTGCATCCGGAGTCCGGCCTCTCATTTTAGGGAAAGAGCAAAAATCCCTTGATAGAGATTATGTCAGATGTGCAGGCGCACCTAGACCATAATCTTTGGCGAATTTTCAATTTTCATTCCTTCAAATCTAAACAAAGCTTGCCTCCGACTTTGAGCATTTAATTTTAAACTTTTTAAAGTGTTACTGCGAATAAAAAGCCAACGCTTTTAAAACGGATTTTCTTTAATTTTAATTTTGTAATAAGAGAAAATAATGTTGACAAATTCCAAAGATTATCAGTCTGGGTGGGCCTACACTTCTGAAACAACCTCTACTTTTACTCTTCAAGTGGCTTCGCCTTCGTCAGTCGAGGTTACCCTCTTGCGCCTTCAAATCACGGTTTATGCAAAAACGGTGCCGTCATGTACGAACAGTTATCTCATGACCACTCCAATTGTTTCCGGCTCTTTAATGAGCAGGAGCTGCTAGGCTTGCTTGCGAATGTAAATAAATATATCATTCTCAAAAGCTTAAAATGTTTGAATTAATGAAATATTCATGGATCAAGTCTTATTACCCTCCTCTCATTTGAAAGAGCTCGGAAAAATAAGTTTTCAAATGTGCCGAATCAGTGAATTCGCTGGTATTAAAACGCGGAAACTTGTATATCATAAAAACTGTAAAGCCTCAAAGCCCACAAAATATAGGTATACATTCCGTTGAGTGGATTTCGTTAAATGATGTTTATAATTACCTCATCAGCTCTCGCTGAATTAATTGAGAATTAGTTTCTGTTGCCGTACATAAAAATAAATTTGTCGAAAATATCCTGTCCTCAACATTACGCCGAATCATTAAAAATGTCCAATATTGTGTCAATATTCTAATTAAATGGAATACTCAGAATATTCTGTCATACTCGGTTTTAACGAGAAAAGTTCAACAGAAACTTACGATTACTCTAATTATTCCCATTCGTTTTATACACATATCACTATTTTCATAATGGGGCAGTTGCAAGGGTCTGAAAATTTGTGTTTTGTATGAAGAAAATGAAAGTACTTGATGAGCTTCTAACCAAGATGCATTTGGTTTTTAATTAAGTCCATTTGTTCCGGAGATGAGATTTGACCCTAAATGCATTGTTTTAAATGGGAATTCCGCGTAATGACGTCACTACCCACACGAATGTTTACAACTTTCCACGTGTGTATCTCCGAAATTGGGACACTTGGGAAAAAATCAAAGGCACCATTGTTCTCATAGCTCATCAAGTACTATCATTTTCTTTATAAACAACACACAATTTCAGAATCTTGCGACTGCCCCATTATACACCCTGCTGGTGATCTAAATACAGTATTTTGAAGACAACAATGCTATAGAATGGAAATTATGGAATACAGCGCAGCGATAGGTGCAATGTGACAACAATGCATTTTCTCCCTTCAAATTTCAGTAAAATAAATCGAAATGCATGGTTGCTAGATTGTACGAGCTGCCACTGATGGAATTTCCGCTAAAAATCAGACAAGCTGCGTAGAAAATATTATCATTTTATTTTCGAAATCAGCGCCTAGAACATCGGCAGGCGAAGCGTGCAATCTATGAAGGTTGCATTATGTCTATTCTAAACTCGTGCAAAAATTCACTACATGATCACACGCACCTGAAATTCAAACAGAACTCATTGAATGGGTTTGCCCAAATGTTTGTGAAAAAAAAGTAGGTAATTTTATTCATTTAAAAAAAATATTGAGCTCAATCTTTTTTTAAATGATCAGCATGCAACACTGACAAATTGCACGCTCCGCCACTGGCTTTGAAGTATGTTAATTACTTGCTTACAGTAACATCAAAATTAGTGCGAAAAATGTAAACCAAGCATTGATATTGGGTTGAAAAGGAGACTATGCTGTTCGCTGTGGTTGTCGCGGACCAAAATGTCGTAATAACTCCAGCTTTGACGGTTAATAACCGTTGACCACGTTTAAGGCTTTGCCGTCTCAATCCTCAATGAGTGTTCGACTTCTGATTCACGCCTCATTCTTGCAAGTTGACAATAGATAGCGCTGCGCTTTAACGAGGAGAAAGCTCCTTTCACGGGAGCTCTTACTGGCATGGCGCGGCGGCGGCCTGGGCCAGGCCGGGTGGGCGGGTGGGAGATGGAACTCACTATCGTTGCCCATCCATATCATAAGGTGCTCGTCGCCTCGACAGTCGACAGACAGACCCGTGCCGATTCCCGGGCCCGTGTTATAAAGACGCCGAATGGATGGGATTATCACTACATTACCACCCTTTCCCCCCCTATTTCATCGTATTACGAGGCGGATCAAATAAAATCCTGCTCCTCAAACATGTGAAAAGTTTCGCTCAATCTAAAAATCGAAAGCTATCGATAGTTTCTAAGTTATCAGCTCTACACTCGTTATTCTACTTCAAATCACAATTTTCTCCTTACTCGTTCTTATACAATAAAAAATAATTAAGTAACATAAATGTCCTTATTCGTCAAATTACTTAGTTGTTAAGGTGATAAGATAATGTTTTGATCAAAATCAAAAATATATTTTAGTGCGTGATGGTGCTTCAATTTTTGTGAATGTAAAAATAATAATAAAATAAATTAAAAATATTGTGCCGTTCGTTAAGTTTTGTGCAATTCATCGATAAGTGCTACGTTGTTGTTATTGTTATTCCGTTTTGAATTTAACTGATTTTATGAATGTACGCGCTGTCATTTTGGCCACCCGTCAAAAATGTTGGAAGTGTTTGGGTCTCTGCCGTGTTTTCGTCAGATCGTCTTCGTCTTCCTCACTGGACTAAGCATAGGTAAACAAAATTTGACATCACTCCTTAAAAAAACAAGTCGCTTTTGCGTACTCAAGTCAACAATAAATGTAGAATTGACTTAAAAAGTCCCTAATGAAGTTTTTTTTGAAAACATAAAACTTTGCCTCTGAGCAAACATTTATTTTGATGCCTGCATGAGCAATAAGCATTTTTGAACGATTTTTTTTCATGTCAGGCAAAACACTTTTTTGTTTTTGTTTTTTGTTTTCCTTTTTCATCCTTTTTGTTATCATATAAATTTATGAAAGAACATTTCTGCAAGTTCTCAATCAAATAATCCTCTCATATAATGATAGTTTTTAGAGGCCAAATATCGATAGTAATAAAGCGGGAAATGAACATTTCATAGGAAAATTTATTTAGCTCTCATTATAAGAAGGAGACGACGGCAACGCGACTTGGTAAACAAGGATAGAAATCTTAAGAATCGCAATCATATCTAATGATTTAATAAGAGGTCGAAACCATTCAGTAAAAGCCACAAAATTATATCAAAACAGAAATAAAATAGTCGAGAGAACTTCCGAATTCTGAATCATCGTGAATTTTAGCGCAGTATGGATGCGTGAGTTGCGCGCGTTTCTTCGATGATAGGTGACGCCTTCAAATAGAAGAGTATGCAACCCGATGTAGCCTTTGAGAGTAAAATAAAATCGTAATTTTGAATCATATGAAAGAGAGTTACAGTACGGATTTATTATTCTCTTTTACAAGTTCAAGTTGATTCAGGTTAGACGGCGCGGCGCGCAACTGGGGGACCAATCACCCCTTCCCTCGTCCCCTGGCTGTGTTAGGAAAATCTTATGGAGAGCTATCCCTTTTCCCCCTGTCATCTATAATGAGGTTGTGTTGAAAATTTCTTCAGCCAAGCTTTACCTATACATGCTTAACCCTTTATGGACCAAACCCGAATATACTCGTTTTTCTCCTTATTGTCCATTTCACATTGTTTCGGTCTTCATTCTGCATAAACGCGATTATCGATGAAAACACTTATTAGATAAGTTTCGTGTCGGGCGCCTTCAATGCATCGTACAGGCAATTCCAACTCCCCGGAGTAGGAACAGTTAACTACCTTCCCTCATAAACGGAAGAGTGGATTTCCTTTGAACTAACCTGGCCCTTAGAGGGTTAAAAACGCATACATTTCCAACTCATCAAAACATCAGGGACAGAAGTCGGTAAATGTATTCTTTTCCAGAAATTTTAGGGTTTTTTTTGAGCCGGAAGGAAGACACGAAATATTAATAGATATAAATCTTGTATGTTCTAAGAGATGAAAAAACCGTATTATTTCCAGGTCATTTCCCTTTCCATCTAATGAATGTCCTGCTTACTATTCACTAAACAATAAATTTATCGCCATTATGCAATCGTTAAACAACAAAGGTTCATAAATACATCTACGTGAGAACCGATCTATATGTATGAGCGAAAACTAACCAAATTAGTCACGCATTACCTACCTACTGCATGATTTCTCAGTGTAAAAAATTGAGCCGAAATAATAATAAAGACAAATGATTGATGCACCATTCATCGTCATAGATTGACTTATATAATGTGATGCCACTCAAGTAGGATGCAGAGTGCGAATAGTTTTTAACGAATCAAGGATGTGTGGGTGCATTTTACATTCACGTGACTCACACTTCTTCTTAGCGTTGAAAGAGACCAATTGCAATGTACCCTTTACGATGAAATCGTTACTATAAACCACTATTGCAATCCGAGTTTTTCAGGTACACAAAGCATTGCTGCATGTGCCATCCAGACAGCATATAGTCAGATGCGCACGCATGCATCTTGTTGTGACAGTCGTTCGATTGGCTATCGTCATAGTTATACAAATCTTTCGATAGCTTATCAAAACTACGAATTCTGAATCGATATGACAACCACGTGACAGGGTTCCACTTAATCACCACTCCTCATCCTTATCTAGTTTATTAGGTATCTTCAGACCATCAAATCGTATCCTCAAAGAGCCTTCCAAGTTAATAACAAATGGTGATTGGTGTGCGACATCCACCATCACAGTTTGGTGGCCCGGAAACCTTTGACGGTCATCGATGTTGTCCGAGTTCATCGCCAATCATGCGGTATAGATTCATTTCCCGTCAAGATTCAAGACATTTTGAAAGTTAAGCTGTCAAATGTGCGTTAATTTGCGAAAATTTGAGAAGATTCATGGTGCGCACCGATCACTTAATGCTCACTTGGAAGCTACTTTGATTGAGGGTCCAATTTGATCGCGTCTGAAGAGGCCTTTTCAAAATCGAAGGATTCCAATGATTGCCCCCCCCCCGGTGCAAAGTTTCCTCGGAAAAAACATCTATTTATGGATCAAATAGGTATCATACTTGCCGTTGATTTTGGCCTCAAGTAAACGATAAGGTAAACTCCTGTAGACAATTAGTAGACATCTTCTTAACGTCAATTACTGATCTAGTAGATTCGACCAAATCTTTGGGAAGTCTAGCCAGACGTCTAGTAGTAGTTATCTCCCGCTTTGTCGGAGCCCAAATCAAGTACAAGTGTGGTAAAGTTTATCAATTATTTTCTTCCGTTTACATTTATGCCTCTGAGTATTTAACACCGGTGCAATAATGTAAGCATACCAATTAACGGAGCAAGTATACTACATAGTACATACGGTGCGGAAGATGTCGTTTTCACGATTTCTTTGACGATCCTTCTCTCTGTTAATACACGCACTACAATCACTACATATACCTTATCTATGGGTAGCATTTCGATTTCCTGCGTATTTAACAGTGAGTTTTAACGATACCCAGTGAAACTGAACCTTTACGACACATAGTCAATTTTATGGGGCTTTAAGACATTTTTTTTTTTTTTTTTTTTTTGTCTGAGAGTCGCGTCAATCCCATTGGTGACCACAACCTGCGCGTGGTCCACTATAAAAATCACGATCCTTTTTCCACGCGAGTATGTATATAGAAAATGTGAGGATGAACAATCAGTGTCAAAAACACGGAGGGAGGTGAAAAGAATAGAAAAGAATATTTTGCTCGAGTAAGCGTCTGTGTGTGTATGTGAGTGTATGATGTATGCAGAGAGAAATCCATCTCCTTTTTTTTTTTTTTTTTTTTTTTCCCACGAAATGCAAGAGTTGACGTTGTAAATCCACCCTGACTGGATCATGGCTTGGTTTTCCTTTCTCTCTCGGCAGGGATTTTGATATTATCCCTTTCGTGGTTGTCGTCCTAATCGATTTTTTTCCTTTTTCTCCACTTCAACTCGCATCCTTTCGTCTCGCCTCGACAGTCGACTCGCCTCTCCGCCAGTATATCCATCTGTTCCAGTTCATCCCCTACGTATACAGCATGTTCCAGAAGTCCCTACCAATCTGCGTCGAAAGACCTGTATCTCATTTCGATGAACAACAGGTATGCTAGCTAGTTAGATATCAGCAGAACCTTTCTTTGTTGGTTTCTATTATGGTCCATTGAATCACAAGCAAACGAGCAATACTGCTATTTATCAAAATGAAGTACATGTTTTTTTGACTTGGGACTGGTAAGGACTTCTGGGACAAACTGTATATATTCTTCAGCATTTCCAAACTGCGCTATATACACGTTCACCGAATATATTTCACTCGGTTAACTTCGTTAACAGATCAGTCCGCAAGATCTCCCTCTCCAGTTTGAATGCGATGAACTAACTTTCGTAACAGGATCAATGCCTGACCCCTATTCTCTAATCTTTACAGACCATATAAACAGGGTGTTGATAAAAATAGTAGTGACGGTATGATGGGTGTTGGTATAGTATTATGGGTGTTGTATAGTACGGTTAAATTATAATCCAAATTATCAGCTTTTTAGACTATTTTAATCGCAGCATCCTGTATAAGAATAAGTCTACACGCATAAAAATTGGTCGTAAGCATCGAAAGTCGATTTTCCAATTTCCGCATTATACCATGTCGAATCTTGATAATAATATATCAAAATATAAAGTTGGCGATTATCCACGGAAAATTTGTTGGACTCCATGATGTTGAAATAAAAGCAGCTTGTTACAAGACGGAGTATAGATTAAGGTGTTTCTGCATTAGAATGTAAAGTGGATGAATTCATCAGGGATAGTAGACAAGTCAATGAACCTGCTTGCGTCAGAAAGTGAGCTTCAAGTCTGATCTACTAAGTATCTAGGTCAGTCCGTCAGCAATTCACCGAAAAAGCGACGACTATGTTTGGCACTATGCATAGCGTGCAACTATAGGCAAGGTCGCAGTTTGTCTATTTGTCAGAGCTGCCGTTTTGCGGATAATTAATGGTATTTTTTAATTCACCGATGACTCCACCGGTTGAGAAAAGATTTTACAGCTCAGTTCAATGTATGACTGTAATGCACAAAAATACTCGCATCTGTAATCTTTTCTTATAACCGGTGGAGTCGTCGATGACTTTAAAAAACTTGCGGATATTTTAATTAACTATTGGCGTTTCCACCGATTGAGAAAAGATTATAGATCAGAGTATTTTCGTGCACTACAGTCAAACACTGAACTGAACTCTATAATCTTTTCTCAACTGTTGGAATCATCGGTGAGTTGAAACCTTTAATTATACGCGAAACGGCAGCTTTGCCATTTGAACTCATGAGGAAGATCGAAGGGTGAATTCCTTGGAATTTGGTATGGGCTTTCTCACAGTTCCAAAATACACAATCAACAGATTTCAATTTAAATGGTTATTTCTTGTGCAAAATGCCAATGATTGCAACAATTCCTCGGCGACCCAATCAGTGAGTGACGTAACTTTTGGTCGAAAACTCAATACCCTGTTTCTTTACTCTAAGTATGCATTCATAATGATGCTGTATCTAAGAATCAAGCACGACTCTGTGTCTGTCTAGAATAATTAAAATAAATTGTCTTGAACCGTGATTCGTTAAAAATCTACTCTGATTCTCGTTGAAGTACAATGGGGCAGTTGCAACCCTGGTAAACATGACGACTATACGACTATTCCAAAAACGACTATAAATATAGTTGCCGACTATAATCTATAGTTGGCCAACTGTAATCCATAGTTGGCCAACTATGTTTATAGTCGTTTTTGGAACGGTTATAGTCGTCATTTTTACCAGGGAAGGGTCTGAAATTTTCTGTTTTTTTTTTTTTTTTTTTTTTTTTTTTTTTTAAAGAAAATAAAAGTACTTGAGATGAGCTGAGAAAAAATATGCCTTTGGTTTCTAATTAAGTCCCGTTGTTCCGGAGATGACATTTTGGCCCAATAAAATACATAATTTTAAATGAGAATTCCGTGCAGTGACGTAACTACACACACGATTTATAACAACTTTACACGTGTGTATCTCCAAAACCGAAACACTTAGGAAAAAACCAGAGGCACTATTGTTCTCAGCTCATCAAGTAGGTATCATCATTTCCTCTAAAAAAAATACACACAATTTTAGACCCTGCTTGCAACTGTCTTATTCAACAATGGGTCTGTTGCAAACTTTTGCTACAACGATAAAAAGTGTTTACTCCAGTGTAAAATCGCCTGAAAAGTTCATTGGTGGCATCATAAAGTCAATAAATACAATATTAAACTCACAAGAGGCGTTTATCGAAATCTAAGATGGCGGCAAAATATCGAGCAATCTGAATGTATGCACCGTGATCATCCAAGGATTGCCAACTTTGACAACCTCACGGCAGGTAGAGGTTATGTGTTTATTTACGTTGTGATTGGTTGTGATGGATATTGTGAGGTTGGCTATCCTTGAATGTTCGTGGTACATGCATACAGATTGCTCGATATTTTGCCGCCATATTTGATTTCATTAAACGCATTTTGTGAGTTTATTGTTGCATTTCATTGCTTTCTGATGCCATCATTGGACTTTTCAGGCGATTTTACATTAGATTGCACACTCTATAGCGCTGTAGCAAAAGTTTGCAACAGACCCATTGTACGAATCCCGAGTACGTACTCGTATTCGTGGGACTCTATCGTACTTCCCTTCCCTGCACTTTGATCTGCATGGACTTTTGAACTTTGATCAGCACTATGTATGAGTATAGGAAACGAAGGGGTGGGGGAGGGGGGTTGACAACTTCATAAAATCACCTTTTCAAATAATGGATTTTTCTCGGTTCATACTAAACGGATCGCAATGGAATAGGAAACATTTAAATTTTTTTCGGCAGTTTTCACAAGAATCGACCATCAAAATTGGATGATAACGGCAGTACAAGAGATCCGACGTGAGAATGTTTACGACCCACCTTAATATAATATGTTTCCAAAGTTCCAGGTGTGAATTTCGGAACTCTCCAGTCTCCACCCAACGTTTTTCCGGCATAAATTTTTATTAAAGAATCACAGCTCATTTCAAAAATCATTTTGTTTTTATGAGAAGTATTCAACAGACTTGGATTCTCATAAATGAGGTAAACGAGGTCACAAATCAGTTCCTAATCATATGCATTCATAATGTGTTTTGCTTTGTTTACCCGTACGATCACAATAATCTGCCCATCAGTCCCACGTGACAATATAGAGAAAATTGGGTAAAATGAACAAGCTGATAACTTTGACCACTCAAGGAGTAGGATTTTGTGAGAAAGCCCGGCTGAACTGAAATGCTACTGACACAGTTTGTCAATCAGGCGAAGCTGTAAAGTCAATCAACAAGTAGAAAATACTACAAAGGCTGTCCAAAAAGTAATGCAACGATTGATTTTTTGAGCGAACGAAAAAAGCTATCAAGTGTTTCTTCAAGGGTTTGTGTTGCCGGCAAAAGTACCGACAAAATGAGACCTTGTTGAGCTCGTTTGGTCGAAAATTTACCGAAATGCAGAGTAGCTCTCGCGGCGTGTTGCGTAACCGCCTCCAGGATTTTGGGGTACTTTTTGCAGTACGTAAAAAGTCAGCTTTTTTTTTTTTTTTTTTTTTTTTTTTTGGTCAGTGTGTAAATGGCTCTTCGAGGCTCCAAATCAACCGAACCGACCTTCTAACTACGCCTCGTAAATATCATGCTAATCACTAATCCAAATAAATTACCAAAAATTAGATACATCACTACACCTGATTCCAAGATAGAAAATTCCCACTGTTGAGGCCGTAGCTTTCGAACTTTTGGGTAACTTGGTCGCAACGTTGGGAGGGTTGATGATGGTATTAGTTTAGAAAGAAAAATAAAAATAAGTTAATTTTGATCAGCTCCCCCAATTAAAGTTAATCTGAAGCTATGCTCCTTGCACATACACTCGATATTTCTACGAGACGACAAATTAAGTCATGAAAATTACCTAATCCGTGATCGGAGCGATGCTTTTTATTGAGATCGCGGCTTGGCGAAGGTTGTTTGAGTGTTAATCTAAAATTGAAAGATCGCATACAGGTTAGTAAAATCCGAGGTAATGAGTTGGCAGCGCGGGAATTTCATTAGGAGTGGTGAAGCACGAAGTATAAAGATGATTACTCCCACACGCTCTGCATAGATTAATGCAAGACAAAGTTAAAATAAGTTGAAAATTACTTGCTAAGCGCTGCTCATCGCACAGGAGGTTGCTGCAGATCGGACTTTTAGTGCAGTACCTATCAGATTTTCTCAATTTAAACGAATGTTAAAAAAACCAGGGTGTCTAGAAATTTCCATTTTTCTAATTCACTGATTAATTATGATACTTCTAGCTTTTTTCACCTCGCTGTAAAAGATTTAACATTTTCTAAAATTCAAACATGACAATTAATGATAAATTAGCGCTATTTTACGTATTCCTTACCTACGTACAAAATTGGTCAAACAATCCTTACTTAAAATTGACGAGTAATTTTCATATTTTAAACGTATAGGTACCTATTAAATTTCCAACATTTTGAAGTTTGGAAATTGGACTGTTGAAAAACACTTCTATTTCTCTGCCTTTTTATCTCTCGCCTTTTTAGTTCTCGTCAACGTAAAAAACTTTCCTTCGTATCCAGTTTTTGAGGGAATTTTAAGAATCGAAGCAGCTACAGTAGGGGTGCATTTTGGCTATTTAAAGCGAGTGCATCGTTGTTTGTAGCGCGGTTTAGAATTAGAGCTCGAAATTCTGCCACAAATAAGGTACGCAACAGACTCATTATTACTATATCTATAGTCCTCCTTCCGAGCGGTAAAAAAGAAAATGGTCCAAAACCATTAACGATCTAGACAAATTTTCTGGAGAGGAGGGGGGGGGGGGTGGGGAGGCACGCCTTTGAAATTTGCGTGATTTGAAGTGTCAAAGGAAAAGGCAAAATTTAAGGTTTCTGTGGGGCCGCCCCCCCACCCTTTAGATACGTCACTGTCCATAACCAATTCCCTATACGATATACACATAATATATAAGTAGATCCGTATCCGTACGTATCTATATTGTACCGGAAATTGGTTATGAACCTGTAAGGACCATTTTCTACCGCAAAGGCTATGACTGCATAGCAGCATAGCTTTGTAGATTTTAAACCGTCTGGGACCCGGGCCGGGCGTGCGCAGAGGGCTCTCACGTTGCTCAAGGTCAATTGTTTCGCTATAGAATCAGGGAAACCTTTCTTTTCTCCCATTCTCTTTGAGTGCGATGTACTCGATCATACCTACACGAACATCACCATCTATGCAAATAAATGGTTGAAAAAATGGAATGAATTATTATTATGATTAACGGGCGTTTAATTGAGTTGAGAGTTTGTTGCCGCCTGGCCGGTTGCGAGACATGTTAGTTTAGCTATATGCAACTTTGGCCTTCGCGCAGGTGAACTTTCACCAAAGAGCCGAACGGCAGAAGATCGCAAGTCGCAGGGCCGCGTGGCATGGCTCGGTCGCCGCACAGTTGCCCGAAAAAGTAGTTTTACATTTGTCTAGAGCGAGCGGCATAGTGGGTGAAACTTACGTAAACGACATGGAGGATGTCTATTGTCTAATTAGAAGTTAGTGTTGAGTTGACTTCTAAAGTTCTGAAACCATTGGCGGAGCCAGCAATTTGGCAACCGTGGATTCTGCCAATTTGAATGTATGAGAAATAATCGATTCTTAAGGGGGCCATGGCCCAATTTCTAACCGATTGTTTCTCATACAGGGCTGCCGTTTTGCGTATAATCAATGCTATTTTTCTATTCACCGATGATTCCACCGGTTGAGAAAAGATTACACAGTTCAGTTCAGTGTATGACTGTAATGCACGAAAATACTCTGATCTGTAATCTTTCCTTAACCGGTGGAAATTCCGTTGATTAATTAAAATATCCGCAAGTTTTTTAAAGTCATCGACGACTCCACCGGTTGAGGAAAGATTACAGATGCGAGTATTTTTGTATATTACAGTCATGCACTGAACTGAGCTGTGTAATCTTTTCTCAACCGGTGGAATCATCGGTGAATTGAAAAGTAGCATTGATTATTCGCAAAACGGCAGCCCTGTTTTCATACATTCAAATGGGAAGAATCCACAGTTGCCAAATTGCTGGCTCCGCCCCTGAAACAACCTCTACGCGTCACTCATAACGGCAGAGAATGGCCACTGGCCAGCTCGCTGCTGTAAAAACTCCAAATCTTTTCTCAAAATCCACGGGTCCCATTCTGATTGTGTTACTCTGCGCTATTATGTCAGCGATATTGTAATTACTAGTCCATTCACCCATTGTGGTTTCGTCACGCGTTTGGCCATAGGAGACCAAGACCGCCGCGCAGCGCCGCGCGCCGCCGCAATGAAGATCGAAACATAGACTTTTCCTGGACACGATTTTACAAATAATAATTAAGATAACAAAAAATTGACAGCAAGAGAAGTTAACAGTTAGAAAATCAATAATTTAGGAGCTTAAAATGAGTCAGATAACAAAACTTTTTTCAAAAAAATATCAACACTATAACAAGTTTTTATAGCAAAAAAAAAAAAACCCCCAAAAACTTTTCATGTCCCAAAAAATCAATGTTTCGATCCAGGGTGCGTCGAATGCGCCTACTTAAATGGTGACTAGCGCCATGCAGTCTGACTTGCTTTGTATACACACCTAGTTGTAAAACTGGTAAACTGACATGATGCAGTAATAGGCATTAGGCACTGTACGCTTGATGCTATTGATGCATATGATGTTAACATATTGCACAGACCATATACTCATCACAATTCAGAGACTGCGACTCACATATGAAAAGTGAATGGGCAACAAAAAAAGGACGAGTAAACAAGTTAGCGAGTCGTGCGTTGCGATTGTGTTGTGGTCAAAATAGAGGAGGAGCATGAAGCGACATAGACGCTGTCCAAAGTTTAAAGTTCAGTAAACTTTCAACTCTACCTACTTGGAGCTGCAAACGTTGAGGCGCGTTGACTAACGAGCTTTAGGTAACCACTGAGGAGCTTTCTGGGACGTAATTTTGAAGACACCACGGTCGCAGCCGCACTGGTGCAAGGTAGATGGAGAAAAGGTATGGACAGCACTCGGCTCAGGGGGCGGGGCCAACTATTAAAAAGCTACTTCGCCGCCATCTTGATTTTGCGACTTGTTAAGTTTTCTAAAGCTATTGGAGCTTTTGAAGGTGATTATATATAATTTTGAATTTATCAAGTGTGTCTTTTCACCTCTCAGTTAGGGATCATAATTCGAATTAGAGACTAGGTACTGATCGAAACTTTGTGATGGTTGTTAGGTTTTTACCGCTACTTACTACCGCTAACACTGCCGTGCAAATTTTCAGTTTGAATTGCGCGGTAAGAAAAATGGTCGCACAGTCGCTTATAGAGCTTTTCACCAATCAGAGACAACCACAGAGTGTTGTCCATACCTTTTCTCCATCTTCCTTGGCACTGGCGATGGTTCCAAAAATTATCTGATGACTTGACGTATTTTTGTGCTTTCTGGTATTACTGACAAATCTCTAAGAGTAGCCAGCGCCGAAGCGTGCAATCTGCCGACGATGAATTGGCCCACTTAACCCCTTATGGGCCAAGCCCGAGTGTACTCGTTTTTCACCTCTAGTCTATTTCACATTGATTCAGTATTGATTCCGGATAAACGCAAATATAGATGAAAACACTACAATAGATAAGGTCTCGCCGGGCGCCTCCAATTCGTCGTATAGGCAATTCCAACTCCATCCAGTACGAACAGTTAACTACTTTCCCTGTAGAAACGGAGGAGTGATCTCTTGAAGGGTTAAACGCATGAAAAAGATTGAACGGTTTGGTGAGCGTCGCGCGGAGAGCACCCTGAAATTCAATATTTTCCATAAGTTTAAATGGCCAAATTGCTACATGGCCAGATTGCACGATTGTAGATATATACAGATAGAAGATTTGATCAGAAATAAGTGCGGCGAGGATATACAGAGGGATGAAGACTATGAGAGGGCGAATGTAAAGGGATGAAAGTAAAAAAGAAAGAAAGAAAGGATGAAGGGTGGGATGGCACAAAAGGATGGAACGTCAGAGGTATACATAGAATAAAACGTTCACCTAAAACACAATTAAAGAGATCGAATTTGATTCGTTTATCCATTAGCTTAATAAGAGCCGAACCCGCCGAGATTTCTACTTTCTAGCTCGTTACCTTCACCAATTTCTTTTTGCCCTGTATCTATTGATGCCTCCCTACTTCCCCCCCCCTCACCACCTCCTTACCTCGTTTCGACTGACATCTTTCTTCCCCCTGCTTCCGAGTTTGCTGACAAAGGCCCTTTCGCAGGAGTTTAATCGAATAGTATACATCGAATCCACATTCTATACGAGTCAGACTCAATCTCGAAGATATGGGTAGAGATTATAATTTACTTTTCAGGTGGGCATTCTTCTTTTATACACAACATATTCCTGAAATAAGTTTTTATGCCACAAAAATGTGGATTTATGGTTCCTGTAAGAAACTGATATATATATTTTTTAATAATACGTTTCACCCCTATGTACAGGGTGTATACCATCAGCTACGCATACCGTAACATACAAATACAAGTTTCTCGGCCGCTGTTGGTCATGGAAAGTTGACACTCCGTATCTCTACGTATTTTTATCCGAAAATTTAGAATTTCGAGATTTCAAAGACATCAATATTTTTTAGAGTGTTTGGGAGAGGGGAAGGGGTGCCAGTGCCTCTTTAAATGGAGGATATCCAGAATTCAAAGTGATGGTGGTCCATATTTTTTATTTCATAATCAGAAAGAACAAACAAATCTAAGACCGAGTGACAAAGTGCGTGATATCGTTTCCCACGTTCGATGCATCGAAGGTCATACATTCGATGTCAAACGATAAAAGTCGGAGAGGAAACTTTTCTGAACACTTTCTATAGATATCAGACCTTGAAAAGTACAAAAAATAAAAAAAAACGCGCAAGAAAATTTGAATGAAAGGACTTGCGTGTATAATGTTAATTCTTTGATAGGGAAAGAAAGACATTGAGGTAGGGAAAACAAGGAACTGTCTTTCGGTGGAATGAAAGTTTCAAAGAACAAACTTTGAAGTGGTGGATGTTTATTCTATTTTTAGATGAAACTTTTTTCGGCAACTTTACCGGAAGAGAAAAAAAAACCTGGGCTTTGAAAAAGGGTTTTGGGAACGACCAGGAAATTAGAAAAATTTAAAATTTCTGAAATTTAAAAAACCAAAAACTTTCCAAAAATGTTTACCCCGTGAAAAAGGAAAACATTTTGGTCCGGCTTTCCCAAGGGCCCCCCATTTTCCGTTTTTCTTTTTCATTTAATTTTTAGTTTTCATTGAAAGCAAAAAATTGTGAAAATTGCCAGATTTTTGGGCGCTTAAAATTTTAAAACAATTTTCCCCCCCAAATAAAAGTTAAAAGTGCCTTCCCTTTATAAACTGGAGTGGGGCCCTTTTAAATAACCCTCCCTTAGCCCGGTAAAAAGATGTTACAATACATTAAAACTGATAGTGGGTCACACAATGGGAGAGTCCCATCTAAGTTGCAGCGTTCTCTATAATTGTAATATGAATAATTTTATCTCAGCATATAGAAAGTTGCGATTAGATGGGACTCCCCGCATTATGATCCGCTCATTAAACCACCATCTTTGAATCTTGTTAAATGCAGATTGTGAGTGGATTTTGAGACTTTTCGATGCTTTCTATGTAATTTTTGAATGCATTTACATCAGAATAGACCCTTTCTATTGCTCTGGCAAAAGTTTGCAATAGAACCATTGATTGACCTTTGATGTGAGTAGGCATACCTAAGTGACTCGTCATGCAATGCGCAAAGACCGTTGAACTATTTCTGCGCAGTTTAAGCCACGTAAAATCAGTTCGTCAGTGGAGGGTACAGAGGGGTCGTTCCTTTGAAAATGTATTTATCACTTTCCTCCCTTAAAAAAAAGTCATTACTTTCAAGTTCTCCGCAACTTTGACCCTCAAAACTCAAACTCTACCTACCCCCCCCCCTCCCCCCGAACAAAACCCTATTTACGCCACTGCATGGTTGTGGTGATTTCATGAAAGTCGTCTGTAATGACCGATTTCCTCTGAGGTTACTTACCTTTCATTTCTCATTCACAGAAGAAAGAAAGAAAAAAAAAGAAAAAAAAACAGAAAAAAACACGTTGGTAGCGCTGACAAAACCCTTGACACGCGGAAAAAAATAGTTGGCCAGACTTACCATCATTATGACTGATTTTGGCACCTACGAAAAATGACAAAATCAGTCATCATGATGGTTAGTCTGGCCAACTTATTTTTTCCGTGTAGGAAAATGACCCAGCAAAAGACTTTCTTTGAGCCAACCAAATGTTTGGTCCACCTGGCGAAAGCTCTTTAGTTAAGAGTACAAAACCATTGTTTAGATAAAGTCTTTTGCAATGGGTAATTTTTCTACCAAAGGTTTCGTCAGCGCTACCAAAGCGTTTTTTCTGTTTTTATCTGTGTTTCTAAGCGGATGAGGCAAGCACTTCAAAGTGCTCCTTATCTCTGAACTAAAAATGACAACACACGCAACGAGCAAAAAAAAATTAATTAAAAATTAAGAATAATAACAAAAGAATAAAAACTATAAATAGTGACATCACACACGGTTTCAAGGAAGTGTTATAGTGCGATTGATTTTTAGAAACAGTCGACACCGCGACGGTCTTTCCGCGGCGAAATTGCCAGTTCAATACCCACCCACCAACCCCCCTGCCCATGTAAACGAGACACGAGGTGAAAGTTGTCGAACATTTATAAACGTCACGCTTAAAATAAATTGAAGGACCGTGCGACCATCGTCAAGCCCGAACCATCCGCATGCATTTCGGCAAAATGACAGGTACGTACGTATTTGGTGTCAACACGAAGAGAACTTGGCTGGACAAGTTTTGTACGCGCGCGAGTTATTAAATCAGAGTGGTCATCAGGATCTTTTTCTCACTAAAGCAGCAATGCTGCAGTGGCGGCTCATGAGGAATCGATTACCGTTTTTTTCCCATTTATACCTTTGCAAAAGTATCGATTACTTCGGAAGCGCGGAGGAGGTTTTCAATTTTACCTCCCTGATGATCGATTCTTATTCTCTACAGGATCATATGACGGATACTTGGAGACAATTTTTTATTAAAAATTGCCAGAATTCTAATAACAAGTTTCCGAAAAGAAATTTTGGAAATTCACAGGAGAATTATGGCCATCATGGCCGGCAAGTCTGGAATTGGTCACCATATTTTCCTGGTCAAAAATGCTAGCGAGCCGATCATTTACTTCATCGTTAAACTGATCGTTAAGACTGTGTATGAGTGATTCTATTGGTCGAATATTGTAAAACTTGGCCGTTGCTATGGTAACCATCGTTATAAGAGCCTCGTTACTTCATTAGTTAAAGGTTTTCCATGCGCAACAATCGATTCTCCAGAGGGCTCTTATCCTCCGCAATAATCGATTGTTTCATCGAATTTTAACCGGGAAAAAAAACTGCATGATTGCCAAATTTTACGAGCCACCATGCACTGTCTCCAAACGTTTATATTATTTTTATGATATAGAAGGCAGAAAATACATCGATGAATCGCGCAATTCATGAGTCAGTCCCCGATAAATTAAATCTGACAACGCGGCTGTAGTACTCTAGAACGAGCGATGCCCCTGCAGTATCTAGTATTAAACAACTCATTGAAGAGTTTCAAAGGTGCTTTTAGCTGAAAAAGGCTAAGTCATCAAAATCTAGATAACGTAATTTTTTTCTCAAGAGCCGAGAGCTTCCATCGCATGAGAGAGAGAGAGAGAGAAATAGAGAGTGGGAGGGAGAGGGAGAGAAAGATAGAGAGAGTCAGAGAAAAAGAGGGGGGATGAGTGATACGACCGCTTACTACCGCACACTGGATTGGAACCAGTGGCGTAACTAGAAATTACCTTTTTCTCACTTTGTCCACAAAAATGAGTAAGTTAGAAAAAGGGTAGGAAAGGGGGTCAATCCCCTCTTCCTATCCTTTTTCTACCTGTACATTCGGATGAGTAAAAAGAGAGATAGAATGATTTCTAGTTACACTACTGATTGGAACATGGGATTTTCTGGAATCTAGACTTGGCATCTGCAATTCTTCATGGCGCAACCTCTTCATTGCTCCAGAAAATATTGTTTAAAACAAAACATGACTAAGGAAAATTGGAGGGGACAACAGTTTATAATATTTCTATCGCCTCAAATGAAACAAGCAATAAGTTGACAAATTAGTAGCTAAAGCTATAAACGAAAGAAATAAATTAATTTTAAAAGACATTTCAAACAAAAATATTTAAAAGGAAAGAATATTAAAGGTAACGTAGGAAGTATTTACCCTTTTCAAATAAGGTACTTTAAATATATAATTATTCTTGTAAATTCCCTAACACAAATTTAAAAGATCTGTATAATCGAGCGCTTCTTCGTTTTGAGACAAATTTTGAGAAGCGGATTAGGATTACGGCCCTGGATTTTTGGAAAACTAAAATTCCAGCAAAAATGCTGCATTCACACTGTTCAGAGCTTTAGTAAAGTAAAGTCAGATTACATCTACTATAAGCTCTAACGAAAAAAAAAAGTGTTTCAATATGTAGCCCGCCCTCCATGAATTTGTTCAAAATTTTCGACAATTTTGAATCAGCGGTTTTTTTTTTTTTTTTTGTAAGACGGTCTAAATCAATAATTTTGTCTTGAGACCTGGTGAGCCTAGTAGTAATGAAAAGCATTCGGACGCTCAGAAAAGTATCAAAATTACCATTAAAATCACAAAATCAAGAATTTATAATACGGCCAAATTTAGAATCAGGAGCACATTTCTTTCAGGCTTCAAAGGGACTTTTGGGACTTCTGAGCGCTATTCATCATTAATGAAAACTCATAATTCATACAGGTTTGTCAGGTTTCAAGCCAAAGCTATTGATTTAGACCATTTTACAAAAAAAATCGCCGATTAAAAATTTTGGGGACTCAAAAATCGGGATTGGAAATTTTCTTGGTCAATAAGTGTATTTTTTTCTGAATAGTGCTTTTTTTGCCGAATAATTTAGGTTTATGTAGTTTTTTAAATTTCGACTTTTTTAGTGGGAGTTATGAGGTTTTGGAAGTGGATCAAAATCGAACTTTGACCTTTGATAGTTTGATATCTCGGACACAAAAAACGACTTTGACCTGTGATTTGTGTGAAAATTCTTAAAATTTGTTGTCCTTTTTAATTATATTAAAAAAAAAAAAAAAAATAGGGCTTGTCATTTGAAATGTGTGATTTAAGGGGGTGGTGACCCTCGCACCCGCCCCATGCCCCCTCAAGACATGCCCTTCGAAATAATGGAGCCTGCGCGTTTCAGCGTTTTTCGAAATTCGAACCGAAACACCAGTGATTTATTCGGAGCTGCTCCTCATATCTTAACACCCTGTATACTTTTTTGAGTGGGGAAGGCCGAAGGCAGTTGAATGGAGGTTTTTGGTCTAGGGCTGCGTTACGAACAAAACGGTGCGGTACATATAAGGAGAGGAAGTTCAAAAATCTATGGGAAAAAAGCGTTCCATAATTTTTGGACGACCCTGTAAGTAATCAAAAATCTAAAAAACTTCTCTTTAGTCCGAAAAAAGTCATAACTCAATGCAATGCGCGCCGCGAGCTTTGCCGCGCTACGCCGATCAAGTGTGTGATCAAGTGGGCGTGGGGGAAAAGTTAACTGCGTAAAGAGGGGTGAGAGTGAGGGACCGTTCAGTCTAATGCAACAAAAGCCCCTTGCATTACCTTTATCTTAATGGGCCATCCATCTGAGCCCTTGGAAATTGAAAGCCTTTTGGGTCTTAATCAATTAAAAAAAAAAGAAAATGTATTTAGCGCATGGGATGGAAATTTTACCCCACACTATTATTCAGTAGCAAGGTGAATCTATAGACTGTTTTGGTGAGAAGCGGAAAACTTAAATTGACCAATCAGATGTCAGTTTAATGTTTAAAAAAAGTACTAACGCTAATCAGACTCCTGGATTTTAAAGTTCCCGCTCCTCTGTAAAATAATCTGTTGACGGTTTTAGTATGCGGCGCTACAGGAGCCACTTTAACGCGGTTAGCTAACAATGCACTCATCGGTCGTCATGATCAGCTTTTCCGAGAATCGCGTAGCGTTCTAAACTATCTAAACTATCTCTATCTAACACTCTTTCGTGACCCTCATGCATAGCTATTAGCTCATGTACAGGGCCTTGTTTCACGACACTTTATTCTCAAATTCGCACTGAAATGACGCGAGAAATTCATCTCTACTATAAATAAATAAATAAAAATAAATAAATAAATAAATAAATAAATAAATAAATAAATAAAAAAATTACAACAAATGTCTTTATAATATGACTTTGTTATAATGAGAGTGAGAGATTTAGCAGTAGAGGTCACGTGAGAGTGACAGAGATAGTTTTGAACACTCAACGAACTTGTTCACCGGGTCACGTTATCACTTTAAAACCGTCAATAGCGGGAACGATTGCGGCTGAAAGCAGTTTGCATTATTTAACGCCTCCCCCTTCCTTAATGAATTTGTTGGGGGTGAAATTTTGCGGGAACCATCAGATGACGAAATTAACGGCAATCGATATGGCAAGTTTCACAGAGGTCTGAAGGGTGGATTTGAATCATGAAGCTACCCCCCCCCCCTCCCCAGAATTTTGAATCTACCTCTTTGAAGAACAAAAAAGAAGCTCCGACGCGGAATAAAACTTCAGCCAGCAATGTTTACTTTTGAATTTAAAAAAAAATTAAAAAACAAACGAAAAAAAAGTTAGTGTTTCGAAAAGTTAAAATAGAACGTCGTTGGTCTAATAAAAAGAAATAGTTATTTTCACAATTTAGCGATTGCTTGGCTGTATCTTTCGATGGTTGTGAGCATTTTTAACAAATTAACCAAAAAAAAAAAACAAAACAAAAAAAAACACAAAATCTAAACAACAATAAACACGGAAGGAATAAAAACAAACAAAAACATGATAGTATGAACAACAGGGTACTTGTGATGGGGGGTGAACTTTCTTTCAGATTGCATTTTTAAACCAAAAATGCTTTCCGACACAGCCTCTCGCACATCTTAATGCGCACTGTAATCCTATTATACTAATCCAATACTGAAAAAAGGATCAAATCCCAGTACCATCAAGACGAGTTTATTTAAAAATTCAAGAAAGGAGGATATCGCGCGGTTTTTTCTAAGGAATTCCAAAACCAAAAAAAAATTGAAAAAATTAAAAAATGGAGATAAAATTGGATTACGTTAAAAATGTGAATTGAAAATTATACGCATAAGATAAACGCGTGAAAGCAAAAAAGTTTGTCAATTTACAAACCAAATGCATTTTGAGGCGCCCCTCGCGGGTGTATTTTATTTTCACAATTTCTAATTGCAATGGTTGCGACAAATGTTTCTCCATAAATAAGGGGGTGTGATTCCACGGCAACAGGAATATTATCGCTGACGCCGAAAAATGTCATATTTTTATCATTAAAACGTTCTAACAAATTCATTCCATCACGATCGTGATCATTCTGACGAATATACTATTGAAATGCTACCATTTCAGGGATTCCTTATTAAATATATGATTCGTATAAATCTTGTTAAACTTGTTGAAATCGAGGTTTTTAACATGAACATTTAATACATTGGTTGCTTCAAACCAAACATGAGTGTTTTTGAATGGAAAACGTTTCAATGGTGATGCAATTTCTGTGACACTCTTCGGCATCAGCGATTAATGCTTTTCCCTCATAGCCCTATAGCCTCCAAACGCGTTTTGCTACAAAACAAATTCAAAAGCAGGAGAAAATTGTGGTTCCCCAAGTTCCCGACACTCGTCAAATAAACCTACACAGTATAGGTATTCATCATGAAAAAACTAACAAATAATTTGTGAGATTATGACAATGATGACATTTGATCCGAAATTGTATTGAAGCTACCTCACTGTAAGAATTGATTATTTTACGAGGGTTTAAATGGAGAGTATTCAATGTTGCTAAATCGCACGAACCGCCACTGCTGGCGCTATAGACTGCGTTTTAGTGCATAGTCCATGAACATTATTGTTCTAATTTTGGCAAATGGCGGAAAAAATTCGTATAGAAGGTTTTGTGGTCTTAAATTGTTCCTTGGGGTTAAGAATTTACGCTCTTAAATGTCCCAAAGGTTGTGAAGGTGTGATAAACTCAGGAGGGCGGAAATGTCCTCAAACTCAATTTTTTTCACAGTTTTTTTGCATATATCTCTCAGAAGTATCAATTTTTCACCCCACATAAGTAGATTAGTTTATAGCTCTTCAAATTTTCAAAACAAAAAACTCGTCCATATTCTACTCCGGACCCTTCCCAAGTTCCCGCCCCCACAATTAATCGATATCTCCAAAAAACCCACTTTTTGGAAACTCGCAATTTTGCAACTTTTCAGTCTTTTCTTTTCGCAAGTACGGTCCGCCTTATCATGCGATATTAGTTTGACTTCATTTTTGCACATACCGACAGCTAAATTTTAACAGTTTACATCTTAATTATTTATATAGAAAATGTTGACTACTTAATACCTTCAAAATTGGCGAATTAGGGCTTTTTTGGCGTTTAACCGCAAAAATGGTCGCCTTTTTGATCTGCATAGTTATTGAAGCTGGGTCCCTCCAAAGCCACAATGATATGATTATACTTTTGTTATGTGATTGATAGAGGTATTCTTCGGATAGGGGGAGGGGGAAGGAGAGGCCCCCTCCGAAAGAACCCACTGAAAAAGCTAGTGCGATAGTGTTTTGTGTTATGTAAGGTGACTATGGATACTGCGAAATTAATAAACGTAATATCCAACCATTTGATGGCCCCACCCCGTATAATACTCCAATAAATACTTATGATTTATGCTCGATGACATAAGTCACACAATAATGTGGAAACTCATCCACAAATTTCCGCCCTCTCGAGTTTATCACACCTCGCGACCTCGAAGGTTTTTAAGAAGGGGTTCTCCTGACCCTAAGGAACAATTTAAAACTATAAAACCTTCAATACGAATTTTTTCCTCCATTTTCCCTATTGTTTCTAGACTTTGCAGCGATAAATCGTATTGATTGCAGTTCGGGACCGCTGGTTTAAAGAAATTTCCCCCAGATCGCATTTTAGAGCGGAAATTTTGGTTATTAATCCAAGAAATCGTTGCGAGTATTACGCGATAATGATATCTTATCTTAAATTTTGCTTCATTTTGCCTGATTCCACAACCATAACTGCTGAAATTATCAAGATATTGCAGACCAAACGATGCCTTTGAAGGTTAGATTCGCCAAAAGTACTGCGTATGCTCCAACAACTACAGCATTTGGGTGATTCCAATCGCCAATTGCCTAATATAATCTATCGTATCTTGCTGATTTCGGCGGTTTTGGTCGTGGGACCAGGCATAGTTAAACATTTTCGAAGATCGAGGATTCATAATCGTAAAAAGATCGTATTCATTTCTTGATTTAAGAGCCAAAACAAATGGACCAGGCATAATTAAACATTTTCGGAGATCAAGGATTCATAATCGTAAAAAGATCGTATTCATTTCTTGATTTAAGAGCCAAAACAAATGGACCAGGCATAATTAAACATTTTCGGAGATCAAGGATTCATAATCGTAAAAAGATCGTATTCATTTCTTGATTTAAGAGCCAAAAAAATGGACCAGGCATAATTAAATATTTTTGGAGATCGAGGATTCATAATCGTAAAAAGATCGTATTCATTTCTTGGTTTAAGAGCCAAAAATAAAAAAAATAAAAAAATGGGGAAAATGCGCTCATAGAAAAATTTACATCGAAACCAGAGTTTTTTGGAACCAAAGGTCTCCAATACGACGCAACGGTCATGGGTATACGTATATCGCTGCACCGAAACAGTCCATTTCCGCAATCGCAAAATTGCGTCTCTGGTGAAGAGCGCGCTCGGAGAGAGCAAGTAAGCGAGTACCTAAGCGAGTGAGCGAGACGCGGGAGAGGAAGGAAAAAAAAAAACTCGACGCGCTGAAATAGATCGATGACGCGCCTGCAGTATGGCGGATAGGCCACACCCTCCGCTCGTAATCCTCTCACGCCTTCCAGCCTCGGCGCAGGCACAACGCTAGACGCAACGCAGAGCTTCACCCATTTACCAACCCAACTTTACTCCACTCGTATAGTTTTCATACATTTTCCTCAGGCTCCCGGCGCGGGAAAATAAATGTATTTATTATTCCAACTCAGAGAGATCGCCGCGTCGGATCCAATTCCGCGCTCTTTGCATGCGCTGCTCTTCAGGTTCAGTTCTGCGGGTTACACTACTCTGCGAGTCATGCGACTCAACTATACTGGCTCGCTCTCATATAGTCTCTGATAGAGTCACTAGTCGCAGTCTTTCGGCTCACGGTGGGCCAGCCGCGGTTCTTGGTCTGCCAACACCAAAACCAAATAGAGAGCCCGCAGCACAAAGCTTGCTGCCAATGCGCTTTCTAGTCTTACTGTTTTACGGACCTTGAATAGGCCTCTTCAGGCTATCAAATTGTATTCTCAAAGTGTCTTTTCAAAAAGTCGAGAATAGGGCTCTTGCAAACTTTTGCTGCAGGGAATTGAAAAGATGGTTCTTGCATACAAACCTGTAACAATGACGATGAGCACACTAAAGAATCACGAAATCCACTCACAGAATCGGACTGATAATGGCGGAGAGATGCAAGTATCATGGGGGATTCTTATCTAAATTGGGACATACCTCTGTGTTTCTGCAAAGAAAGTGGTATCATAGACAGGAATCTCCCATGATACCTGCGTTGAGCCGCCATTACAAACTTACCGTTATAGCAGTTATGTGAGTTCATTGCTAAATTTTAGACTTTCTTAGAGTAATTTTCGTGATTTGCTGGTTTTTACATCAGAATAGACTATTCATTTGCATACCAAAATAAAAATAAATAAATAAAAAATAAAAAAAAAGTTTGCAAGAGCCCCATTAAGGGAAATTTGACGGCAAAATTGTCTAAATGCTGTGTACTCTTGCCGGGAGATGTATTTATGCCATGAATGATGATGGTCCCGAACAACGCTGATGATTGTCAAACCAAACCGGTTTTTTTGCGACTAAAATGCGACTTTTTCACCGATTATTTTCTCCTTTCAGGCTTTTGACGGAAAAAATATTGGTTCTTAACCCCCCCCCCCCCCCCACCCATCCACCAATAGAGGGTGATCTAACCCGCACAAAGCTTCAACATTATTTACGAGTTTCCAATTAGGTAATAAAAATGGAATTTAGTTTTTCCTTTGTCCTGCAAAATTTTGGCGGGCCTTTTGAAAGCATGGGCCACGCGCAGGCCACGAAACGCTCGTGGATGCTAACCGACGGCATAGCTTCCGTTTGATGATTATTCAATGACACTCTACAATCCATCGGTGATTGCACCAACTGAATCAAATATTACACATTAAAAAGCATAAAACAATGGCTCAAAGAAATACTCAAATCATCAATATTTGCTGCAATTTATTGAATCGCCCATGGCTCGTGTACTGCAGAGAATGCCACAAATTATCCACAAGCCGACAACACAAACCATAAAGAGTAAAGGAGAGTCTCAATTGAATGGAAAGGCTGCAAGGTCAACTCTAATGAGAGAGGAAATGAAAGACAGCCCGTGACTAATTGATGATCCTGTGTCCAAATATTGTGGGTCTTTTGGAATTTAACAAGGGGTTGTTATATTCCGGGTCATTTTTCTCAAAGCCCGTGCCAAACTTCACAAAGAAAAGTGCCGTGAATTAATTTAGCAAAATTTTATGACATGTTGACTGTGGCGCTTTTGTTCAAAATTGATATGGTAATTGCAGCACAGCGAAAAAAAAAAAAAAAAAAAAAAAAAAAACTTTTTTCAATGAAATGGGATCTATGATTGACTGGGAGAGTTTGTCCAAATTATTTTTGGCCTTATGGAAATCAACGAGTGGTAATTTTTTCGGGTTATTTGCCTCAAACTCGTACAAAATATTGGTGCCCTAAGTTCTCTACAAAATTTATTCAGACTTTCATGAACACATACATGTATCATAAATACTTAGTAAAATCAGATTCAAAATGGGGCTGTTGCACACTTTTGCTATAAGCGATTTGATAGTCGATTCAGGTGTAAAAACCTCAATAAATAACGATGGCAGCTCTAAAAATTTCCGAAATCCACTCCTAAACTCAATAAATTATTTTATTTGCGCGGGCTTAATGGTGGCTGAGGGCAGTAATAATGGGAGATTCCCATCTAACAAGACTGTAACTCCATCATGAAGTGACCAATAAGAGACCACTTTCATTTGACACCGGTGTCACTAGGTGTCACGGTACCATTCATCGGATGTGGATCATTACTCTATCTGTGAATCATCCTTGTCAGAATAGAAAGTGACGAAATTAAGATAGGAACCTCCTGTTATTACTGCCCTCAGCCATCATTACGCCCGCGGAAATAAAATAATTTATTGAGTTTAGGAGTGGATTTTTCAGTTCATTTAAGAACTTTCCAAACTTGCAAAATTCATTTCGGAAGTTTTCAGTGCTGCAATCGTTATTTTTTGAGGTTTTTACACCAGAATCGACTATTAAATCGCTTTTAGCAAAAGTGTGCAACAGCCCCATTGGTATGTTTTTTACCAATTGGTATGGTATACGCGTACGTAATAATTTTTCTCAAAACTCGTGCAAAATTTTGCAATCCAAAATTGTTTTAATCAATTGTTCAAATTCTCATCAACAAATTATGATGTATTAAAATTAGTATAATAAAGCAGTTGCAAGGGTCTGAAATATTGTGTTTTTCATGGAGAAAATTATTAGTACTCGATGAGCTGAGAACAATGGTGCCTTTGATCTTTTCCTGAGTGTCCCAGTTTCGGAGATACACACGTGTGAAGTTGTAAGAAATCGAGTGCGCAGTGACGTCACTACGCGGAATTCCCATTTAAAACAATGTATTTTGGGCCAAAATCTCATCTCTGGGACAATCGGACTTAATTAGAAACCAAATGTATCTTTGTTCTTAGCTCATCGAGTAATTTAATTTTCTTTATAGAAAACAGAACATTTTAGATCCCTTGCAACTGTTCCATTAGATTAAAATCTGTATATACTTATTGCCGGTTGAAAATGGCAGTCTCGGTCAAAATTCCGAAGTCGCCATGCATGTTGAAAATTTAGGTATAAATGGCGACTCTAGTTTACTCTCTGGCAATAACCCACGGTGCGCCGACTGCCGGGCTCTTTTATAGTCTTACACTCTTATATGATAGTCAGTCTCTTCTCCACTTATCTCCCTTTTAACAGTCCGTCGGCTGATGTATGCATATTGCATACACTACCAGGCGCCTCCTGTAGGATACATGTACTGTCGCCGCGTCGAGTAAGCGCAGAGGAATAACTTCTCATCCGTATATATGTATATACATACAGCGTCTCTCGAATTTACACTCCTACTTCGTGTCCAATTGTCTTTAAAATATACACGTAAGTAAGACATCTCGGTTTCACGGCGCTTTCCCTTATCTGGGCTCGACCACGCGGACAAATTATATTTCAAACGCGCAAACGTTGAGCTGCCAGAGGCAGATTCAAGAATTTGTTTGTCTCTCTCTTAAGGTCCGCCATTTGAACGCGTGTATTAGAGGGAGGAGCGCAAGTCACTGGATCGCCGTTCCACCTTCTATCCTCTTTTAACATGTGCATTTAAATGGACGGAGAGAGAGGGGATATGAGGGAGAGAGGGGAAAGAGAGAGAGATTGAGAGAGGAGAGAGAGAGAGAGAGAGAGAGAGAGAGAGAGAGAGAGAGAGAGAGAGAGAGAGAGAGAGAGAGAGAGATGAAGATAGAGAAGAGGACGGAATTCCTGGATCTGCCACTCTATGTGCATGAGCTCCCAATGCGAGAGGTGAAATTGCAGTCTATCTTCAAAATCTGACACGCGCAGGAAAAAGTTTTCCTGCGCTCATTGCGACCCGCTCGTGTAACGCAGAAATAATGGATATTTTTGACGTGAACGCGATAAAATAAAGTGTTTCCAAGAACGAAATATATGTATGTATGAACTATCAACCTACGCAAAATGCAATACTCATCGGTATAAACACGCGTACAGTATTTCTCAAAAGCCCTTACCAAGTTTCAGTAGACTGTTTTGTGGTGCAGCGATATTTCGTATCGATTGGCCCCCGAGGGCCTCTGATTCCAAAAAAAACTCTGGTCCAATGTAATTTTCCTTTAAGCGCGCCATTTTTTAACGGACATTTTGGCTGTATTAGACCAAGAAGTTATAATGCGAATTATTTGTAGTGAGAGCTCGTGCTATTGACAACCATATTTTTTGCCATTTGAACCACAGAAGTTGGGGATTTCACACTTTCACAATTCAGGGATTCAGTAAATCCTCTGAAGATCAGTGGCGTAGCGTGCAATTCGGCAACGTTGTAATGTGTCCATTTACATGCATTAAAAAGATCGAACTATTGGGTGTTCGGTGAACACCTTTGCATTGGACCTTTTACTCGGGTTTAAATAGACACATTACAACATTGCCAAATTGCACGCTACGCCACTGCTGAAGATCTATTATTTTACGTAGATTTAAATGGAGATAATAATCTGTTGTTGTCACATGGCACGAATTGGCCCGCCACTGTGTCTTCGATAAAGCTTAATTATACCTGGTTCTACGACTAAAACAGACAAAATCAATAAGATATGACAGATTAAACTATGTATGCATTTAGAGTTTAGATAATCGCTCGAAGTCTCGCCCATTCCACTGCAACAACAATAACTTTTGGGCGATTCTAACCTCCAAATGCATAGTTTAATCCGGTATCGTGTTGATTTCGGCAGTTTTAGTCGTTGAACCAGGCAAGATTAAGCACGAATTTTCGAGGATTAAGAATTCAAAATCGCAAAAAGGTTCCATTAATATCTTTGGTTTAATAGCTAATATTGCCGTTCAAAAACGCGCTTACGGGAAACTTACATTAAACCAAAGTTTGTTCGGAAACGAGAAGACCCCGATCGACAATCGATACGACATATTACTGCACTAAAACAATCTATAGTTGAAAAATACGTGCGCGCCTCATTTCGATAAAATAACAGGTCTGCTCGTTATACAGCGTGTCCCAAACTTCACTGTAGCATTTCTTACCATGTTTTTTTGGGGGTCAAAATGAGATTTTTTCCCCCCCATGAACACGTGTCTGAAAATCCCCCCCATTTTTTTTTCTTTTTTTTTAACGGTTTTTCTTCGATTTTAGCTGCGGATGTCAGTAGAAATGGATGAAAATTGGGATGTGAGATAACTATAAATGCGTTCTTTCCGATTCTACAGTCAAAAATTTTGAAAAGGGTCAAGAAGGGGGGTTTGAGGAGGCGGGGTCAGCTTTTAATTTGAAGAATTGTCAGTGCCATTGAGAAAATGAGAAAAATAACTTCAGTATCTTATATGGAACAAATCAAAAAGAACATTTTTGATTTCTTGTGTTTCGTTTGACGCACGGAAAAGGAGTAAAATCGATTTTTCGCAGGGAGCGCATCACAACCCGATTGATCTGGTTCGGTTTCAGTAGTGCGCTGCTTCGTGATGCCAATGTTCTGCAGGTACTCGACGCGCAATATCGGGCTGTGCGCTCCCGGCGAAAAATCGATTTTACTCGTTTTCAAGGTGTCTTACGAAAAAAACACAAGAAGTCAAAAATGTTTTTTTTGGTTTGTTTCATAAGACTCTGAAGTTACTTTTCTCATTTTCTCACGGAGCACTAAAAATTTTTCCATGTAAAAGTTGAACCCCCCTCAAACCCCCCTTCTTTGCCCTTTTCAAAAATGTTGACCACAATAGCGAAAATAACGCATAAAATTACTTTCAATTACCAAATTTTATCCATTTTTACTAAGCTCCGTAGAATCATAGAATTTTTTTTTTTTTTTTTATACGTGGGCGGGCATTTTCGGACACGTTTTCATGGAGAAAAAATGATTATTTTGACCCCAAAATTACGTGGTAAGGATTTCTACCGTGAATTTTTGGGCACCCTGTATTTCGTTTCAAAACGTGTAATGGGAGCTCATCGATAATTCATGGCGCAAAGTGTCAATTTTTATTCCTTCAAATCTATTATCAAAACAAAATTTTCGCGGTTTTTATTGTAAAATCCAGAGCTGAAATGAATTTTTATTCTCATTCATATCTAACATGCCACGTAAGAAATATTGTTGGACAGATTCCAAAGATTATCGGTCGGGGCCTGCTTATATACTCCTAAAACGAACTCTTGCATGCTAGCGATTCTCAAACTTTCTCACATAAATTAATGGACGATTTAGCCGAACTGTAACCAACGCCAATCTGTTGCAGTGGCGTAGCCAGGAATTTTTCTAGGGGGGGGGGGGGGGGGGGGTACGAGGTCCGAAAATTGTCATGGGGGGGTCCCAAAGATACTAATTTGGTCAAAATTGTCTGAAAACGCAAAAAATGACCTTTTTTAGGACAAATTTTGGTGATATGGGGGGGGGGGGGGTCCAGACCCCCTGGACCCCCCCTTGGCTACGCCACTGATCTGTTGTTCATACCGAAAACCTAGAAAGGACTTCAGGGCCGCACTGTATAAATGCGAGGTCTATTTTGAGCGACGCAAAATCAAATGCCAGCGCGTGTGTCTTATTAGTTCCTGTAATTGGTGAATTTTTTGCCTCTCCAGAAATTTATTTGTAATGTTCCATTCTGAGAAATTTATGATGAGTATTTCATTCCACTATAGAATAAATACTTAAAATAAATGTAATTGTCCGCATTTAAATCCGCCAACACCCTCGAATTCGATTAATGCAACGTATAATTGCAAAGTAATAATTAATGCAACGTTGCCTAATTACAAGATATGCCACTATGGCATCATTTTGTTTGCCGCGAATGGACAAGCCTCTGATTAACGTAAATAAGTTGCGTATCGCTTCTAATTGATCAGCGGTGCAGTTTCGAGCCATTGATGACCATAGTGCAAAGCTTCCTGCCCTTCCTGCACGACACACGTGCCGATCACTAAAATTCATCGAACATTTGAGAGGCCGCGGAAACCTGGTGGGATGGGTTGGAGGGGGGCGTGGCTAGTCCCTCCCCCCCGTACATTAAAAAATTGTGACAGTAGATATTTTTTTCTGTTTTAGTAAAAATTCCTGAGAATACGATGCGCTCAGCGAATGCAAATTAAAATTTCGCATATAAACCCACTATAACTGTTGGGAGAACTTTTGTCCCTGACTTTCAAAAGTTGAATACTTTAAAGACGAAACGCTATTCATGATACATTTGATACTCACTTTATGTAAAATTTTACGGCCTTTCAAATTGGCTCTTATCAATTTTGGCCTCCGACGAGCCGTTCAGACCCTACAGGGGGGGCGGGGGTGGGGGGTCACATTCCTCAAAATTTGAAAATTTTAAATGATAACGACCCAGACCCCTGCTTTGTGATATACGTTAAAAAGATCGTTAAAAGCCGAACATTTTGGTGCAAACCGCGGTTCGATATCTTTTTTCGTTCTCGAGCAATCGAAGGTCAAAAAAAATCGTCGGAAAATTGATATTTTTGAAAAAATTTGGTTTTTCTACCCATTGAAATTGTTCAATTTTCTCCGGAACAAAACGTCGTAAGGATCCAAAATTAGAGTCATTTTACAGAAAATTTTCCGTTCTTTCATTTAGGTCCAGTAAGTTTTGGTCGTCAGACGAACAGTTTTTTGTGATATTTGCCAAAAACCGTCGCGCAGTCGGCATTTTTTTTGCGGTTTTTTGAGATAAAGGGGGGATTCCACCCCCGAAAAATTGGTAGACTCGATGGACCTTAAATCTAATCCCCATAGTGAGCTTATATCCAAAATATAAAAACTGTATTAATTATTTCCAGCACGAGCCTTTTTTCCGTCTAATTTGACTGGACTACTTCCTGGATCAAGCAGAATGAGGTCCAGCACTTCAGCACAGCAGTCTGATTCCGCTCTTTTGGACGAGATGTGACAAGATAGCAGGAATCGATCACACCCATTGGTTTAAACGACGTCACATGAATGATCCTGGGAGCACGACTCGAACGCAAAGAGTAAACAAGAGTCGCAATTGAATGGAAGGCCTGCGTGGTCAACGTAGATAAGGGATCGGAACGCGGGCTGGCCTCTGATTGGCTGCAACGCGTGGAGCTAAAATGTCTTATGGTATAGGGAAATTAACACGGGGTTTTCGTTCCGGGACGTTTATTTCGAAACCTGTGCAAAATCGTCTCCACGCAATTTATGCGAGTCGATTTAGCAGAATTTTCCGAACAAATTGATAGGTCATGAGTGCCACTTTATTGAAAATTCGAAAAGACTGTTTCAGTTTAGAAGTACGCACAATAGTGTGATTACATGCTTGGCGTGTGTTTGAGTAACTCACAATTGTGAGTACTTTTCAACTGAAACAGTCTTTTCGAATTTGCAATAAAGTGGCACTTATGACCTATCAATTTATTCGGAAAATTCTGCTAAATCGACTCGCATAAATTGCATGGAGACGATTTTGCACAGGTTTCGAGATAAACGTCCCGGAACGAAAACCCCGTGTTAATTTCCCTATACCATAAGACATTTTAGCTCCACGCGTTGCAGCCAATCAGAGGCCAGCCCGCGTTCCGATCCCTTATCTACGTTGACCACGCAGGCCTTCCATACAATTGCGACTCTTGTTTACTCTTTGCTCAAACGACTTCCAGTCTTTCACGTCACGTGATTCACGTGACGCCGTTCAGACCAATGGGATTAATCGATTCCCGCTATCTCCTCTCGTCTCGTCTCGTCCGAAAAAGTGTCTAATGGTCAGTAACGAGCCGGATTCGGTTCACGTTTTCCCGTCTTGTGTTTTACCAAATCTATTAACGGCTGTTACTTTAAAACTCAAAGCTCTCTTTTTGAGCGGCGGCAGTGGAAGTTGGAACCACGCCACAGAAAACTCTTCCAGTTTCCACCCTTCGCGCTTCGGGGCGTATAGAGAGTAGCCATCTCGTGCGTCGTTTCACATTTTTCCGTAATACTTACTTTTTGTCAAATTAGCGTTAAGGAAGCGTGCATACGGTTCAGAATGTTGATGTTTTCTTTATAATGGAAATGAAACTTACTTAGTGATGAGCCGAGATTGCTTTTAGTTCTCCCCCAAGCACAATGGCGGATTCAAGAAGGTGCCCCCTCAAAAACCTCAAATTTTGCCTTAAATCGTCAGAAAATGGAAAAAAAATGCTTCATGCGACGCTTCAATTTGCAAATTTCATACACCCCCCCCCGATATTTTTTTTTTTTTTTTTTAGATTCGCTACTACTCAAGAAGTATCACTGCGGTAAGAAAGTACACTCGTGACACTCGCGTGGATGCAAAAAATCGTGCTGATCGCGACGCCTTATCGCGAAATTTCCAATGCAAACGATGTATTCTTGACGAATATCCCTGGT
The DNA here is from genome assembly GCA_011764245.1 of Trialeurodes vaporariorum. NCBI lineage: Eukaryota > Metazoa > Arthropoda > Insecta > Hemiptera > Aleyrodidae > Trialeurodes > Trialeurodes vaporariorum. The sequence goes on from VMOF01000002.1 coordinate 23,418,891, forward strand.
TAAAAGTGTTTCGTGTATTTTCATGATCACAATTCCGTGATTAATTATTATTTCTTCATAAATTTACGTAAATCTTATGGAATCCTATTTGAATGGCCTACGGATTTCATGTAATTTTATGGAAAAATGATGATTGCCCACGGAATTCCATGAAATTTAATGGAAAAGTATAATAATTGCCCACGGAGTTTTGGTCACGGTGGAGGAGAAGGTGGACAGTGGGCATGGAGGAATAAGGGTGGCTCCCCAGAAACCCCGCATCTCATCGCTTGAATAGCAGGTTTCTAAGCGGATTGTGGAGTGGGATTCATCTTCCAAAGTCCCTTGTCAGAGCTAAATACCCCTACAGATTACAAATGGATATTCCATTGCATTATATCTACATCATGTGTAATATAGTCATCGCCGTTCTTTGCATGCAGCAATCGCCGATGAGCTCCTTTGGATTGCGATGATCTCAAAAAATAGAGATGGATACTGTCGTAATCCGAGCCATCCCATTGGCCATCATCAGTGGCGCACCGAAGGGGGTGGTTTTAGGGTCACCCCCCCCCCTAAGCACCAAGATTTTGCCTTAAAAAAGGTCATCTTCGGCCAAAATTTCTTTCAAAACCCCCCTAAGGCCTCAGAAAATGGAAAATTTGCGGTGAAACCCCCATCAAACTAAAGTTCTCGGTGCGCCACTGGCCATCATCGCTGCGATAGCAATCGCAATCACAAGTTTGAACTTCGCACTATGGCCACCGATGACGAGACGAAATGAGTAAAAGCGAGAAAACGGCGCGGCGCGTCACGGCGGCGTTGAAAGCTGAAAGATAAAATCCCAAATCCTAACTACCGCTTACACGGCCGATGCTGAATCTGAAGATGCGGACACCCCCCCCCCTCCCACACTCCTCCCCCTCCCACCCCCTCCCACCCCTCCCACCCTCTCACCCTATCCCCACCCCTCCTCCCTTCAGTCCTTCCCTACCCTTCCCCCCACAAATCTACTCCTATAACAGTGTTACCATTTTTACTCGAGAGCCGTATTTACACGTCTGTATGGCTTCTTGAACATTGAAACAGCCAGAGAGACACTATTTTCTCAAGTCCCCATATAGAGGGTCATTCCATCATAATTGTCCCAACCGCAACATATTTTTACTTTCTTTTTTAAAAAATGTTGCATTTTTAAATTTTTAGTGATGAGGTGGGAGAGGAGAGGAACGAATAACATATTATTCTTGCCATCGCTGAAAAAAATAATTAAAACAAAAACAAAATCAAAGTTTATAGTAAGAGAAATTCAGCTTAAAATTGTTGCGAGTTGGACGGTTATGATGGAATGATCCTGTGCTGGGTATGTTAACTTGTTAACATCAGGTGACTCTTGTTCGGGCTCGCGAACAAAACTTTCAACGACTCCTACGTTGAGTGTGGATGAGCGAAAATAGTGATGTCGCTTGATCATACAAAGTAGCCAACGAAAGTGAAGCATCAGAGTTAAGGAGTTTCAAATGTGGACAAGGATTTAGGAAAGCTGCCACCGCTGCGATTCTGCATAATCAAAAACCGCATTTTGAAGGCGCTTTTTCAAGGAATAGATCGTCAGCTACTTTAAAAAAAAAGTATCTCCAAATCGTGGTACTTGATGATGCAGATGCGCAGCGGTGGCGACTTTTCATATAATCCTTACACACAATTTAAATGGGAAAAATCTCAAGAAATCTCAAGTCAAGGCCAATTCAAGGAGGTTTTTGATAAAGACGGCGCTGAATCACACCCTTAATCTCTGGCAACGTTGGCTCTTGAGTCGATCAGAGCACCTAATATCGGTTTCGAGCGAGATGGCTGGAAAAATATTACGATTCCAGAATATTAATGCGTAAAGGAAAAAAAAGTATACTATGCGAGACTTTAGATAGAAAGAGAGAGCAAGATTGAGAGAGAGAAAAAGGGAGAGAGAGGGGAGGCGAGGCGAGGAAATCTGAGAGTATGGGAGAGGGAGAGAAGAGAGATTGGGAGAAAGAGATGGAGAGAACACAAATTATTTGCACGTAGCACTAGCACAGCAGCACTTGCACACGGCACAGCTTTTCCTCGCACAACACTCGAATTGTATCAACGTGTTTATTGATTCCTTCCCTCTTTTTCCTTCGCCATTCAAACCCCCTTTCCCCGCTCGCCCTGAGTATAATCTATTCCAGAATTATTCCCGCTCCAGATAAATAGGACTTGCCACGAATTGCATTACTCGACGAAAGATTGAAAAAACTCTTTTTTCCCTCCTCGCCGTTGATCTGAAACGAAAAATTGTCTCTAAATAAGTTGTCAGAGATGGCATCAAAATCGCTCGATATTTTCTGGCAGTCGGACTCAAAAGAAATTGGGTTTCGTGCGATCAGCGAGAATCAATATTCGGAGCTGAGGCTGGACAAAGACAAGAAAAAAACACCAAGCATCAAATCAGCTTGCCGATAAATTAATCATCCTTTGTTTCCTCAATCGCACTGTTGAATCAATGCAAAAGCATCAATTAGGTAGACTGTTGAAGTTCAATAGAGTATTTTAGTGATCAATTTATACATCAGGATGTAAAAAAAGGAATGCACTTTATATGAATAACACTATTCGAGAACAGCTTCGAATTTTAAAAGACGCTGAAACATTTGTTCCAGATCCGGTATTTTGAGGAAGGCATATTTTTATAGAATGTTCGAATTCGAGAAACAACCCGAAAAAAGTCTTTCTGAAGGTAATGAAACTGGGAGCTGATTCTCAGTGGCGAGGCGTGCGATTTGGCAACGTTCCTTTTTCCTATTTAAACACATTAGAAAGGTCGAAATGCCTGGTCATCGCCGATGACTGGAGCGTTCGACCTTTTTGGTGAATTTAAATGGAGAAAATACATTGCCGCCAAATTTCACGCCTCACCACTGCTGATTCTGCTCTTTTGGACGAAACGAGACGAGATTGCGGGAATCGATCAATCCCATTGGTTTAAACGGCGTCACGCGACAGATTTCGAGTCATTCGAGGGACGAGAAGTCATTCGATCTGAAATGAACGACTCAAACAACTCCAAAAATGTCACGTGACGCCGTTTAAACCAAAGGAAATGATCGATTCCCTCTATCTGGTCTCGTCCAAAAGAGCAGATTCAGCTTCCAGGACCGTATTTTTCAACGTGTTTTTCAAAATTCGAAGCCGCATTATTCTCGGAATATTCACAAGGGCTCATTTTTTTACACGCACCCTGTAGATATGCAGGCTCTAAACAAAAGCTTGTTCAATGTGAACTACTTATATAGGAGAATCTTAAATGAAAATCAGCTCCAAATCAAGCTTGAAAACAGAAAAACTCAAGTGATGTTTTTGCGATCATAGAATACCTTGCATGTACCTTCTCGGAAATACATGCTTATAAGGACCTTAAGTTGAGATTATAGGAACACCATTTGTTGCAGATTAAACCGATGCGATGGTGCATTTCCAGATAAGATCATACCCGTTATCAACCTGAATGACTGGTTATGCGTTCAGCCTTGACATTTGATTATAATATTATTTTAAAATTGTATTATTTAAAATGGTCGTGCCAGGTACTCTTCGATTGTAATCCATATTTAGGATACATATTATGTATGTATAAAGTTCGGTCGTTGCCTGAAATACACATAGAAAAACAACAAAGTTGGACCATAGTAATAGATTGCTCGTTTTTCGATTAATTAGAGGGAGGGGCAAAACATTGTATAATTTCAGCGGCAATTAAGCATCAATTTCAATAAAACGAGTTAAATAAATGTGCATCCGTACATTTATCCTACATTGCCCCCCCTCAAAACTCGGTATTTTTACACTACTTGTCCCTGAAGCTACCATCGCACAACTCCACTGCACCCGAAAAACTTGAAATGCCAGCGAGTATTTACAATCGCGAGATATTTTTCGGTGAAAATTTACAATCGCCGATCGATTCTGAGAGATTCTAAAAAGAAGAAGAAGAAAAAAAAATACATTGAATCTTGCACTAAAACAACTTCCGGACTATGCGTGACCAAGGAGAGTGAATCGAGAAAAAATATAAGTTTCCTTTTTACTTCTTTTTCATTCTCGGAGAACGAAACCCTAAACCGAAACCAACTTTAAATGAGGGGGTTATAAAGTCAAGGAGATTGCGAAAAGGCGGGGCGAGGGTTGGCGAGGCAAAACGATCTGAGTTAGGAGCACGGGAGGTTGAGGGGCGGTGGAGCGCTGGAGCGGGGTGAGGAAGGGGGTGTAAAAGTCAAACATAGACTGATGTGTTTGTCGAGCGAACAGAATTGAAAGTTGAAGGGTTTGAAGTCGAGATCTCTTCTCCTCCTCTCTCCCCCTCTCTCCCCCTCTCTCCTGCAATGTCTCTCTCTCTCTCACACTCTTCCTCTCTTTCTCAATCTCTCTCTCTCTCTCTCTCTCTCTCTCTCTCTCTCTCTCCCTCTTTCTCTCTCACTCCCTCTCTCTCTCCTTTTCTCTCAATTCGCAACTTTTGCGACGGTGCGGTGTCTACAGCCTCAGTGGAATCAGCCGTTGTCAAATTTAGTTTTTTTTTAATTTGTTTATTTCCTTATTAGCATCTTCTCTCTCGATTTTTATAAGTCCGGAAGTACGTAAACTGAGAAATCAAAGAATCTGAAAATGCAAATTAAACAAAATAAAAAAATAGAACGTAAAAAATAAATGAGAAAAAACTTTTTCCGGAGCTCCATCGAGGATACGTTGAGCTTTCTTTTTTTTTTTAAACAATGATGCTTTTCCTACAGAATACTGGCTATGAAGTGGAAGTCCTTCAGCTGTATTTCAACGGTCGTAAACCCCGAAAACAGGAAAGTTCAGACACTAAACCCTTCAAAAGTTCAGCTCCATCCTACTCACAGTTATAAACGCATCACCGCAGCACAAGTCTCAAGGGTGAGAATGATGAACGATGAGATATATAATCTCTTTAACCTTTCATACCATCTCGACGAAGCTGATCGATGCCCTCGAGAACTAAAATCTTCAACATCCTAAACTAATAGATTGGCTTATTGATGACGTCACGAGACAATGCTTTCGTAGAAAAACATGTATATCTATGTTTTCAGTTTGTTTGGTTCCCACGTATATCTCTCTCACTCTCGAGTTTCTATGACCCTAGTCCAAAGGGTAACCGAGAGTCGCCGCGAAATAATATTAAAAACGTGCGCGCGGTAACTCGATGCAGAGTTTTGAAGACTGTAATTTTCAAGCAACAATGAGCATACCAATTTTGAATCTAATTACTGCTTATACAGGGTGTCAATTAAAAAAGGAGCCAGGCTTAATATCTCGAAAACGGCTCCGAATTTCGAAAAAGCTGAAACACGTGTTCGATTATTTCGAGGGGGACATCTTTTGAGGGGGTCCCCAATTTCGGGGCCCCCCTCTGGGGGGCCCCATGGGGGTCAAGTCCCATATTTCAAATAGGAACCCCCATTTTTTATTTAATAATCGAAAAGAGGGTAAAATTCTAAGACTTTTGGCGCAAACCGAAAGTCGATATCGTTTTTCGTGTTCGATATATCGAAGGTCAAAGTTCGATATGGACCCATCTTCAGAAATTCGTAACTTTCCTTTAAATAGTCCAAATTTCAAAAACTTTGGGTCTAAAATGCTCTACAGAGCAAGCACTTTTCAGAAAAAAAATCAATTTTAACAGAAATTTAGTCAAAATTTGGTTTTAAAGCCCCCAAACATTTTTAACGTTTTTGGCCCCCACGGGGGGCTATCAGAAAAATTCCAAGAGACGACCCCTATCGAGTGATACATCAATCGAAAAGCCGTAACAAACTGAGCATTTTGGCGCAAACCGGAGGTCCATATCGTTTTTCATATTCGAGATATCGCATTCTATAAATTGACATTTGACATTCGATATCTCGAATATTAAAAACGATATGGACCTCCGGTTTGCGCCAAAATGCTCAGTTTGTTGCGCCTTTTCGATTGATGTATCACTCGATAGGGGTCGTCTCTTGGAATTTTTCTGATAGCCCCCCGTGGGGGCCAAAAACGTTAAAAATGTTTGGGGGCTTTAAAACCAAATTTTGACTAAATTTCTGTTAAAATTGATTTTTTTCTGAAAAGTGCTTGCTCTGTAGAGCATTTTAGACCCAAAGTTTTTGAAATTTGGACTATTCAAAGGAAAGTTACGAATTTCTGAAGATGGGTCCATATCGAACTTTGACCTTCGATATATCGAACACGAAAAACGATATCAACTTTCGGTTTGCGCCAAAAGTCTTAGAATTTTACCCTCTTTCCGATTATCAAATAAAAAATGGGGGTCCCCATTTGAAATATGGGACTTGACCCCCCTGGGGCCCCCAGAGGGGGGCCCCGAAATTTGGGACCCCCTCAAAAGATGTCCCCCTCGAAATAATCGAATACGTGTTTCAGCGTTTTTCGAAATTCGGAGCCGTTTTCGAGATATTAAGCCTGGCTCCTTTTTTAATTGACACCCTGTATGTTACCTACATCATATTTGTTCAAGAAAATCTAAACAATATTGATCTAAAAAAGTTCGACGCCAAAATTTTGTATCAGCTTTGAGGCAAATAACCTGAAGAAATTACTACGCACCAATTTTTCTATAAGACTGAAAATAGTCTTTGTTTTCGACTTCGTTGAAAATATCACTTTTCTCCTTGCAAATACTATATCAATTTTGAACAAAAGTAAAACGTTCCAACTTATCATTTTATCATTCAGAATTTTCAATCGATTCACGGAGCTTTAAGGCAATATTCTGCACCGGTTTTGAGTAAGAGGGCCCGGAACGAAAACCTCATTATGATAATTTCCATGAGTCCGAAACGTTTGGACAGAGGCTCATCAGCTCATCAGCCTACTGTCTTTTATTTCTCCTCTTATCAGAGTTGAAATACACAGGCTGTCCCCAAGATTATAGATTAACAAGCAATGTTCATTTGATTTTGTCGCCACTGAAGTTGTGGCGCGAAGTCAGATGAGCATGTTCAATCAATAACCTTGGACTGTCCCTAAGTATCAATCATGCACACGCAGTGTGCATAGCGTTGATGTGCCATGTTTTGGCAAAAATTCCTACCCCCCCCCCCTCTCCTCCCTTGCTCGCGAGGGCTGGATCCGCCAATGCTCGTCCGTACATATGACAAGAACATACCCATGATAGTTTCTTCAATATTATTGTATTTGTCGCGTTCTAGAAAGAATAGAAAAATGAGCGCTTGTGCGAATTACGTTGTTGTGTTGACAATTTTATACCATTTCCCCAATCATGGGATCGCCGAATAAAATGGATTCAAAGTTGACAAAAATTGGACTCGCTTCGTGCCAAATAGAAAATCTTTACGTTCAAAAATTGTTGTCAAGAAGCAAAATCCGCGAAAATGAATAATAATTATCAGAACATTTAAAATAAACATTTGGAACAATAATTAAGAGCAATTTCTAAATTGACTTAAAAATGTCAAGTTTTTGGACGTAGTATTTTTGGAAACGTCCTAGAGGGCTTCGATTTTACTCGAACTCTTTTCTAAATATGCGAGTTTGCGCGGATAGTTTTAAAAAAATAAAAAATGTAAAAATAAAATAAAAGTGCTTCAAGCAGCTTCCACGGTGATCTGATCTCTGCTTTAAAGATTCCAAGCATTGATGACAATATGCTTCATCCACCACCACAAACGCACAAGAGCCGTAAGTGTCGCCATCGGTCGGTGGTTGGTGGACAACATATTTAAATGGACAAAACATATTAAAGAGGAGAAAAATTGGACGAGATAATTTTGGAAGTAAAACAATGGACAAACTGTCCTGAAACCGAATTCTCAGACTAAGGCGCGAGGTGCATTTGAAAAAATGCGTTGAAGTCGAAAATTATTAATTGGTCATTGCGAAGCCTTAATTCTAATTAAAAGATTTCTTGGTTATAATGTTATATTTACTTATAACCACTTTAGAACGAAAAATTTTGCCCGTTTGCGTCAATTTTTTTCCGCCCATTTTCTGTATCATTTACCGCAAAAAGAAGTCGAACGCCAACCGTGCTAAAGCGACCGTGATAAATTGGCACCACAACTTTTTTATTCGTCCTTCCCTTTTTTACACAGAAAAAAAATAATTCCTAAATTATTGTAATATTACCACAAGCACAACGATATGTGAACCATAGAAAGTCTAGTACTTTGACCAGAAAATTCTTGTGTTAATACCAGAATTTGGTTACAGAACTAGAATTTCCTCAAAATTTTCAAGAACTGTGATACAAACATTATAATTCTGGTGATTGTACCATCCTTTACAACGGTTCACATATCATCATGCTTCTGGTAATCTTTTTTTCAGTGTACTTGTGAGGCTGTAATCGATATTTTTCAAATCTGTAAGGAAACAAATTTTGAATTTTAGGGTGTGACATTTTAGAGCGTATAAAGTTCTGTGATTTCATTCAGCCGTTTACTAAAAAGTGCACTCAAACGAGTTGCAGGACTTTTGAGCAGACAGACTGCTTGCAAGGAATTTAGATCAGGGTGGTTGCGCTAATTGATGCAGCGCTTCACGTTTGATGAATGTGACAACGCATCTTAAGTATATATGAATACTAGCCGTTCCATGCACCCTACGGGCGCCCTCCACGGCCAGCATTCTAGGGTTACGGGCTAGTTGGTACCTAGTTGGTAAAAAATGATAAAATGAAACGGAGTATTGGTGCTGAGAATTAAAGAGATGAAAATGTAAGAATGTGAGCGCAAAGCGCTTGCACTTTCTTGTATTAAATAAATAAATAAAAAAAAAAGATATTGCCGGGCAATGCGTAAAAAGAACTAATAAGACGCGGAGGATACCAAAATAAAAGCGTTGAAAATCGAAGAGGAATTATAAAGGAGAAGCGAGTGCTTAAAGGTTACATATAACGGTGACAATTCACGGAAAAAATAAATGCACAATGCGCTAAGAATGTTTTCTTAAAAAAAAAAAAAAAAAAATAATAATAAATAAAAAAAAAAATTAAATCAAGAGCATACTGCAAAATATTAGGGACGTTATTCAACGATCCCGAGTGATTTAAGTCGAAATGATAAAAATTTAAAGAATAAAATGAAAAGAGAGGAAAGAAGAAGAAAGGCAAACGAATGGTTAATACGAAGAATGGGAGTGCGTTAGTCGAGAGAGATGAGCGTCCGTAAGGAGTGAGAGAGAAGGTTGCGGGTGAGGGCGAGGCGAGCGACAGAAAAATTTTGGAGAAAGAACGAAGTAATCAGTGCGCAAGAGATGAGCGACGAACGAACCTCCCCCCTCCACCGCTCTCGCTGCACTGACTCGTCAACTGATAAGGTGAGACTCTGCCGAGCGTAGAGTGGAGGGGAGGGGCAGATCAGAGAATCCAGCTCAGGCGATGGCGCGGAGCTGCGGTCCTGCGGAGCATCTCGTCACCTCGCTGTCCGTGCGTCGTGCGAAAATGAGTTTTCACTCTTATTTTAAAATTCATTTTGCGGCGCTCACAGACGACTTTTTCAAAAACTGTTCGGACAGATTTTTTCTAAATACCCTAAGGAATCATCGTGTCAAATTTGAGGGAAATCGCTTCGGCCAATTTTCGGGAAATAGAAAAAACATTTAGGAGGGACGACAGCTTTATATATATAATACGCGTATTGACGAGAACTTTTGGTGACTTGGGTTAACAAGCGCTAAAAGCAATGCTGTCGTAATTGGTAAAAAAAAACAAAAGAACAAAAAAAGTATATACTCAATTTAAATTGAATAAAATTGGCATATTTTCCGCCAAATCTTGCGGCAGTGTTCCCTGCGCGACGACGCGACGCGACGTATATAACTTCATTCGAACCTGTGGAATCACCGACTGATCGCTCTCCACCATCCCTTAACCCCACCCTCAGGCTCCAAGCCCCACGCCTCCCCCCCACTCCTCCTCCTCCATCGAATTCCGAAACCACGATCAACCCCTGAATAAGTTCTCCCGGGCTCCCCCGCTGTGCATCACCGCAGTGGAGATGCTTCTGCTGACTTCAATCCATTTAAATGGTCTATTAATATTTTCCGAATCACAACTTTTACCCCGCTCTCCGCTCCGACTCGAACGAATTCCCCCCCCCCCCCCCTACCCCACCCCCTCATAAATCCCCTTACGGTTGTTGCTGCCTGCTTTTGTTACGTTTTCGGATTTTCACTCAACTTAATATCACTTTCCCTCACGCTGTTTCTACCGCTACGCTACTCTCAATCTTACAACTATACACCCGCTTCCTGTAGTCCCCATTTCACCCGTAAACCCACCCCTCACCAAATGAATTGCCGCTAAGCAGCTGTCTTTGCAATCTCTCATTGAGAGATCTCAACATCGTAAGTCTCAAGCAAAAGCTATACAGCAATGGAGGAGCACTCACTCGATATTGTAAGCCCTGACCTCACTTAAAGCCACCATAAAGGGTGGGTTAGTTCGCCTCATTTATTATAACCGGAAAAGTATAAATCGTTATGGATTTGAGTAAAATTGGTTTGAAATTAAAACAATAAGGTGTTTGCTGCTCAGTGCACACCGCTTTGATTTGATTATACTAGTGAGATCACAAAAGTGAACTTGGAACACTCGTGTGCACAAATGACGAGTGCCTTTTGCACTCTGGAATTGATAGGCTACCTGCTAGAATGCAGAATACTCTTGACAAACCCGGAACATGTAATGTTGCTTCTTTTTGAACAATCTCCGCTCCCATCAGGTCACCGTTAGAAGTGGCACTCACCTATCGCCAAGAAAGTTCTTCCTGGTTGCCTACCGATACCGGAGTGCAGAGGGCACACGTCAGTCGTCATTTGTAAGTACATCGGAGTATTATGTGTTCCACTTTTGTGAACTTACTTTTTTTTATTCCTAAACAAAATAAATAGGTACTAAGCCAGAAGCCTATTGTGATTCCCCAGCGTGTTCTCTCCCAATTTCACCACAGTTCGATTCAGTGGGGGATTCAGAAACTTTTTCTGGGGGGGGGGGGGCACGCCTGTGAAATTTTGAAATTTGAGGCGTCGGTACCAGCAATTTCGGGCTATTTTCTATTGAAAAAAAGGCAAAATTTGAGGCTTCTAGGGGGGGAACGTGCCCCCGTGGATCCGCCACTGATTTGATTCACGGCCAAAATTGGAAACATTCTCAAGTATTTAAAAAAAAAAAAAAAAAAAAAAAAATGATTTTCTCAAGACTCGGGGAGAGTCTGAGAGCCCTGAGAAACTCAACACCGCGAAATATTATTCGCAAAATAAACGTGAACTAAAGTCAGAGCTACTGAATATCAGGAACTGCCGATCAACTAAACCTATATCGATTTGTGAATTTGATTTACGTTTATTTTGCAAATAATGTCTCACAAAGATGAGATTTCCGGGACTCTCCCATAAGCTCCTCAAAGGTGATGCTTGAATTTTCAAAGTATTCAAGCTTTTCAAAGCTTTAGTATTTACTTATAAGCATTTATAAAAGTTGGGACATAGATCAAACTATGTGACGAAATTTGGAACTAAAACGATGAGAAATCATCTCAGCCCTTCCGATACCATGCAGGTGTATATTCGTTCCCGTCGGACTCTAAGTTCAATTTATACCTTTATAATTTGTTATTGATAAGTATAGAAGCTGCTCCCTCATTTTTGATATTCGAAAAATAAGGTTTCGCCGATGAGCGCCTTCAATTCACAATATAGGCAAACTGAACACAGCTGAGTAGGAATAGTTAACTACTTTCGTCTATAGTTTGGGCTAGAGTCCCTTCATGGAAATAATATTGTACTTATAGGGAGTACCGACACGAGCTCAACGGTGAGTTCTGATTAGTCATTGATTTTAGGCTTTCAAGGACGCGAGCAGGAGTCGACGACATCGAAGGCTCCACACAAAAGAGTCGATGATGAGTGGACGTATTGGAACGGACCAGAACACCGGCAAATCCACATTTCCACGGTCCACCACTTGGTCCATACTGTCGAACTTAACCTTCGAATGCGTTCACGTGGTCGACTCCTTTCAAATGCATAAATAAGCCTCGTGTTGGTACTCCCTACGCAATATTTCCATCAAGGGACTCTAGTTTGAGCGAGTGTGCGATTATTTATCTTATTATAGGTTGGTATAAAAAGGGTTAGTGTTAAAAAAATCCGAGTGGTCATCTTCATCATCAACCGTTAGAATCGAAGATCGCGAGTAGGTACGTTATGGGTTGACGATAGATGGTCCTTAGGGTTGACGTCATATGATAGCATCTTTTGTTGATGAAAATTCTGCGAGAGCCTTTAAATCATCAGCGCAGCAGAAACTAATCGAGTTGAGAGCTAGCTATCACCACTCACCGGAGTTAGGTTTATTTCCACCTCCATGCACACAGAGTGTCAAAATATCAATTTCGAACATGAAAAATTGCTTCTTTCTGTCGTAAAAACGTGTTTTTGAAAAGTTTTGCCAAACATTGTATTTTTTTACGGTTACACAATCTTGACTTTTGTTCATGAACTGACGTCCGGAAAATTTCCTGCTTCATTTCACTGGGACCATGTTAGAACATTTTAACGTATTAAAGTTGCAAATTGGTATTTTTGTCGCCAGAAATTTTGAATATTTGGCGCGAGGGCCTCCAAAATTCTTATCTTCGCCCTCAAAGCAAGTGCCTTTCCATTGGACTTTTTCATTAAGATTGATCGTTTAGTTTAAAAGACCTGCTTTCTCTTTGATGGTGCAGTTATTAAAATTAGAGAAGGGACCTAAATTCATCTTGAAACATTTTTTACTTCGATTCTCTTTGAGTCCACCATGCTAGAAAGTGAGCATTTCCGGCAATCTTTGGAAATCAGTCATTTAGGTTGTAATTGGTTGTGCGTCAACCTTGATTGTGAATTTAACCCCGGAAAGCATGTTCACACCAACTTGAGAAGTGAATGATCGCTCCAAAAAAAAAATGTAAACTCTAAATCTTTGTTTCCATTGGCTCTCATCAGAGACAACTAGAGAGACCTAGCGGCCAGCCCAAGCATATGCAATGCTTAGTTTTGAAATAATTACCAAGGAACGTTTTTCAGGCAGAAACACGTCAATTTAAACCACAGAGAAGACCCAACGTTCGTCCATCGCTCAACATTAGGCGCGACTATTGGTTGTTGTTTTCATGAACCCCGATCAGAGAGCTGGAAAAAGGAATAAGTGTCGGAAAGCTTGGCGCTGAGTCTCTGTTTGTCTCTCGTTTTTATGGAAGTTTCGGTTCTGATTATAATATTCTGAGGTATTGGCACAGAATAATACAATCAGAACGGAAACTCCCATAAGAGCCAATGGAAGCAAGTTTGGAATTTAACGGCACCAATAGGCAACGCTGTGGTCCTATATCCCAACATGGCGGACGAGTGTGATTTGTGTTGAAACTCATTTATTTCTGTAAATTCTGGAGAGAAATCATAAGTTTCCAGCCTCACTTTTATTCTAATGGCATTTCCGAATGAAAATTTCGCGGATCATGTCCTATCTTTTTTTTTTCGCGCGCGAATCCAGATGTAAACATCCTATATCCAAACATGGCGGACGCGAAATGAATTTGCTTCAAAATCCGACAGAGTTTCCGTTATGATTGCATTATTCTGTGGTATTGGCTTGGCAACTAGGCATGGCATGGCATCGCGATATAGCTTTCCAAACTTGATCATAAAGTGCAGTGCCCCTAAATTTCAGCGTCCTCTGTGATATCTGGTTTCATTCGTTTGAAAATCTCGCCATTTCGTACACTATGATGCGCTTCGATGGACCACCACACCCCACCCCACCATAACCCCCCCCCCCCCCACTCAACCCTCCTACCCTACCGCGACGAGACGAGCTTGCATCACTCGAATGCGACTCTGCTCACTCTGTCCGCTCGATTTCACTCCATTGTTTTCCTCTTTCATACCTCCCTACACCCCTGCACCCCTTTCCTCATTTCCCCTTTATTCCCCCGTTTTTTTCCCCCTCTCCTCATTCGGCTTTGTCAGCAAGAGTTTGCAAACACAATTAAAGTTCAAAAACTCCGTGTTTAGAAATGAAATTAGAGCGAACATTGTGTTGACAGGTTTTTTATACGGTGGGTTGTTGCAGCATCTTCAAATAATATGAACCGCGCGTAACTGATTTTCTTTTCCTTCAACAGCCGTTCATTCGTTACGTAACGCACTTAACGTGATTCCACGCAAAACTGATGAAGATTTCAATCCGATGCATACGGCGCCACTGCCTAATTTTCTAAAATTTGCGTTTTTTGATATAAGGTTTGAAGAAAACATGATTCCACCCCAATGGGGCTCTTAATTGCAAGCTTTTGCTCACGGAAAAAAAGATTATTGAAAATAACCATACGGATACCTGATTTTGGCACCTGCTAGATGTTATGGTTAACTTGACCAGAAGTATGGTACGTTTACCGATACTTTGAGTAAATTCGACATGCAATCAGGTAACATCACCTAGTACCTAGTCAAAACATAGTATACTTTTGGTTAACATTACCATAACATCTAGCAGGTGCCAAAATCAGCTATCCGTATGGTTTTTTTCACCGTAGTTTTTTTTCCGTGTTGTAAGGAAATGAATTCCATTCTGATGTAAAAACCAGCAAAAATCACGAAAATCACACCGAAAAAGACTAAAATTCAGTAATAAACGCACAATACCGTTCTAACGGAAAGATCGTAATGGCGCTACGCAGGTATATCATGGGAGATTCCTGTCTAATTTTTCACTTTCTTTACGGAAACACTGAACATTATTTTGTCTCAATTTAGATAGGAATCTCCCATGATGCCTTCGTCGAACCGCCATTATGCCTGATTCTAAGAGTGAATTTCGTGATCTTCCAGTGCGCTCATCGTCATTTTTACAGGTTTCAAGCAAGAATCAACTCTGCAATACCCTGTAGCAAAAGTTTGTAAGAGCCCCATAAATAGTCAAAACCTCACCTCACAAACGTGATTTATTTATTGCGTTTTCGGAGCCATACGCGCGGTAAAAACCGGTAGGCGTATGACATAGAATCCTTGATATTATTATCTCCCAGAATTTCAGAAAATACCTCCGTGATCAAATATTATTTCTTCCTCATTAGATTAAAGTGCAAGCAGGTTCATGCCACAGCTATGAAGAGGGTCTGTTCAGGTGTAAAAAAAAAAAACTTCGTGAAAATCACATTGAAAGCATCCGCGATTGCCGCAAAATCCACTCACAAACTGGAATATTGCGTTTAACCAAATTCAAAAATGTCGGTTAAATCAGCGGGTTCCAATAGGAGATTTCTTTCTTTAATCGCATCTTTATATAAGGTTTGTGACCCAAAGGTGGCCCGGCTCTTAAGGTGGAACACCCCAGCTTATTTCAGTTAATTACACCAATTGACGATAAATGGCGTTAGTGCTGAGTAGCAGAATGCTATCGCTTTCCCCACTCCAAAAATGAAGAGCATCGGGGGATTCAGTCGGCGCGGAACAGTGAAACGTCCATTTTCGCAGGTCTTCAGCTAATTTTCATGGAAGTAAACAATCGTAAAAGCTAAGCCCTTAAATTGATTCCACCTTTGACTTTCAATTCATCATACTCATTATTATTTCTGATGTAACTAGGGTCTAGATTCCTTTTTTGAACTATAAAATAGCATTTGAATACTTATTAATGAGATTTAAAAGGAAGTATTTACCTTTAGGTGCATCAACAATATTAGGGGTGGCCACCTTAGGTGCATGTTTTGCCCGGTGTCAAAACCCTACTTTTTTTCAAACGCAAATAAAAACCTCAAAAACAAGCAAATTTTAAAAAAATGAAATTAACTCATGATAACCAACTGTCTTAATAGTAAATTGACATATTTAGTTTTTTTTTATCTCTCATGACTTATACGTGCATATTGGCCCCAAGCATAGGTATGGCCACCTTTGGGTCACTTACCTTATGCCGAAAAAAGTAATTCATCATCGAGGAAGCAGCCGTTAGATATGGAGCTAACTCTTCCATTGTGACTCACTCATTTGACCGCCATTTTAGAATTTTGTTAAATGTATTTAAAGAGTTTCTGACAAATGAGTGGATTTTGAGACTATCCGCGCAATGATGCCAATGTGATTTCCAAGCGATATATTTGACTTAAGCAGTTGTGTAGAACGGGGGTTGGGAGTAGATCTGGACACCCACCCTCACTTCACTTGGCACCAAAATTTGCCCTTCAAACAAAGGTAATTTTTTACGTTTTCCGAGCAATTTTACCAAAATTTTACTTTCGGACCCCAAACCCCCCCCCTCTAAATTTTCTGGCTACCATTATACACACGACTCTCTACCTTGTTTAAGGCTCTAGCAAAAGTGTGCAACAGATCCATTAGCTCAACATCAAAATTACCCGTTTTCTCACCTTTTGTTACTAATTTCATAAAAAGTTGGCCCAATTTGACAACAGCGCGAGCTTAATCGCCGTGTGAGCGTTTTAGTTGTCACAGCTCACAGCGGAGCCGGGACGGTGACTGCGGCGTCGCAGTGATGTACGCGGATAACCGTGTCGCATGCGTGAGGGAGGAAGAGGGGGGCGAAGTAGGACAGAGGATGAAATGGGTGGGGAGGGGGGCGAATGGATTAAAAGATAGGGATACGACGAGCACGGATGATCGGAATATC
This sequence comes from Trialeurodes vaporariorum, assembly GCA_011764245.1. NCBI lineage: Eukaryota > Metazoa > Arthropoda > Insecta > Hemiptera > Aleyrodidae > Trialeurodes > Trialeurodes vaporariorum. The sequence continues at coordinate 23,435,596 of VMOF01000002.1, forward strand.
GGGAAAGGGTGCGATGAGATGGATATGGCTGGTACGAAGGGATGGCGGGAGAGCGAGGGAGGAAGGGACAGACGGTGCGGTGGTTGGCGGGTGGAGGTGGGGGATAGGGTGGGGTGAGCGACTCTGAGCCGAGTACGTTTTGTTTTCACTTTTGATCGGAACAAAAGTGATAACGCTGGAAGGCAAAGAGATTGACAGGAGTGTGCGGCTGGAGGCATCGATGCCAATTCAGGCGTTCAACAAAACCCCGACTAGCGTAGATACTCTTGATGATGGAAGTTTTCATAGCGAGTACCGACACGAGCTCAACGAGTTCTGATTGGTCATTGATTTTAGGCTTCCACGGAGTGAAAAAAGAGTGGAAGACATCGAAGGATCCAAACAAAAGAGTCGATGAGGGGAAAGAGGAAAAGAGGAAAGGAGGAACTTGCGGAAACGGACCGGAATGGTAACAAATCCAACTGTCCGCCGCTGGTCCACCATTGAAATTATATTTCCTTCAGACAGTCAACTCTTTCCAAAGGCGGCATAAAACGTTGTGCTGGTATCACTGAAAAAAAAATGAGTTAAATTAACATCTCGTATGTTAAATTGAGCGACAACTAAAAACATGCACAATTAATATCCTAGAACGTAAAAATAACCATCCTGGTAGTTTTTCTATACGTCCTAGGATATGAATTTAGCATATTATTAGTAGTTGCATATATTTTTAACAAACAAGAATGTTACCTAATTGAACTCATTTTTGTCCGTGTATTTCCTATAAATTGAAACGACTTCGTGAAATGATACTTCCATTGAGGGAATCTATCTAATTTAGCGCAGCGTCATGAGTACTGGGCAGGTACAGGAATCTGACTTTCTCCCTCTCCTCCTATTTGATAGTGGATGTTAAAATAGGACGGAGATGTGCAGCTAAAGTAACACGATGGCCTCCTCAGCTATCCTTCATCGACACACGTGTTCAAATGACCATAGAGTAAGAGAAAAACAAATTTCTGTATCCGCCTATGCGTAGACTAGGTCTTAAAATGCAGTTGAGTGTGGCCGCAAATCATTTCAGCGAGATTTAAACGTGTGTCCTCTTTTTTGGAGGGGGTGAATTCTTCATCTGTGATGTTGAGTTGGGTGTACGGAAAAACAAAGACTGGTCGAATTTACCATCTGCATAGCTGATTTTGGAGTATGGTCAATTTCACCAGATTATGGTGAAATGTTCCAGCAAGTTACCTTAATTTACCACAAGGTACGTTGCATTTAACATACTGGTGAAATTTACCATACTTGCTAGCAGACGCCAAATTCAGCTATGCAGATGCGGTAAATTCAACCCGTCTTTTTTTCCCCCCTGTACTCAAATAATCGTCTTGATAAAGCCCTTGCAATAAATATAGTCAGATATTGGAAAATCGAGACGAAAAATGCCAACGGAGAATGTACCTATCCCGTGATCGATTTTTGCATTTTGCAATATAAAAATCAATTTTTAAAAGGTACATTCGCGGCTTTGTTTTCGGCAAAATTACTCAGAAATTTGTCACAATACTCTGTAGAATTATATTTATCAAGTGCTTGCCAGCCTGCCTGACTATATTTTTATTTTACAGTTAATTGGAGTGTTCAAAGTAAAGCAGAAGATTTCTCTCCTAGCGCTCTTTATAATTCTGATTTGCTTTCTTCATTTATTTGCTCACATCAACTAACATTCAGCTCTCTGTGGTGCACTGCGTCGTTATTTCTTTAGTCAGTTATATGTTCGTAAAAATTATCTATGAAACAATGTTAAAAAGACAAAAAACAAATAAAACTTTGTTCGGCTTCAGGCTTCATTGGATTTCCAAAATTACGAGATCTGAATGACCATGAGAGAAGAAATATTTGGGAAAGGTCCGATGTTGCAACGCAGTTGAAACGACAATGCATAAAACGGGTGGCAATGGGGTAGAAGCACCAAAGCCTTTAGGTTATAATTATCTTAATGGAGAGCAGATATCCGTGCCTTCCATCCCTACAGCGTCAACCCTCCCTCGCAAAGTTCCCTTCACCCTCATTTCAGTCTTGTCATATCGTATAGGGATTTTGCAAATTATCCCTCGGGCACTCTGAAAGGGTTAAAATTTCGATTTTCGAAAGCTTCAGAGTTGCCGAGTCAACCTTGACCGACATTATGTCGCAACTACAGGAACTTTATCTGACATTTTGATGACCAAATAAAAAGGCAAAACACCCACGCAAAAAAAAATACATAAATCAACAAAAATCCATAAAAATGTTTCCATAAATCTTTGCGCCTATCGATTTTTGAGAAAAGTTCGATCCATTCCATCAAGCTTACAAGTAAAAATGTCATTTTAATGGAAATGAGAAATATGTTATTCAACCTCTGGAGACTCATCATCGAAATTCACGACTTTTAAGCACAGAATGCGGATACCAATGGGCCACAGTGGCGGCTCGTGCTACTGGGCAACAATGTCTTCACTCCATTTGATTGCATGTAACACAATCGATTCGGAAGTGAAGCAGCGCTTCACCAGCAATCGATTGTTGGACATAGATTCAAATGGAGTGAAGACATTGTTGCCAAGTAGCACGAGCCGCCACTGATGGGCCACGGTGATGGTGGAGACGCGTCACGCGATTGCCAACGATAATCAAAATACGGAGTTTATCTAATTGATTACCGGACAATGTTTGAGCATCTGATAACCAATTAATAAAACTCGATTCCGTATTTTGATTACACATATACTTGGCAACCACGTATCTCGTCACAACTAATCACAGTCTTCCTTGATTCAAATGTCGGGAATATTAAGGATGGGCCTGTAGGGCCTTTAAAAATATATTATTCCGTATAGGTTTCAGGAAAGTTCGTCCTACGACTTTCGTCCAGAGGCGGACTGGCTCCAAATTCTGGACCGGGACACACACTTTGAACCGGCCGAGTAGGAGGGGACATTGTGGAGACACCCCCGCGTCCCCCGCCCCCTCACAGGAATAGAAAAAGCCCCCCCCCCTCATAAATATAATGACTCCACAGTAAAAAGAGCCGTTCTCAACCGTATTTCAAAGATGAACTTCATTAGCTCATGCCTTGACCCTCTGCCTTTTCGTAAGATTCAGATTGCCTCTTTGCCTTTATTGATGCGATATTCATATTATTAATGACTGTCAGGTTTTTTGCTTGTTTTGGTCTCCTCTCATGACAATAATAATGAGACACGGTTTCCCTCCGTCGAACGACGTGAGTTAATTTAAGAATACCTATAAGTATATTTGCAGGGGGTTTTATCCCGTTGACCATCCTTGTCTAACATACGTTTTTAATGGAGACAAGAGAGAGATGAAGAAACTCTCGTTGCGCCACTGTATATTTGTATCGGATAGCGTTAGCGGTTACCCGATCCTTGACAGATAACTATTCGTACGCGTTTGTACCGTTTTAGACTACCCTAGGAAATGAAGGCGCATCCTCAAAAGGAGGAGCCGATTTCTATCAGTCAAAACGAGGGAACAATCGAAAAGGATTATAAAATTGGGTACGGTCATCCAGAGATTACTAAACCTAAGAGATATGGCACTTCCTATCTCCGCCATGTTGAAAAACTGATGGCCGGGCTCCGTAAAAAACGCCGGCCGAGGTGGCCGTGATGCAACGTGCAGTACGCTGACCGTAAACACTATTATTATTGATGTTGTTGGAAATGAGGTTAGATTCTCTGTAACATCTAAATGTTCGTCATTTATTGGCCGATGAAATTATTTAAGTGTCCTAGATTTTCAGGTTAACGTTCATCAAAATATACTCAAAGCTCATTTAACGTTCCGAACACTTTATTAATCTTGTTAATTTAGCTAGCGGTGTTTCTGTTTACTTCTCAGTTCTTCAGTGAATCAGTGCCATCCGATGTTGCAAATATTGTGCAACTTTTTCTCTGCATGTAAAAAATAATTGAAGGCTCTGAAAAGAATGAAAATTTTGGCAACAAATTTTCTTGAATTTGACGAATTTTCTAGGGAAAAAATTCCAACTTAGTTTTCTCAGAGGTTACTCTAAAAAAGGTTAAAAAGCTGCACAATCTTTGCAACGTCTAATTGCACTTACAACATTTTGAATTTTCACACCTGCTAGCTTACGGCGTTGTGACGCAGGTCAGTTTCAGCCATAGGCGGCGCGTATAAGGGGCTATTGGGGCTATAGCCCCCCCACTTTTTTGGGAACGAGGGGCTAAAAAATTTTTTGAACGAGAAAAAGGGAAAAAGGGAAAAGGGAAAAGAAAGAAAAAGAGAAAAAGAAAGAAAAAGGTTATTTGTCCCCCCCCCCCGCCAGCGTCAAACGTTTTTGTGAAAAAGGTAAAGAAGAACAAAGAAAAGAAAAAAAAAAAAAAAAAAAAAAAAAAAAAAAAAAGCTGTTGAATTTTAGCCCCCCCACTTTTTGACCCCACGCGCCGCCCATGGTTTCAGCGTCTCCCCCTTCCCCCCATATCTATTCACCCAAAGCTAAAGCATCTACCTTGGAATGCACTTGGAGGAGAAGAAGGGCGTGACTGCGTCGCACAATTTGTTACAATAAGACGAGGAATGGTATTACGTACATAACGCTCAAAAATGTCAAAATTGACTTTCAAATGTAAAAATACGGTTCCTCGGCTTCTTCCGGCTTCAAGAAGTAAATTTCAGCTAGGGGAGGGAGACGTATTTTGAGCCAAGTTAATTAAATAAGTCTGTGTTTGCGTTACGTACGTTGCTTTTCAAGATAGGGAAGGTGTTATAAAACTGAAAAAGAGCGTTTCTTATATAATTTGTGTAAGGATGTTTTAGAGTCTGGCGTCCTTTTGAACTTAATACGCAATCTAGAGATGAACGACCTAACTAAATCAAACAGGAGCTGGGGCCAAATAATATTACGTCATCACGATTCTTCTCATAAGTGTATGGTGCGTACTTAAGATGGATTTAACCCGTCAAAGCGAACACCAGTCATTTACTGATGACCGCTCTTAAGTGCCGAAAAGCGGCAACATTATTTAGCTCCAGAAAGTTTGATTATATATGTATTGTGACCTCTCATCCCCGCCCCCTCCCAGCATCTTAGCACACAAAGCTGCGGGCGTTCGTTTGAAAAGCTGCGTTGCAAAATAAAATAAAAATAAAAAAAAATCCTAAAATAAAAACACTAACGGTTAAGGTGATTCCACGGCACGTGATCAAGGCGATCGATTAGTCGATCGATTAATGGTCATTTCCCAAACTCTATAGAGTTTTTTTGTAAAACCAGGTTTGTCAGCACCTGGAGGTAGATCTAACAAAGATATTTGTTAATTAAGTTTGGATGCTCGAATCCGGAAAATAAGGACGTAACTATGGGAATTTGCACAATCGCTGTTCGATTTATCGTATCGCACAACGGATTCCAAATACGTCCTTATTTTCCGGATTCGAGCATCCAAACTTAACGGATATCTTTGTCAGATCTACCTCCAGGTGCTGACAATCCTGGTTTTACAAAAAAAAACTCCACAGAGTCTGGGAAATGACCATTGATCGATCGCCTTGGTCACGTGCCATGGAATCACCTTAAAAAGTGGCGGCGGCGTTCGTGATTTGGTGACATAGCAATACTAAACGCAAATGAGCCAAATTTACTCCTCGCCGATGTGCGCTGCCTCCCCGAAAAAAATCGGTTTATACTCTCACTCACCAATCACCATTAACCACCAAGAGGGGAATGTCCCTCACTGAAACAACATCTCGGCCAGGTTAACAAAGATATTCGTAATTAAGTTTGGGAGCTCTTCGGAAAATTTAAAGGGCGACTATGGGAATTCGCACAATCGCTGTTCGATTTATCGTATCGCACAACGGATTCCAAATACGTCCTTATTTTCCGGATTCGAGCATCCAAACTTAACGGATATCTTTGTTAGATCTACCTCCAGGTGCTGACAATCCTGGTTTTACAAAAAAAAAACTCCACATGCAGAGTCTGGGAAATGACCATTAATCGATCGCCTTAGTCACGTGCCATGGAATCACCTTAAAAAGTCGCGGTGGCGTTCGTGATTTGGTGACATAGCAATACTAAACGCAAATGAGCCAAATTTACTCTTCGCCGATGTGCGCTGCCTCCCCGCAAAAAAAATCGGTCACTCACCAATCACCAATCACCAATACTCTCACTCACCAATCACCATTAACCACCAAGAGGGGAAAGTCCCTCACTGAAACAACATCGTCGGCCAGGTAACTCAAGGAACGACACGAAACGAATTTATGGGAGCTGCTCTGATTTTTATTGACGGCGCGAACAGAAAAGAGAGCGGTAGAAAGAGGTTGAATAAAAGAGTGAAAGAGGGGCGGGGGAGGGGGAGGGGGAGGGGGGAGCTGGCGCTCACTATACGAGCAATAGTGGACAACTTGTTGCGTGGTCATGAAAACTCCGGAGAGGAATGTTGCAATATGGAGTGAGAGGGGGTTGCTCCAGGCATGTTGGCAGATTTAAGGTTAAAATTGATTCTTATGAGAAATAAACGATATAAAATCCGTACATCTGGCAACACTGTGCAGCTCCGGCAATTCAATCATGTAAATGAGTCTTCCCCTCCCCTTCGACAACCCCATCCGGTAAAAGAGGGGAGGACATTGATTAAGTGATAACGCAATGCTTAAAGAGGGTGGGTGAGGGGAGGTAGCGGAACGAAGGGGGTTGGGAGAGAGAGAGAGAGAGAGAGAGAGAGAGAGAGAGAGAGAGAGAGAGTGAGAGAGAGAGAGAGAGAGAGAGAAAGATTTATCTTCATTATCTGTAGCCTCGACTTTTCGAATAGCTTTCATTTGATACGCAATGATGATGGTGAGAGAGAAATGATACCCCGTGCACCCCCTCTCCCTCAAGGCGAGGTGAGCCCGCACCGTGCGTGCCACCCCTTCGAGTTGCAGAGCACGCGAAAATAATACACTGCCTCCCCCGTTGGTTGCAGTTAATAAACGGAGGCAGGCACTGGTACCAGCATCCCCCTCGCATAAAAACGCTTCAGATTCCAACGGTGTCTCTCTCCCTCCCTCCTCCGTCATTATTTCCAATCCTTTTGCTAATTATTTCCTTTACATTGTGTTTCATTAGCTATTTTTTTTATGCCGGCGCTATTTCCGTTTGATTCAATCATAGGGCTCTCCAGAAACAAATCCCCCTCTCCCGATGGTGGGATCCAAATTGAAAAGAATTCCGCAGAAAAGGGTCCGGTAAAATCGGATTTTTCCACCCCCCCACTCCCAATTTCTTGCAATTTCAAATAAAAAAACAAAAAATGAAAATTATTTGCATGATTTATTATTGGCTTATACAGTGTGCTTTGTTCATGAATCTTGTTTGAGATGGAAGTGTAAGTATTTGCCTTCTTTTTTTTTTATCAAAGTAACTAAATTGAAAAGGCTGGGAAATTAATTCTGAGAATATAACTCATCGCTAGATATAACTTCCATGGAATATTTCTTCACTGAAGCGTTAATTCAGAATATGAGGTCATAATATGATTTATCCCTACTTTAAATCGTTCCGTTCCGAACAAAGCAATAACCTCAAAGACTGGGGAGCTTCGCGACTATTCATATAGAACGACTCTGGTCACTAACTCAATTACGCAGTTTTGAGCAAAGAAAATGAATTTTTTGACAGCGTTGTAACTTTTATATCAATGGATGACTAATGGAATATACAATACATAAAAAATATACGTTTGTGACGTCAAACCTAAAACTCTCAACCTTAGGATGGTTCGCAACATAGCTAGGCGTCCACGTCGCGTCGCTCACAATCACTAAGCAATATCTTTTTCCGTCCAATAAAATCCTCGAAAAAGATCGAATGGTGGGATTGGTGGGGGTGCAAGTTACATCCGGGGATAAGAAGAATGTTAGACACTACCTTCAGGTAGGCCACCCGCAACACTAATCTCGATCAATTTAAGCTTTGAAAGCGACTTATTTAATTCTAAGCCAGTATCTATAATGAGTCGTCTGACATTCATTTTGTCCCCGACTGAACAGTGAACACTCCCCCTTGAGTGGATAACATGAGTTTAAATGGGCGAAATACGACGACTTTGCCAAATTCCATGCGACGCCACTCAATAACGCCGTGGTACTCAATAGCCCTACCTGCTCTTCAAGGTCATTCGACTGCATTTTGCAGGTCATCAATTACCCTAAAAGTTACGGTGCCAGTGCGCATCAGTGCGTCACACCGCAACGGTGGACTTGTAAACTTACATTAGTTGTTAAATGTTAGGCCATTAAATAATTTAGTCCCGCGCAATATTATTTTTGCTTGAGATGCATTTTTGCAGCGACTCACCGCGCGGTGCCGTCCACCGAGAATGTCCCTTCGAGGGAGAGAGAGGGAGAGAGAGAGAGAGAGAGAGAGAGGTTAGATAGGGGTGAAATGCGACCGTGGGGGGGGGGGGGGTTAGACCGAAGGTACTGGGCTCGCAACAAAGTGGGTATTCAGAGCTTTAATGAAGATGAGATTGCTGAGGGACGACAAGCACGCGGCTCCCCCACACCCTCAGTCTGCGTTACCACGTACCCCCTTCCCCTCCCCTTCCCGCTCCCCCACCCCCACCCTCTATACCCTCAAATCCCTGCATCCGCGTCCCTCTCTTTACGGAGGAAAAGCGCGGCGGGATTCGAGTGAGACTGACACCGGCGGCGGCGACAACGACGAACGAGTTGCTCCCGAAAATCGATATCGGGCTTGTCCCTCCTGTCCCTGTCCCTGTCCCTGAGCTCCTTTTAAAATGGATTCTCGTCCTCCCTGAATTATCCCCCTATTACCTAATATCAAAATTGAAAGATTTGCGGCCGAGATCCCGAAACTGGGATACGCCGAATCAGCGTATCCCAATCTCGGCGGCCGCGGCTCGGCTCCACGTATCAAACTCCTGGTCCCGGTATAGCCTAGAGTCCCTTATGGGTTAGAGAGTCAAGACAAGAGGGTAGACAGCCTCTGATTGGTCACCGAGTTTTAGGCTCTACAGGTCGTCATAGGATGCGATTTGCACTTTTGGTTATATATTCACCGAAGGTAACGCGGTGTTTAAGTATATAAAGGGTTGTTGCAAGAAAAAGAAGAAAAAAAGACCAGATAATTTCAATCCCCCCCCCCACTTTTAAATTCACGAACCGCCCATTGTCCCACACCATGTCATTTTCCCTACTATTGTATTTGCAACCACTGCGAAGCGAAAATCTGAGAAGTATGTTGGGAAGGGGGGGGGTTGTCACTTGAATTTTCTGCCATTATTTATCGGCTCGTGGTCTGCTTTACAGCTTTATGTTAATAAGGCAAATGATCTGTTAGAAACCAAACGAAGCTTTGGAACCCCGATTGTGACGTCATGCGTCATCACATGATCAGCTCATATCCATATATATAGCTACCGGCGCAAACCGCAAAATCGAGTCCGAATAAACGAAGTCCACGTACACCGAGGTCAGACAGCATGATGAACTTTCCACAAATAAAAAAATGTCATCCATATCCCTGGACCCCTGCCTCTGATGCCTCCAGCCAGCAAACCCCCCAGCTTCGATCTAATATAATCTCATACAATGATAAAGGTTTGCCATCATACGTTCGACGTCTCTGAACCAGAAATAACCATTAAAGAGCACTAATAGGAGAATATTTCCGAGAAGTCGAGCTTTCCCGCCCGCACAGTTGCGTGATCATGACACCCACAACACGATCACCTCCCCCCCTCCAATCACTCTGCACTCATCGCCCTTCGCTGCGAATCACGACTGCATCATTGCTTTTACTCTCTGAGGGTGGAAAGGAATGAGATCAGGGGGCGTAGGCGGAAGGGAGGGAGGATTGGAATGGGACAATATTTTCACCCTCTTTTCTTGTTTCGTCACGCTCGTTTCAATCGACCACCCTATAAACTCGCACGCTTTTGCATTTAACACCGCTAAATCGAACGACTTTCCCCCTTTTTACAAAAAAAAAAAAAAAAAAAAAACCGTCCTTTGAATGTACAGGGTGTTTGAAAGTTGATGAAATAAACGTTGGTAGTATTGGATTGTGACGAGATTTATATTTTAACCCTATTATTGTAAAATCGTCTTTTTTTAATCTCTGGGTGGAACAGAAATTCTTTTTGACAGAACGATTATCTGAGTCAATCTGGTGGAATTCCTATTGTTCCTTGATGATGCAACGCTACTCCCTCAAATAATTCAATTTTTATCACAATGGGTCTGTTGCAAACTTTTGCTACAACGATTAAAAGTGCGTTCAATTTAATAAATTCGCCTGAAAAGTCCATTGGTGGCATCAGAAAGTCATAAAATGGAATAATAAACTCACAAGAGGCGTTCAATGAAATTCAATATGGCGGAGAAATATTGAGCGATTTGTATGCATGCATGCACCACGAACATCCAAGGATGGCCAACTTTGACAACCTCACTGGAGGTAGAGGTTATGTGTTTATTTACGTTGTGATTGGTTGTGATCGATATTGTGAGGTTGGCTATTCTTGGATGTTCGTGGTGCATACATACAAATTGCTCGATATTTCTCCGCCATCTTGGATTTCATTAAACAACTCTTGTGAGTTTATTATTGCATTTTATGACTTTCTGATGCCACTAATGGACTTTTCAGGCGATTTTCCATGAAATGAATTTCTCTTAGTTGTTGTAGCAAAAGTTTGCAACAGACCCATTCCGGCTTTCGCAACATGATCATTTTCTGAGAGAAAGAACGGCGTAATCAATAACTGTTTTCGGTGACTTATGACTAAGCAGAAGTAAATTCAACAAATCTAAAGACTATACATCTCTTAGGAAGCTCTTAAGAGCCCTCTTGCTTTTTCAACTGCTTAGAAGGATGAGTATGGTGACAGAGAAGGGTAATTCGTTGGTTATACCAGCGTTGCCGGTTTTGCGCATTTTCAATGGTATTCTATACAATCCATCAGTGAGTCAACAGGTCAGATTAAAGACTTCTGTTCTTAATCATTTTATTAGCTGTCCTATTGCAGTGGCGGCTCGTGAAATTTGGCAACAGTGTACTCCTCCCATTTAATCAATGCAAAATAATCGATTCTTTTACCTAAGTTTAAATGTAAAACTTGCATGGTTGCCAAATCGCACGAGCCGCCACTGTCCTATTGGCATACAGTGGGGACACTGGGGATTCACCATTAAAAAAAAAAAAAACAAAACAAAACAAAACAAAACCAAAAAAAACACTAAGTATATATCCTTTACAGTGCCAAGTTAGTTTTGAACCGAAACACCCCCATGCCCATGGCCGAGTGTTTGTTTTCGCAGTGAAAGTAAAAAATTATAATTTCGACTTTTTGGGTGCTATACGACTTTAATAGTTAGCTCTGGGTACACACTGAAGGGGCTGTTCAACACGGATTATGCTTCCAGTACTATTTATCCTATTTATATTCCGTCGATCCAAAAACGGAAAAAGTTATCTCAATTTTTTCTAAAATATAAAAAGCGTATGATTTTGTATTATCATGAGGTTAAAAATTTATGAACAAACCGAAAGTAGAACACAAGTGAGCAAGGATTAATATTTAAAAAAAAATATATATATACATTAAGAAATTGTTTAAAATGTGAATAAATAGACTGTTAAACTATACCGATTTTTTTTTTTCGGTGTAGTATATTATTTAGTTTCAATTTGTCCAACTTTTTACTTCTAATTCCAAAGGGGCTACGCTTCGTTTCACACCCTGTACACATGCACTTGTTCATTCATACGAATGGAAGTACCCACTGTCTACACGCTTCCCAAGTGCTTTCCCGTTAATGCGTCGCACAAGGTGCGTGTGTGTGGTGTGTGATGGTGGTAGTACAGTATAATACCTTGCAGCGCGAGAGCGAAAGTGAGAACAAAAACCATTTGTTGATCACCTGATCGGTAAACTTCACCTTCTCGCTGCCTGGCTACTTCAACTTCCCTTTCATTTCTTTTAGCACCTCGTTCGCATGTTCGCGAGCGATTTACTTGATTTCATATATACCTAAAAGGCTGTTATGGTGCGAAACTCCTGATTGATGTAGGAACTGAGACGATGGATATCTGTGCGCCTCTTCACTTTCATCTTATTTAATAACTTATTGACCTAACCGCAGATTCAGTTGTACGGTTCAAGGAAAAATAAGGGTTTAAATAATCGCTCATTCTCTTTTTCCTCCTATTAGTCAAGACTTGGACCGGAACAGAGCACGGATAAACGTAAAGCCAGACCCAAAGTTCTAGTTATTTATTTATGAGCCAGTAGCAAAACTGGGGGAAGGAGGGTTGGTGATTTCCAAAATCCCCATTATTCAATACTCACATTTGTTAAAAGAAAACGAAGATTTTTGAGATAATTGTCCCAGCCCCCTACCCCAAGAGCGGAATAAGTAGAGGGAATTTTCAGACATTTTGTCTGAGAGATTTCGTTATTGTCCGTCTGAGTGTGAGTGGTCCACTTTTGAAACACCGCAGTACCGGTAACAGACCGTAAGGACCACGAAGACCGACGCAATTGGGCCTCAAGTTTTACGAGTCTTGATTCCGTGAAGAACCAGTCGATTAGTTCATGAACAGAAATCCTGGATTCAAATGGCCAAAAGCTACTTAAAGAATCTACAGATAAGACTGAATAGATCCGGAGCGACATGCTTTTGAAAGGATCAGTTTCTTAATTTGTGGGTTACGGGAAAATAAACACTTGTAGCAGCCAAAAAAAGGTAGATCTGGAGGCATTTGTTCTTCTCTCTCCCCAGCTTTTTGGACGGAAATAAATATACATATTAATGAACGAAAATACTCGCATCTGTAAACATTTTCTCAATCGGTGGAATCCGTTGCATTATAAAAATAACCCCAATTTGTTTCATATCATTGACGGAGACTCCATCTGTTGAGAAAAAATTACATATCAGAGTATATTTTCGTGCATTACAGTCATACACTAAACTAAACTGTGCGTAATCTTTTGGTCGACCGGTAAAACCATCATCGGTTCATTGGAAAATGTCGTTGAATAAACACAATAGTAGCTGTGCTTGATATTGACACCGTAACTTTACAGAAAATTGCATTCCTGAAAATTTTTGTCTCTGAAGATAAAGTCCCTTCTTTTCTCCGAGTGCGTCACTTATTGTTATTGGATTTGATACTTCGTTTTGTTTTTGTATGTCTAATGATTTTATTTTCCTTCTATGTTGTAGGTTATGGGCGGTTCGGATCCCCGTTGGGGTCTCCTTATGGACGTTTCATCGGCCATTTCAAGGAGTACGCGCACGGGATTAAAGGGTCAGTCTACGCTGTTGATGAGAGCACCCTCTTTGTGGAGGGGTTCTCATACGACGGCTCTGCCCCCGATGCATTTTTCTGGGTTGGAAACACTGGCCGCCCTAACCCCAATGGACTTATCGTCCCCTATCCAGAAGATTATTCCGGCAGGTACGTAACTATTTCATTCCTCCTGAATATTTTGAGATGTATGAGGACAAAACAACATTATAAAAATAGACGAAACGACAATTTTACATCTGTCAACGAAGTATTTTTACCGCGACAATGAGGTAAACCGCCGATGGGCCATAATTCTAATATGAAATGTTGCCGGTATGAAATTCTGACAAGTTTTCAGGAAAATTCTGTTTTTTTTTTTTTTTTTTTTTTTTTTACCAGATTATTCTGGCCGGAAATGTCAAAATTACTAGCCAAAATAGCCTGAATGGAGCTCTTGCACGGTTTTGCTGTAAGCAAATGGAGTATCATTTCTTATATAAAATGCTGCGAAAATAACGATGAGACCATTAAAAAAGTCTAAAACTCACTCTTCGCAGAGAAAACTTAACTTGAAATTTCGGGTGACCACCCTTGCATGTATGCACCGACCTTGGATTCGGACCCCAAACAAAAGAACAGGACATGAAATTAAGTGCCGTCTTCCTCGTTTATTACGCAACGTAGAACTTTTCTGTAGTTATCACCGTGCTCCTAGTGACAAATGTGTATATACATGGACCTTTAATTCGCCTTCAAATTTACTTTTTGAAAGCGAATCCATTAATCTCATGGTTCAAATTCGTAGGTTATGTTCTTTCGTTTTGGGTCCGAATCCGAGGTTGGTGCATACATGCAAGGGTGGTCACCCGAAATTTCAAGTTAAGTTTTCTCTGCGAGGAGTGAGTTTAAGACTTTTTAAATGGTCTCATCGGCGTTATTTTCACAGCATTTTACATTGGAACTGACAGTGGCGTCGCGTGCAATTTGGCAACAATGTATTCTGTCCATGTAAACTCGTCTAAAATATCGAATTCAGGGGGTGCACAGTGCACAAGGAAAATTCGATATATTTAATGAGTTTAAATGGAGCAGTTGCATTGTTGCCAGATGGCACTTGACGCCACTGGGAATTGATACTCCATTTACCCACAGCAAAACCGTGAAAGAGCTCCATTCTTCTCATAAGCCCAAAATTTGCCTGGAGAGATTATAATACATAGAGATTATTATATAGTAAAAAATTCTCTTCGAGAACTTTTTATTCGAATCCTGACCATTTTTAGTAGAACATTTTTCTCCATGCAGCTCAATCCGCCAGCGTAAAATGTCAAAGATTTTAATGCACGATTTGGCAAGGATGCTTTGCAAGGGGGAACCCATTACGCACTCATCTTCCTATATAAAGAGCCGAAAGCGTCTCGACTCAGACTCAACTCTACTCGACTCCAAAAGAGGAGGAAGAGAATCTTCGTCTCAACTTCCGCTTCAAAATGAGATCTAAGTCGCGGCCGCGGCCCCGGCGAGGAAAGTATCCTCGACTTTATTAACACTCGCCGTGATAACAGGAACAATTTAAGACGAATAAAATGAAAAGACCGGTAACACGGTTTAACAATAATTTTTTCCTTCTTTTCTTTTTTTTATAAACTTTTAATTAAATAGATAAAGGAATAGATAAGATGGAAAGTAGAGTGCACTCTAGAGAAAAGGAAAAAAAAAACTTCGAAACTACAAAACAAATATTTTATGATAGTGGGTGAAAAGTTGCAGTCTGTCCGTTGCCATTGCTGTTGGTGCATGGAAAAAAAAGTTAGGTAACCGTTTTTACAGAAACAGAATTATTTTTTTGAAGCATATCGAAAGTCGGTGAGGCAACTTGATCACTGGAAACGAATAGTGTAGTGAGGTAGCTAGAATTTTTGTCAAGATAGGGGTCTGAGGTGTGTACACCACCAAAACGGGGGTCCAACGGCACAAAAAAAATAAGGGCTCACCCATTTGGGGCCGTGCCTGAAAATAAGGGCTCTGCACTGAAAAAAAAGCGATAGTCATATAGTACTAGATTCTATACTCATATTACCAGAAGCACAACGATATGTGAGTGACAGAAAGTCTAGCACTTTGACCAGAAAATTCAGGTGTTAGTGCAGAATATGGTCATAAAACTAGAAATTCCTAAAAAATTTCAAGATAGAATTCTGATAATTGTACTATCCCTTACATAGGATCCAGTGGCGCACCGAGGAATTTGTCTGGGGGGGGGGGGGGGGGGGGTTGGTACGTCTCAAATTCCGGGAGGTCTGGGGGGTATGGAATACCCCTCAGGACAAGCAGGGGGTCCGGCGGTCCTCCCCCGGAAAAAAAATTTCAACAATTTTATTGATGCGTCCTCACGTTAAACTAATAGAAAAAAATCGATCGTCAGCCATTTCAATTAGACCTCTAAATAATCGATACTTTCGTATTGATTCAAGTTGAAGAAACTCGATGATCGATTGTTCCGGTCCCGATTATCCACTCGCAGGAATTGAAAGAGCAGTACCGAGCGAATTTAGAATAACATACCTAGACTTCATAGGAGAATACAAAACAGAAAGAGTGGGAAAAGTGCAATGATGCTGGCTCGTTCGACTTCCTGCCTTAAAATATTGGATAAATCTACGAGACCTGTCAAGGGTCGATTTTAGCATGAATAAAGGCCGAATTTATACACGTTCGTAGACTTTTCCTCGTAACTTTCTCGACTGTAAAAGTGCCGTTTGAAATATATACATGGAGGCTGAGAAAAGGACAAGAATCAACTGCAGAAACATTTTGGACAAATGAAGTAAATGAAATTTTGTAAAACCTTATAGAAATACATTGAGAATTGGTTAAATGGAGCTGTTGCAAACTTTTGCTACATGCTTATTAATAGTTGATTATGGGGTACTACCCTGTAAAAATAACGATTAGCGCACTAAAAAATCACGAAATCCACTCCTAAACTCACAAAATGCTTTTAAACGCGAGATCGTAATGGCGGCCGAGGCCGCGGTTTTCTTATGGCAATTGTATGTTTCTTCTTCTTCTTGTGTGGTGTTGCGAGAACAACTCGTGTAGATGGCGCTGATTGAAGATAGGGAACCTCAATGAAAACCGCGGCCCCGGCCGCCATCATTACGGGCTCGTGTTTAAAAGCATTTTGTGAGTTTAGGAGTGGATTTCGTGATTTTCAGTGCGCTAATCGTTATTTTTCCTGGGTATTACCCCTTAATCAACTATTAATAAGCCTGTAGCAAAAGTTTGCAACAGCTCCATTGGTGGAAACAAACTGAAAATTTATTGAGGGTGGAGAATGTTAGGATTTTTGGGAAATCTCAAGGTTGGTATGCGGACTAGCCTTGAGATCTCCTTCAAATCTCAGCATTCTCCATTCTCAATTTTGAATTTCCTTCATAAATATCCATTTCATTTTTATCAATGTAACCTTTTCACCATTATTATTCCATTGATCAGTTCTACAATTTATTATTTCACAATCCCCATTTACCTATCATTCGCTCCGAATCTTCTCCCAGTTGATCCTCGTCCTGTTTCCATCCTTGCGTAGTGGCGAGGCGTAAAATTTGGCAACCAAGTATTTTCTCCATTTAAATTCACCATAAAGGTCGAACGCTTCAGTCATCGGCGATGACCAGGCATTTCGACCTTTCTAATGTGTTTAAGTGTGAAAAAATAACGTTGCCAAATCGCACGCCTCGCCATTGCATCCTTGATGGATTTAAATGGCCCTTTTCGAGTTGAAGAACAAGAGCGTGTTAAAATCTGGTCCTATATGTCCGTGTTTGACTTGGGGATGGACGCAGATATCAAATTAGCGTGCAGTGAACCTTGTTTCAGGTAGCTGATGACCTTTTGCGGGTCAAAACCGGGTTAGCTATATGTATACCTGTTACAATGTTCATCGTGAATGCTGAAATCATCTCTCAGGGCAATTGTAAAATTATTTAAATATCGATCAATAGCGTCGCTTATAACATTAATAATCGGCCCAAACCCAAAGGTGCCAAAACTTTTGTTTGATCTCTGCATTCCTATTGACCTATATGCTCGATCGTCTCACCGATCCTCCAAACAGCACCGCTGTGCGCATCAAACCAATCATCAGAGCCGTGGATTCGCAACTTTCGCGGTAATCGGAGGAAGTCCTTCGTCAGTGCCAAACAAAATTAGGCCCCTTCGTGGTTTACCGACCTCTAGGTATTCAATCTCTCGCAATAATGCTCCCGCTTTTCTTGAGTCACTCTTAATTTTCCTCTGGAGAAAATTAATTCACATCTGAATGAAAATGAGAGGAAAAATGAGAGAAAAAAAAAAGAAAAACGGAAAATGAATGGCGCAGAAAGAAATCTTTTCGAAAGAAACTCGGAACCGAGCGAAATCAAGGGAGTGAGAGGGATCGAGAAGTCAGGGTCGCGTTGCCCGTACTCTCGGGTTGGTGGACTGGAGGGGTCGCATGAGGGGGAGGGGGGAGTAAAAATAATCGAGAAGCGTAACATTGTTGGCTGGGCGGCTGCCTGCCGCGTCGCGTCGCGCACCCGTACGAAGGAAAAGAGGGGTTTAAGGATGTTTAAAACCACTGCTTGGAAAAGATGATAAGAAGGTCCGTTTACTCCTCCTCCTTCTCCACCCCCTCCCTTCGCTCCCCTATTTAACGTGTAAGAATTCACTTTCCACCACCCTTCTCTCCTACCCTCCTTAACCCGCCCTCCCTCCTGCTATTCCTTCTCTTTCTCTTTATAAGATACCTGACGAACGAGTATTTGAAAAGAAAATTATTGCGGAATTGATTTATACGACTCCTTTACCACCCTCTCCCTCTTTTATTTTCTCCTCCACATTTTGCTCCATGAGCCACCAGAGAACTAACCATCAATTTTTATCGCCCTCCCCCCGTTTTTTTTTCTTTTTTTCGACCTCACTTTTTCTTTTCACCAAGCGAGCGATCAGACATCATTTCATGTGTATGTCTCCTCTCTTTCTAACTGTCTTTCTCTCTCGCTCGCTTCTTCCTTCTCACACACTCTTTCATGTATTGAATCTCTCTCTCACTTTTTCTACCGTCTATTTAAGATGGATACTGTGACGTTTTGCTAAGACTTTTGGATTTTAGCATCATACGCTTACCAAAACCTCGCCTTTGACTCTTTTTGCCAGTCCTCACGTCGCGTCGTTTAACTTCATTCAGCTACCTTTCCTCTATTAAAATGCTTTCTTCCTGTATCTGAGTGTAGATACATTCAATCAATTTCTCTTTAGCAACATCAAACGTAGCCGTAGCTAGGGACGTCTCTCTCTCTCTCTCTCTCTCTCTCCTCTCTCTCTCTCTCTCCTCTCTCTCTCTCCTCTCCCCCCTCTCTCTCTCTCTCTCTCTCTCTCTCTCTCTCTCTCTCTCTCTCTCTCTCTCTCTCTCTCTGCCTGTATTATTCGACTACATGTATTGGAAAAGGGCAGAGACAGGAGCTGAAGTCACGTGACAGACCCTCTCTCCGTGTGAGAGAGAGAGAGAGAGAGAGAGAGAGAGAGAGAGAGAGAGAAATGCAATTCCTGGCTACGGCTGTGCCATCAGGGATCGACGATCGTTGGATCCACTGTAATCCCCCTCCTTTATTCACCTCGCCTTCACGACTCTCCCACTTGTCAAAATAATTTCCAATTCAATTTTCCATCTTAATCAAATTACTAAGTCTTCTTTCAGGAATGTCTTGCAATTGACTTGCGGTTTCTGTAAATTCAAAATTACTCAATCGTCTCCTCGTAAACGTTTCATTGTCGACTGTAGGAGCTGTGGTTCGATATTAAATACTGATGGAACGGAATTATTCCGACACTGGACAGAAACCGAAAACCACATCGTTGAAAAGTTTCAATTAAACCTTATATTCAGTGCTAAATTAACAAGTCAAATCACCACCCACTCATCCAAACCCAAAAGTGTGGGCGAATATCTCATCTCCGCGGTACTTCTGCTTTCCTATGTCGTTAATTAAAGACGCAATACAATACGCCCATTCACAAAACTGAAGATTATTTTATTGTTAGTGCGTGAAGAGCGTATATTATGTCAAGTAGATTCATGTAACTAATGTGTACTTACGGGATTGGTATCAGAAGGGTTATAATAGGGTCCAGGCACATTCCTAATACTTTGTGCCGAACTATATTAGAATATTTCCGATATCTTCATATAATTCCTCAAGGTAGGTACACTGTATAGTTCCAAATCTTAACACCAGTTTGGTTTCCGATTAAAATTCTGGAAATACGTGGGTGTCGTGGGTACTGGTGAGGAATCACTTCTTGAGTAACTCGACGAAATGAGTGCAAAGAGAATCTATATGAAGCGTCACTCTCTGAATAAATGATAAAGGGGAATCAAAAACACCCAGGAATTTTTTTCCGAAAGTTATCATATGTTTCCCCGCTTTTGTGCAATGTATTCAAACGAACAGTAATGGACGTGAGGTTGGGAATCAACCGACAAACTCGTCTGAATTTGATTCTACGCAAAACTCTCAATTTTTCATTTTTTTTTTTTCAATCCGCAAGATAGCGACAGTAGTCACCTAGGTAGTCTACCTAAATTTCGTATTTTCAAAACGTGATATAATCTTGAGTGAAATAGCGAGAACTATGAAAAATTGAAGATGCATGAATATTGACAGAAATTTAAAGCGTATGCAAGTGTGTCTCTAAAATTGATGCTCAAATACTTCTCGAAACTTAAGTTCACAAAATGTACTATCGACGAATTAAAGATTGTCACGAGATTTTCACGAACTAAGTTTCGCCTTTGAGGTTCCAGTTCGGCCACTCTTCATACGCCTCACACCTTACAGGCGATCGGCCAGTGCGGGAGAGGTGGGAGAGCCATTGCAGATCAGCCCCACACTCACACGCACAGTGTACATGGGTGTACCAGGGTATGGCTTTTTCCTCGAAAACTACTGAACCAAATGATTTTTAACAAAACAGTCGGATAGGAAATTGACCCCAAATTTTTCATTTTTGATATTTTCAGAAGCCCCTCATAGCCCTTGGGAGTATGGGGAGCCCGGGGGGGGGGGGGGGGGGTTGCCAAACTAATTTCAAGTTTCAATTCGAAAATTAGCTCGTGAAATTCTCGCGACAGTCTTTAATTCGACGATAGTACCCGTTCGACCTTGCCACCAAATAATTTACCAAACAATAATACTGCGGGGTCCGTCATTGCAGTAAATTAAAAACTCTCAAAATAGCTGCTACTTTTCTTTTCAAAATGACAAAATTTCTAAAGTTCCAAATTTTCAAATCTCATTTTTATTTTCCATTCACTAAAGTTCTGTCTCAATGATTCATATTTTTCGTGTTAGTTAACCATAATTTACTCTGCACGCTGAGCTCAGAAAATTTCAGAGTAACTCCTGGATGATCTAATGGTATACTTTCCGAATAAATTTAGGAAAAATTGTAATTTATACCATTTGAGTATGAGTATAAATAAAAAAAAATAATAAAAAATAAATAAATAAAAAAACCCCTTCGAGCTAGAGAGTAAAAAAAGAATGAGCTTTAAAAGTGACAACACTGTAAAGGCATCAACTTGAACGAATATCATAGAATTTTGGGTGTTCTCGAGACGTAATGCGGCAGATAAATACTCGGAGTCTCAAGTTTCCTCCTCACCTACCCCCATGCCCCCCTCCCCTCTCAGAATCCTCTTCAATTCCGAACGATGAAGGATGAATAATTGTTCCGACGATTGTTGATGAGGAAGAGCGAGCGCCGAACGCAGATTTTCTTCTCGAGTCCTCTCATCACGCCGCGCCGCGGGCGACCCGGACAGGTGCGCTCGTCGACGCGGCGATTTCAAATTCCGCGGACGGAATCGAACGCATCCTACGTGAGGTGTAGAGGGGATGAAATTAGCTCCGCCCCCGCGACTCAACGACGAGCAGACCCGCCGAGTCGCGCCCGCCGCGTTCGTTTCGTCGCGGACTTAGCGCGTCGTGAGTCGAGTCACGGGGGAACAGCATCGCTGACAGTGATTCAAGGCGCGAGCTTAGTTACCGTGGAGATGAGCTGTTATTAAAGCTACTGCGCCTTCGTGAAGTGCCGGTTGCGTCGTGCGCCGTGCGCTGTGCAACTCACCTACCTACCACCACCGCGCCACTCGCCACGATTGTCGTCGCACATGAGGGACGCTTTTGAAACTTTCGGGCGTATTGATGATTACCAGAGTTGAGCAAATAGGAGTGTAACCGATTACACGATTACTAGGTAATCGGTAACCGTCGTCAAACCTTTGGATGGTAATCTTCTTAATGGGTCTGTTGCACACTTCGGCTACAGCGTTTTAAAGTATCAATTCCTATGTAAAAAGCCGAGAAAATAACAACGGCAGCATCAGAAAACACTAAAATTCAGTACGAAACTCACAAATTGCGAAAAACACTAGACACTATTCACCCCTCTATCTTTCCACCACGTGCACGATATTTCGCGAAATTAGCGCGGCACATTCAAATAATCACGGCTGACTTCATAAACAAATAAACAGTAAACACTAAACACTGACGGCATCTGTTCGAATTCTTACGTTTCAATATCCTCAATTCCTCACGAAAGGTTGTGAAAGGTACGGAGACCGATATTTGTGTCGAAAACTTATCAAAATGAAACAATAACACACAGGAGTTCCAAGCATGATGATCGAAGTTGGAATCATCCTTGGAACTCCTATGAGTTATTGTTCATTTTGATAAGTTTTCGACACAAATATCGGTCTCCGTACCTTTCACAACCTTTCGTGAGGAATTGAGGATATTGAAACGTAAGAATTCGAACAGATGCCGTCAGTGTTTACTGTTTATTTGTTTATGAAGTCAGCTGTGATGACAGTCAGCCGTGATTATTTGAATGTGCCGCGCTAATTTCGCGAAATATCGTGCACGTGGTGGAAAGATACAGGGGTGAATAGTGTCTAGTGTTTTTCGCAATTTGTGAGTTTAATACTAAATTTTAGTGTTTTCTGATGCTGCCATTGTTATTTTCTCGGCTTTTTACATGAGAATTGATACTTTAAAACGCTGTAGCCGAAGTGTGCAACAGACCCATTAAGACCTAGTGTAAAGGAATTTCCAATGAGTTTTGGGATATTGAAAGTGGTTATATGGAATATATAGGGTATAGGAACTTGTTGACGAAACAAAGATTTCTACAAAAATTAAATTACAATGGATCTGTTGCAAAGTATGAATGCAGTTATAAAAAGGAAAAAGGTCTATTATGCGGTGTAAAATCACTTAAAATTAACGTTGGGAGCATCAGAAAGTTCCAATATTGACCCACAAACTCAATTCTCCCAACGTTATTATCAGGGTCTGTTGCAACTTTTTTACAGTACTATAGAGTGTTCAGTCTCATGTAAAATCGCGTGAAAGTCATTGGTCGCATCAGAAGTCATGAAAGCGATAATAACCACAGAGACGATTAATGAATCCATGATGGCGATAAATTCGAGCAACCTGTATGTATGCACCAAGAACATCCAAGATAGCCAACCTCACAATATCGATCACACCTAATCACAATGTATAATAAACACATAAACTCTGAAGCGTGAGGTTGTCAACGTTGGCAATCATTGGATGTTAAAGTGCATGTATACAGATTGCTCGATATTTTACCGCCTCTTGGATTTCATTAACGTCTCTAATGAGTTTATATCGCATTTCATGACTTTCTGACACTACCAATGGACTTTTCGGGCGATTTTACATACGATGAGACACTCATTATTGTTGTAGCAAAAGTTTGCAACAGACCCATTGA
Organism: Trialeurodes vaporariorum; assembly: GCA_011764245.1. NCBI lineage: Eukaryota > Metazoa > Arthropoda > Insecta > Hemiptera > Aleyrodidae > Trialeurodes > Trialeurodes vaporariorum. The sequence continues at coordinate 23,458,772 of VMOF01000002.1, forward strand.
TCTTCTTTCCTGCCTTATTGAATGTGGGGGGGGGCATTCCTTGAGCGAGAACTGACAAAGTATACGGCCGTACATCATTCAACAAAATACGCAAAGTACAACTTACACGCTGAAACTTAAGAGCTTAAGGCAAATTATCACGTTTGGAATGATTGACTGCATTTCGAAAATTTATTTCCCAAGATGAATGTTCAAAAGAGAGAAGGGCACGACTCGGTCAATTGAAATGCACCATTAGTGTTTAGATAATAGATTTAGGCTTAGAGACTGAATTCTTTGCTTTTGGTACAATAACACAGTCTCGCGGACAAGCGCAGTATACTAGTATAGCCTAACCCAGCAGTTTTCTCCTAAAACCGCCAGAAACAAATGAAGTTGCTGTGAGATAACTGTTCCTACACGACAGTACTGTTTTTGCATAAACTATAAATTGAAGGCGAACGAGGATTACCTATACTAACTTAATGAATCTCAGTCTTTGAGTCACTTCGCCCTCCTTCACGTAGTATTGCACTCGATGCGCCTCCGTCGGAGACCACCACCAATACCTCATATTAAGGGCCCCGTAATAATCTCCTCAAGACAGTGGCGTCGCGTGCCAACTGGCAACGTTGCAAGTTGACCATTAAAAACCATGTAAAATATCGATTCGAGGGAGTGCACTGTGCACCTCCAACTGTTCGACCTTTTATATGGATTTAAAGGGCCAAATTTCGAAGTTGCCAGATGGCACGCGACGCCACTGCCTCAAGATATCAGTGTTTGAAATGATTTACTGAAAAACTCGATATGAAATCGCATCAAGAGAGCCACCAATAATAAATCAGTCTATATCTACGCGCCCTCTTCGAAGTCAGCCCTAAAAAATTAATTGGACGCACTTTTGAGGCCTTGGAACACCATCAATTTGAACAAGTCTCTGAGTCTCTCTATGAACCCCATAAGACTACATCATTGACCTCATCTGTCGAAGGTTGCTTGAGGCCTTAATTTTAAGTATTCATAAAATCAATTTTTGAGATTTTCGAAGCTTTTAAGGAGCTCGAGAGCCTTACAAGCCGCACATTCCTTGATGGGAATTGGTCAGGGAGCACTGTCTCCTTTTGAGGCCCTGCAATTTAGGATTCAACTGGAAGGCGATGAGATGAAAGTTTTGCTCAGAAGGCCTCTCAAGGACCTACTAATAAGTCAGTTAAGAAGTTCTTTTGGAATCCCAAAATCATAATTTTTATGATAGTGAGGTGATGACGATCGATCGCCGCCCAGCAACCCTTATTGACCAGTCCGCCTCTGTAACTAACCTAATTAATCAGCCTGCTGCTTAGGTATTATTCTGGAAAAGACATTATCTTTTTTTGAACCGGAACCTAACGTATTTAAAATAGCGCGGCAACAGTGGCATCCGGCATTTGCACTTTGCATCTTGATCGCTCCATGATCCGCTTCTTCTTCTTCCGTTTTGAAGGAGAAGAAGAAGATGCTATGGCGCAACTTTCATAGTATATAAGGACCAGTGGCGTAGCGTGCTATTTGACAACGTTACAGTTCGTCCATTTAAATCCATGAAAAAGATCGAACGATATGGTGTTCGGTGAACACCTTCGCTTTCGACCTTTTATACGGGTTTAAATGGACACAATACAACGTTGCCAAGTTGCACGCTACGCCACTGATAAGGACTCTATTTTGTTCCACTGTGCGCCGCGGCCGCCTTCTCCACTTCACTCTCAGCTTCCGAATCGCATCGCGCGGGACCGTTTGCGCTCGAGTCCCGTCCGCCCGCCCGCCCGCCCGCACGTTCTGTCCGATCCTGTCCGTTCGTTCGTCCGTCCGCGTCCGACCTAGCTACTCATTTTTCAAAATATTGAACTTCATAAATGCATTTAAAGACTCTCGAGGCGCTCAACTGCCTCAACTTCAAATCGGAGGCATTATCGTCTCGAGTATCGTTTTTTCCCTTTATTGAGAATCTCCCCCTCTCCCTCCCCCTCCAGCCCCCCAGCCCCCCCACAGCCCCATCACTCACCCTCAACCATTTACTCTCCTAACCTCCATTTCGCCCCTTCCACGTTTTCCTGTGTATTACCTCTCCTTCTTTACCTTCATCCAGGGCTGCCGTTTTGCGTAGAATCAATGCTATTTTTCTAGTCACCGATGATTCCACCGGTTGAGAAAAGATTACACAGTTCAGTTCAGTGTATGACTGTAATGCACGAAAATACTCTGTTCTGTAATCTTTCCTTAATCGGTGGAAACTCCGTTGATTAATTAAAATATACGCAAGTTTTTTAAAGTCATCGACGACTCCACCGGTTGAGAAAAGATTACAGAATGCGAGTATTTCAATTTATCATAGTCATGCTCTGAACTGAAATGTGTAATCTTTTCTTAACCGGTGGAATCATAGGTGAATTGAAAAATAGCATTGATTCTACGCAAAACGGCAGCCCTGCCTTCATCCCATCTCCTCTGCCTCCATTCCCACACTCCTTCCCCTCTTCCCCTTGTCCCCCTTACCCCCTCCATCCCTCCATCCCTCCATCCACCATTCACCACCCACCGATCTCTTCCTCTGAGTCATCGGTGTCAGGCAGAGTTACTTTCATTCACCGATCACCGCTTTAGCCGCCTCCTCCGTTCATTGACGTCAACGATTTATGATGAGGGTGACAATCTGGAGCGCTCCTCCAAAACACTTCCAAAATTTCTCAAGACTTTCGATTGTTTGAGGAGCACAGCGTTGTCAAATTTACCGGGTTTCCTCCGTAAGAACGGATAGGCAAGCGGTTTGATTTGACAACACTGGATGAACAAAAAAAAAAAAAAGGCTTCTCCGAGCTTTAAGATAATGATACTACGCGAGCTTTTGTTATCAACACGAACAATGTAGTCCTGAACAAGGTTCGATGTAGCTAACGGACAATCTAGAATAAATTGACATTAATAAATAGACCGGTTTTTTATGAGACACATTTACCTATAATGCACCACTCTCTGAGAAAAATCAGGAAGATCAAGTCAGGTGATACAATTAAAATACGAATACCGAAAGGAAAGTCAGCTTTAAGAATTGGAACATACAGAGAGCAATCAAGGAAATGCGAAAAAGTTCCCCATCGCATAATTTTTTGACCCAGAAAAAGAACATGTATTTACGAGGAAAACCGCAATTAAGTAGGTACATCCAAACAATTAAAAAACAAAAATTATAATTAAAACTCCTGTGGAAGGTTTTCCTGCGTTGTTCTAGAATTAAAGGATTTATCGAACAACTTGCAATAATAAGCTGTGGCAAATTCACTGGAAAAAAAAAAAAAAAAAAAAACTGTTGCTTTTACCGCCCGGCTGTTAAAAAAATGTGTAGCAGACAAAAAATGTTGGATCAACAGGCTTGAGCGGTAAAATTAACCGTTCGGGGGGTTAATTTTAGCGCTCAAGTCTGTTGATCCAACATTTTTTGTCTGCTACACATTTTTTTAATAGCCGGGCGGTAAAATCAACAGATTTTTTTTTTAAAGTAGCGAATAGCGTTCCAAACTATCTCTCTCCCTTTCTACACGCGACCCTCGTGCATAGCTCTCTCTCTCTCTCTCTCTCTAGTGTCGAATTTCGTGGACGGGGATTTGTTTAACGACATTCTTTTCTTGAAATCGTATTAATATGATTTGAGAAACTCATTTCTACCTAAACAATTTTCAAATAATGAATGTGCACGATTTTAACGATGATATTGCGTGACAGCAGTAGATACATAGGGATCACCTGAAATTGAGATAGGTTAGTTCGGGACGCTCAGCGAACTTTCTCACCAGATGACGTCATCACTGAAACCCTATAAAGCGACGAAAAAACGGGAGATCCCTCCCTCCCCCCCCCCCCGCGGGCTTTGAACTTTAAGGGGAGCGGGACAACATCTGCAAGAAATTAATTTAAGCGGGGAATAACATAACTGCAGGAAATAATTAAATATAGAATTAGAAATTAAATAGAAATCAAACAGAATGGTATGACTGGGATCGGCTGGAAATAAGCTGTGCTCTGTTCTTAAAGTATTGTCACAAAAAAAGGAGGGTGGGAGAGGCAAATACGGCAGGAAAAAAAGAGGAAAACATGGCAGGGGGACAAAAAACAAAAAACCAGAAACGCTCGTAATTTCTGAGAAAGTTGAAAGCTTTTGAAGTCGGACTATTACGAGTGAGGAAATGAAAAATTTTAGACGGTGCGAGTAATAAAGAGAAGCGATTATTGAAATTGATATGAGAGCCCATCAATCCTTGCGGGCGCGGGTTTTCCCTTGGGAGCCCTCCCTACTGGCTCAGTCGACAAATTGATCTAGTTAGCGTTGATAACTAGGCTCAAATTTATTCTCCCCTTTTCTTCATATTTCCTCGCCACAGAACATCCCTCCATATTTTTCAGCAGCTTAAGATATATAAGGAAAAAAGCGACGGGTGCGATAGGGGGGGGGGGGGGGGGGGGGGTGATAACAACAACAACAACAACAACAGCAACTCTATGGGTATCGCGTTTTCAACAGCTTTTGAGGGAGAGTTGTGTTTTTTTGTCTATTTTCTCCTTCCGTCAGGTAAAATGAATGATTCGACCGACCGCGACGGATCAACTGATATTAAGTAAGTGGTTCGCATGAACTTCACGAATGATTTGAGGTAAATCCTCAACTTTTAGTATTGATTTCGGTATATTTCGGACACCAAAGTACTACTCAACTAAATTAAATGTGCGGTATTTTGAGATATTGAAGAAATTGTTAAGTGCCAGAAAGATAGTCCTTAGTAGACATCTTCAAAAAAGTTCGTCAAAAACTGTATCACTAAATCTGAACGTAAATACATCGTAAATCCGTTCAATCAATTAAGGGTGCGTTCAGAAAAAAGTTCAAGGAGTGAGGCGGGGGCAGGGGGGATTTTTTTACCCCCAATTTGTTTACACTTTCATACAAATAACTGCCCTTTCCCTTTTTAAGTGTTCTGTTTTCAGGGACTAAAGAGGGGGCATTGGCTTGCCAACCCTCCCCCTCCCTCGAATAAGCTTTTGTGTTCAAGTGTCAAAATACGCTATTTTTTTTTATTTTTTTTTTATTTTTATTTTTTAACTTTTAGCTTTATTTTTTCAATTTTTTTGAAGTAGCGTTCTCAGAATGATTATAGAACCAGAAACTAAAACCCCTCGCTTCCTTCGGAAGTGTTTAATGGAATTACCGGCAATTTTACTTTCATCGAACTTTATTTTACTCTGGTGGCTAAAATGGGCAATTGAGGGTGACGGCTCACCTATTCAGTTGTTAATGATTTGTTGCACAGCGCACATACTTTCTAGGGGAGTACTCCAGGGCTAAATTTTAAAGGGAGGGGGCCGCATCTAGAGGAAGGAGGTACATTTATTACTTGCAATGCGCTCATACTTGAACGGCCCCCTTTTCAGATGGCTTTGCCTCAAGTAAAATGAATGAAAAAGTCATAAGACCCCTTGCTACGCGGCATCATCGAACTCACTATATTTGATTGGAAGAGAGCGTATAACACCCGTTTACAAAGAAGTTGATCGACATCCATAACAATTGTCTCGAGTTTCAAAGGAAGAAGTCAAGAAGGAAAGCTGGTGCGTAAGGTAGTTAAGGGAAGGAGAAGAACTGACGATAAATTTTTATTATGAGGCAAAAGTACAGGAAGAAAAACGGAAGAAGCGAAACAAAACGAAAACTGATAATCTCCAGTGCTTCGCGTTTTCCGCTAATTGGGTCAAAGACATTTTGCTCTAATTTTCAACTGTATCTCTCATCGTTCCGTTTTTCCATGAATTTGTTCCTGTGAGCTAACGTAGTGTTTTTATTCTTGTTTTTTTTTTCTTCTTTTTTTACAGAGACCCACCTGTCCTTCGCTACCACAGCAAAGCAAACCTTGTACTGAAACTACCCGCTGGCAAGAGAGTCAAAGACATAAAATGGCTCTCTGTGTGGTGCAGAAGATTTACGGTGAGAGATTTTACCTTGATTATATATAATAGTTTCTCTGGGTTATTTTAAATATTTACTCAGTCTCTGCTTGGTATCTTTATTTGAAGTCCCCCTCCACTCGATCGTATTTCGAGGAAACCAATGCGTATAAAAGTTACTAGAGGGGATTTATAAGGTATGGAGAAAAAAGCACGCGCAAAACCATTGACGTGACAAATACCACTAAATTGCGAATTTATTATTAATTCAATCGTTACTTCTATATAATTTGATACAATTGATCTTCACTGGAGGGTTTTTTTAACGTTTCAACAGAAAATGGTTTCCTTAAAAGAATTATCGAAATTTATTTCCTTAAAAAAAACCCGGTTGGATCAACTTTTTTCCATCGTGTGGCTCTGAAACCCGTGGTGTTGCATGCATTTGGAAACGTTGTATATTGTCTATTTAAACCCATGTTTTAAAATCGAATGTGAAGGTGTGCACCGAATACGCAATACTTCGATCTTTTTCGTTGGTCTAATTGAACGAACTACAACGTTGCCAAATTGCACGCTACGCCACTGCTCCGAACCTTTGATCAGCAAAAGTCTACCCATTTCATTGAAAGCCTTTGTAAAAATTATTCAACATTTGCTGTGCTTAAAAGCAAGATTCCTGTCTTTAAATTAAAATTGGGATTATTATTCTTATTATTAGAATAAATAAGGATGTTAGTTTAATTTGAAGACAGCTTTTGCTGGTCTAAAAGTTTTATCTATAAAACCAATTTTTAATGGGACTAATCAAATACTAGGCAGAAAATAATATCAAATACTCAAGCATCGTATACTCAATACAATAAAATACGATTTACAACAAAAAAAGTGAAAGTCTTCGGCAAGTTTTGTTTTGATTTGAAGGAATGAAAATTGAAAATTCGTTGCAGAGATTACCGGATATCTCCACCCTTCGTTCTGAAACCAAATATACTTAATACAAGATTCTAGTTATACCCACCTCAGTCGTACAATTTTTGTGATAATACTGGAATCCATAGTATTTTTTCCCATACATGTGTAGTGTAAACATATATTTTTTATTTCATGCAGTCATGCCTACTCATTTGATTTTTACTTTGTTATCGCTCATTCTTTTTTTTTTTTTATTTGTCATCGATCGAAACATCAAAGCGAATAATCGAACTATTTCGACAAAAAATGGTTTTTGCATACTATTTGCCTTCGTAATAAATCCGTTGGAAGAGGGCTAAATTATTAATTCGTAAAAAATTATGGAACAGGATGGAACGGGTTTCTCGTTGTCTTTCTCAGTCAGTGGCGTAGCGTGCAATTTGGCAACGTTGCAGTTCTTCCATTTAAAACTCATGAAAAATATCGAAGTATTGGGTGTTCGGTGAACACCTTCGCATTCGAGCTTCTTAATGGGTTTAAAGGGACCAAGTACAACGTTGCCAAATTGCACGATACGCCACTGCTCTCTGTTGGTCTGACAAAACAACGATCGGAGAACCAACTATTTTCACCAAAAAACTTTTTCACAAAAAAAGTAGTCGAGCGGCCCAGTCAGAAAACGGCGTTCAATTTTGCTTCTTGGCAGGTTATTATTCTCTTTCGGCGTTCAAAGGTACTGATATGTTTCATTGAACGCCCAGTCAAAATTATTTCTCCCCTCCCCCCTCTCGGTTCCTCCCCGCTCTTCCCTCTAGAACTTGGTACAAGTAGTGCAGTTTCTTTGAAAGAAAGTAATTCTCTTTCGGCGTACAAAGGTACTGATATATTTCATTGAACGCCCAGTCATGAATTTTCCCCCTCCCTCTCTTTCTCTCTCTCGACCCCTCCATCCCCTTTTTATTTGGTGCTTCGTAAAAGATTCTACGCTGCATGTAAAGTTGCATTCGCTCTCCAAGTATAAAAGCGAAAGAAAAAACGTAAGTAAAAAACTAACTAAAATAAAAATAAAAATTTCAAAATTACAGGAGGGGAAAAAAACTGGGCCGGTTGTTCTTCTCCCCCCCCACAACCAGTCTTCTTTCCCTACCTTTTTTAACTGCGGTGCTTTTTACAGAAATTTCTACGCTGCATCTAAAATTGCATACTTTCTCAAATGAAGGCACTTCAAAAACTCCGCAGACGGTTTAAAACTGGTCCGAGTAATAAATGTTGCCAGTAATAAATAAAATAAATGTTGCCACAAGGGTAAATGTATCGGTCAGGGACCAAATCTTGTTAGGTCCCAAGCTCTCTGATTGGTCGAAACCGCGCGCAAGTGCACGCAAGTCGCAACGCTCGGGATTTGACAAGATTTGGTCCCAGGATAAAACAGCAGTGTGAGACTGGGAGCGGGAGGGAGAGAGAGGAGTGAAAGATTCAAAGGAAAGAAGTGAAAGGGAAAGGAGAGAGGTGAGGGTTCTTCCTTTACGGACAGGTAATACAAAACAACCGGCCCAGTTTTTTTCCCCTCCTGTAATTTTGAAATTTTTATTTTTATTTTAGTTAGTTTTTTACTTACGTTTTTTCTTTCGCTTTTATACTTGGAGAGCGAATGCAACTTTACATGCAGCGTAGAATCTTTTACGAAGCACCAAATAAAAAGGGGATGGAGGGGTCGAGAGAGAGAAAGAGAGGGAGGGGGAAAATTCATGACTGGGCGTTCAATGAAATATATCAGTACCTTTGTACGCCGAAAGAGAATTACTTTCTTTCAAAGAAACTGCACTACTTGTACCAAGTTCTAGAGGGAAGAGCGGGGAGGAACCGAGAGGGGGGAGGGGAGAAATAATTTTGACTGGGCGTTCAATGAAACATATCAGTACCTTTGAACGCCGAAAGAGAATAATAACCTGCCAAGAAGCAAAATTGAACGCCGTTTTCTGACTGGGCCGCTCGACTACTTTTTTTGTGAAAAAGTTTTTTGGTGAAAATTTCAGGAGTTTTGAGAAGAAAAACTTAACATTTATTTTTACATCTCTCTTCCAGTGCTCAAGCAAATGCACTTTCTTTTATCTTCTTTTTTTTTTACGTTAATAATTATTTATATTTTATTTTGAGCAACCTCCTCCATTCCCCTGATAGTTGCTCCTATCCTCACCTTCTGCAGTAAAGTGCCTTGATCGACTGACAGTTGCAGTTCCATTTATAAGTGGGTAATATGAACGAGACCACCGCAACAAACCATGGACCAAATAATGTTAGGTCCCGAGCGTAACTTACGCACGGTCACATGACCGTGCGTAAGCTCTCTGATTGGTCGAAACTGCACGCAAGATGCACGCAATGGAGCTGTTGCAAACTTTTGCTACAGGCTTATTGATAGTTGATCATGGGGTAATACCCTATAAAAATAACGATTAGCGCACTAAAAAATCACGAAATCCACTCCTAAACTCACAAAATGCTTTTAAACGCGAGACCGTAATGGCGGCCGGAGGCCGCGGTTTGCATTGGGTTTCCCTATCTTCAATCAGCGCCATCTACAGGAGGTAGTCTCGCAACACCACACAAGAAGAAGAAGAAGCACACAATTGCCATAAGAAAACCGCGGCCTCCGGCCGCCATTACGGTCTCGCGTTTAAAAGCATTTTGTGAGTTTAGGAGTGGATTTCGTGAGTTTTTAGTGCGCTAATCGTTATTTTTACAGGGTATTACCCCTTAATAAACTATCAATAAGCCTGTAGCAAAAGTTTGCAACAGCTCCATTCAATGCTCGGGACCTAACATTATTTGGTCCCATGTAATTTGCTCCCTTTCTATTTTTTAATAATGAAAGGAAATTCGGTTCAGTATTGTGTCTTTAGAGTGTATCTTATCTGACCTTGAGTCCCTGTTGTATATACTGTGACAGGGACCTTAATTGAAGCTCAATGGTGTCGGGACTTCATAACAAACAGGTTGCGTAAGATCTCACCAACTCACTCTGTTAGTGGAAGTTTGCACTAGCGGCACTTTAATCTTCCGACTTTAAACCTGTAGAGTGCGCGTAAAGCGCGACGCAACAAGTCTTTGGACGCAAAGATATTATATACTATATAGATACCGAATGCTAGGGAATGAAACGGTCCCGATTCCTGTAAGTATGCAACTTGTTTTGCGCATAGGCAAACCTGAGTCTTTCTCTCTCTCTCTCTCCATGAGAGTGAGAGAGAGAGAATGTTTGCCTATCGCAAAACACGCTGCCTACATGGCCGGCGAATCTTCCAATTTGTGTACCCCCTAGCAGGTCCATTTTCCCCGCCCCAGGTAGGGCCTCATTCAGTATCTATATAGTATATAATATCTTTGTTTGGACGCGACGCGACGGTGCGGTAAAATCGGAAGGAGCTGGATATGCAATTTGTCCGTCACAGCATACTGCCTTCACTGCTAATAATAATAAACAAGGAAACACAGCTGACTTCATTGCATTTCGTACATTGGTCAGTAGGTCATTGCAAGAAAGATTATAGATACTGTAAGGAGAAAATTTCATCTTTGTTGGTCACATTAACTCTATGTTTACATGACAATGTTACACTTACGCCTCGAAACGCAATGGGAATCGTACTGCAATGAAACATAGTTCTTAATTAACTTATAATTATTATTTTAGTCATTCATACTTCACTCTCTCAAATTTCTCAACACTACCACAGTGCTTTTTCGTCGAGCCTCGTATCAACCTTGTAAATGATTGGAAATGTGATGCAGAGCTACAACCGGTTTTGTGGCAACTTTGCTTTGGTTTCTTTCAAAATAAATTATTACTGTTTTTTTACTATCACCTACTTTTCTTTCTCCGATCCAAACATGAACTTGAACTGCACCAAGTATTTTGGTGTCCATTGGATTTGGAGCAAATCTAATTTTATGAGTACTATGAATAATAATATTAATCATTTCCTCTATCAACTTTGCGGTAGAACAGCAAATAGGCATTCTCACTACCAGCTGGCCAGTGGTGCTCCTTAGGTAATTTGAGTGTTCTCAGCCAAGTTAAACTTGTCTCCCAACCGCACATCAGCTGTATAGAGACAAGACCATGATGAAATATTGCCACTTGCAATTTGAAAAGATCTGACGTTTCAAATGAATACAGTAATACACATCCCGTTGATAATCACTGCGGTACGGGGTATCATGTGACCGCACCGAAGTCAACATTCAACAAGTTTCTGATTCCAGAGTACTATTGCTACATGCTTAGGGGGAAGAATTTGCCCACAGTTTGTAACATTTTCTTTTTGAAATCACTTTAGAAACTCTGTCTTAAATTGTATGGGCTTGGGCGACTGTTGACACTGGCTTGCGATCAGCCGGGGTATAGGCAGTTACCGCTGCCTTGCGTCATTCTTAAATTATACTACTTACAGGGGTGGTTCAATGCAATTACACCCCTAAGCAAGATTTTGCAATGGCCATGGCTAGAGTATACTATAAGACCCAAATATTCTCAACGACGCCATGTTCGGTTAGCGAAATTGATCGCGCGGTTAGAGGACAGTTTTGGCCCGTCATTCAAATAAGACGAGGCAACCTTCCCCTGCTATCAAAATATGTTTATTAACTCATTGTGCTGTTTTAAATTCACAACCATGATTAATGTTGCACCGAAAAAATTACCAATAAGTAAGAAACGACTGAAGAAATGCGATTGCTCACTCAATGTTTACATTCCTGATATGCTGATCGCCGCCATTTTTGGTTAGCCTCAGCTCTCTCATCAGAAGCATTGATCGGGAATACTCGGGTCTTATAGTATACTCTAGCCATTGCCCAATAGTTGACTTTTCTTTTCGAAATTACTCGGAAAAACTCTGTCTTAAATTGTATGGCTGCCCCGGGCTGTCACCGCTTATAATCCGCATAGACCTGGGCAGCGACCGCTACTCACTGAGCAAGATACAGCAATATCCTTGGCTTGGGACCACAGTCCTTGTTCTATAGTGTAAGGAACAACGTCTATAGTTGTGACGGAACAATCTGCCGCAGTTTATGATCAAAAGTGAGAATTGGCAACTTGGAGTCGAAAACAATGTCCGTCCACACCGAACATTTGTTGGATTGAGTAGTTTTGCGGGGTGAGAGAAGTAGTTACGCATCAGAGAGCACAGGTAAACTTAAAAAGAAAAATAAAGAGCCAAAACTTACTCGCATTGCATGTCTTCAATTTTGGTGCACTCACGACTAATAACACACGAATTTTACAAGTAGCGGAGTCCAGCGACGAAAAAACTTTCTGCAGGCAAGGACTAATAAGCCTTTGTTCTAACCAAAGACACATCATAGGGTTATAGTTCTTCACCGACAGATGATGATTCAAGCAGGTAAAGATATAAGTTTATCATGATCATGACGTTCTTACCAAGGAAAGCTCTTTGGAGCCAACATTTCTTGGACAACAAAGGCTTAGTTTTCAAAGAAGACTGAATGGACACCGTCTGTAATCTGGAGATCGGTGAGGCACTTTGCAGAGTTTCTAGAGAAAACTTCATAGAGTAAAATGAAATAACCTGCTCTTGCTAATCATCTAACCCTCTTTAACAGTGAGGAACCATTGGTGACTTCTCTGGAAACTGATGAACGAAACCTTACATTTCCTAGCTTTCACACATTTAAGTGACGAAAGTGAAGCGGCGAAGAAGTTGATCGCGAATTGAAAGCTAATAAGAACTTTGAATCTTTATTACCACGTTAATAAAGTGAATTGAAATGATTTTATTTGGGGGTAAATAGTCGTGTTGATGAAACCACGAGTAAAGGGTAAACCTAACCTACAATCGTGATGCGATTATATCGATTGTATCGATCTGAAAGTTTTGGCTGGATCTCCACTTGAAATCTGATTTGAAGCTGTAACTTTCTTAATAAGCGATGGAATTTAGCCAACTTGGCAAAGGTTTCTTCCTTAGAGCATGAGGAATTCAACCGTACCAAGTTTTTTCCCTTACGCGCTATAGTTACCGCTGCAGCCGTGACTAAAGTATGGTCCTAAAAAGGGCATTTTTTGGCACTCTTTCTTCAATATCTCCCTCCACACTTTATGGATTTACATTTTCTTGAAAAAGCACCGTACGTGAATAAAATACGATTCTAATGAGACCAAGTTTTTAACGATCCGTCTCACGGTTGCAGAGGAAATGAATAGGAATCATCGAGCACGCGCGAACTCCGGTTTTTGCGATATTTCGTCAATCTGAAGCAGTTTTTTGGCCGTTACTCTCTCAGATCGACATTAAATAAAAATCGCTCTCGTCAGTCACAGCTCTGTGAAACGCTGAACCCAAATATATAGCACACTTATGGGTTTTATTCTACGGTGTGTTCACATAATCGGTGGACATTTTCGAAAATCCACGAAAACGCAGTTTTGAGCTGTTTCGTGTATAATAAGCGGTAGGTGTACCCTCCCAGGCTCCATCGGTGTTTTCTTACTGGGCCTGTGCGGCTACCGCCGCTTATGATTCAGTGTGGTTGGCTTATTATGTTTCGTTTCGATTCAGAGCACTCGAATTACGTTGACTAACCTGTAAAAAAAAAAAAAAAAAAAAAAAAAAAAAAAAAAAAATGCGTTTCATAATGTTCCATCGTGTATCATCGTGTTCCATTGCGTTCCATTGCATTCCCTCAAATTGGCAACAAGGACAGAGAAGCAAATCTTGAAGGGGCGGAACGCTGAGTGATGTGAAGACTGGAGGGTGCATGGTGGGTTCGAGGGTTATTGGAAAAAAAGTCTTATCTGTCGTTTGCAGTCGGGTTTCGACGAGTGACGCGCACACCGTTACACACTAACATTGCTTATTTCTCCTGTTTGCGACTAGCATAGCGGCGCTCCGCCGCTTATCATTTGATAGTAGATGTTCTGTGGTCGTCCACCGAATAGATTAACAAAACAAAGTAAACGCTTGCTTCTCCTCTGACGCGGTAAAGATATACATTCAACAGTGATGGTTTGTAAATAAAATGCGACACATCGATGTCTCTTCCATGTGAATAATACGGGGGGGGGGGGGGAGGATCGAAGAAGAAAGAAATCGGGGGGATTTTCTGTCTTCAGGGGAATATCAATCCTTAAGGTAGCATCGTCGATTAACGCAATTTTCCCGCATAAATCGATGCAAAAGTATCGATTATTTGGGGTTCAATTGAACCACCCAAGCCAAGTATTTCTTAAGTAGGTTAATACCACTGGTTGGCACATGACATACCGGCTATTTTATAGGGATGGTCTCTGATTGGTCCGTGCTTATTTTCGACATTTTGTTATAAAGTAAAATGAAATGAGTTAAACTTTTCTAAAAATATCATCCTTAGTTCATTCTGAATCCATCAATTTATGGTAGGTATCTATCGGGTTTTGTTGAATTTTTTCGACCATGGCTCCTGTAAAAGCTATACTAACATAAATATAACTGAAATTCTCAAGAGCGTAAATTCAAAATAAAGGCATATATTTTCTGGATTATAATTTAGATTTATAGCCACTTTTGATCCAAGCCAATGCTTTTAAACACTTTTATAGAATACGTCACATTCGTCAATTTTGATCCGCACGAAAAACATGCGTAGTCGGATAGAGCGGAAAAGATTCGACAATAATATAGTCCACCATTAACTAAATCGGTAAAAAAAAAAAAAATAGATTTCAACTTTTGACCCTACATGCCACGAGCTAGAGAATTGCTTCAATGTGGAAAGGCGAAGCAAACCAATTTCAAATGCGGACAATAGTTTTGGTTTGAAAGTATGCACCGAACTCTGCCCATTATAAGCCACAAATAAACCAGTTAAAATACACAGAAAAAACTAAAATGTTTTAGATTTAAAAAGAAATAATTTTGAATGTGACAAAAAGACGTCTTTTAAAACTAAGTTTTGTTAAATTAAGAAAACTTTTCATTAGATCAAAATGCCGAATTTTCAATTTAAAAAAATTACTTTCAATTTAATTAAGGTAGATGTCCCAATTACCGCCCATGTCCCAATTACCGCCCCCCTATTCATTTATTCTTTAAAATAAGCTCACACTAGCAGGGAAATTCAAGTGAATATGGAATAAGTGTTCTAAATAGGTCGGCTGAACTGGTGAAAAAGTTTGAAGTTGATAGGTGGCAGCACTGTGCCCTAAAAAAATCACGGAAGTGGACACCTGCCGAGCACCACCTGTTTTCGCTCATTTCTTAGCTGTAACGTTAAGAGACAAGCTAAGCAAATCACTCATTTTCTCTTATACGTTACATTGTTTTAATATGTTTGGTTGTTTCAGGGTTTAATTTAATGATTTTTCTGACTGAAAACAAGTTTGTTTTGAAAGGAACCTCAATTTTACTATTTATTTGTGATGTGGCGGGAATTGGGACATCAAAAGTTACTGCTGTCCCATTTACCGCCAGGGGTGGCGATAACTGGGACATGCGAAAATTCACGATGTCCCAATTATCGCCCCCATGCTTTTTCTTTTTGAATCTTTTGCGTTTTAAATTTTGTATAACGCTCTTACGTTAGAGAAATCATATTTGGAGTAGAGTTGATACATTTTTAGCATTGCATACATCGAAAAAAAGGGATCGTAATCCAATAGGTAGTCGATTTGTTAGTAAAAAAATGCTTCCTGTTTCTAGGTTGTTTTATTTGCCGTGGGCCCTAACTCAATATACTTAAAATGTTGGAATAGTTGCTTGCAAATCTATCATTTTACATCATTTGAATCATTTAACGTTCTTTAAATTTTGATGAAGCAACATATTAAACTCTTGAATTGACATTCTATACCTCGGTTTAACATCAAAGAGTGTGTCAAATGAATATTTTCTATTGTTCGCTAAAACAATATTCCAGCTGACTTACCTATCTGTAAAAGTAACAGTCATTGCTGTTGTTGTTAAACAACAGTAAAAGTGTTTTTTGGATACGCTATTTTCAAAGGAGGGGGAGGGGGGAGGGGGAGGGGGAGGGGGAGGGGGAGGGGAGTGGGGAGGGGGAGGGGGGCAACTTAATTTTCTTTTACGGCACACCCCATCTTGTGATACATCGTTTGAAATGACTTTATATTCTAAGACTTTTGGCGTAAGCAACAGCTTGGTAGCGATTTTGGTTTTCGATAAATCGAAGGTTAAAGTTCGATATGGATCCATTTTCAAAACATCATTACTTCAATTTGAGGAATCGGAATTTAAAAAACTGGGAGTCTAAAATACTCCAAAAAGCAAGCCCTTTTGAGAAAAAAATAAGGCTGTGACTCAAATTTAGTCAAAATTAGGATTTAGCGCTCTTGAAAATTTTTAACGCTTTTGCCCCCTAGGGAGGCTATCAGAAAAATTCCGTGAGAAGATCCCTATTCTGTGATACAGAACATACCAAAATTAGCATTTGGCGAAAACCTGAGGCCGATATCATTTTCCACATTCGAGATATCGAATTTTGTAAATCGACATTTGACATTCGATATCTCGAATATGAAAAACGATATGGACCTCCGGTTTGCGCCAAAATGCTCAGTTTATTACGCCGTTTTGATTGATGTATCACTCGATAGGGGTCGTCTCTCGGAATTTTTCTGATACCCCCCCGTGGGGGCCAAAAATGTTTGGGGGCTTTAAAACCAAATTTGGACTAAATTTTTGTTAAAATTAAATTTTTTTCTGAAAAGGGCTTGCTCTTTAGAGTATTTTAGACTCCCTGTTTTTAAAATTCCGACTTTTCAAAGAGGAGTAATGATTTTTTGAAAATGGGCCCAAATCGAAATTCGACCTTCGATATATCGAAAACGAAAAACGATATCGACCTCCGGTTTGCACCAAAAGTCTTGGAATTTTACCTTCTTTTCGAATATTAAATAAAAAATTGGGGTCCCTATTTGAAGTATTGGATTTAGGGAGGTCCTGCCCCCACTGGGGGCCCCTTAGAGAGGGCCCTCAAATCGCTGACCCCCTTAAAAGATGCCCCCCTCAAAATAATCCAACACGTGTTTCAGCGTTTTTTGAAATTCGGAGCTGTTCGCGAGATATTCGGCCTGGCTCCTTTTTTAATTGACACCCTGTATAATTATTGTTTAGCCGACGTGGTTAGTTCCTTTTAAGTCATTTACGTCCTTCTTTGTACTTAATTCCTCCTCAGGATTTAAAATTATATTCAGTAAGGCAAAAATGTTAAGTTCCTCTTTTAAAGTCTAGTGTAAAAATTTAAGTCCTTTTTTAGGTTGCCTTTGACATTACACATTTTTTTTTAGTTTTCAAAACAAGTACTTGAGCGCCTTCCTACCCTTCTTTTGTAGTCATTTTTATTAGTCGTGTGGACAATTTTGCCTCTAAAGTGAACATTGTTTTTGTTTTCTTTGTTGCCTTTTACTTAATCATTAACTAACATAAAGTTCTATAACTCTTTTTTCATTTGAGTGCATTCAAAATTTGACTGAAGTTGCTAATTTTTATCGGTGGCTTAGCGTGCGATTTGGCAACGTTGCATTTTTCCCATTCAAACCCATGCAGTAGGTCGAATGCGAGGGTGTTCACCGAACACCCAGTATTTCGATCTTTTTCATTAGTTTAAATGGACAAACTGCAATGTTGCGAAATTGCACGCTACGTCACTAAATTGGATCGGTCAATGACTGAAACCTACAAATTTTAGAAAATATTTAACTTAAAGTTACTCAATTTTACTCAATTTTCTTTGTAACTAGTAGTTATACTTATTAAATATCTGTTATCTTCACTTTCTGCGTCTTAAATCATTATAATTTCATTATTTCCTGACAATAAACACGATAGTTTGAATGAAAAGCCCGTAAAAATATGCAGGGCGGTAATTGGGACAACTGGGGTGGCGGTAATTGGGACAAAGCCACTTTTGGGGGGGCGGTAATTGGGACATGGGTCATTTTTTCGAGTTTTATTAATAATTTTTTTTCCTGATTGATTACGCCAACTTTATATTTTTTTCATAAAACTAGATAGTATTTGAGAGGCCCTAGTGAAAACCGATCATAGATTTGATAAAAATTAACATTTTTACAGGCATTTTACGGCAATTTTTTCTTAAGGGGGGCGGTAATTGGGACATCTACCTTATACAGTTATTTTTAATTTAAAAACAATTACTTTATTACTTTTTAAACAATTAATTTTAGTTTGAAAGTACGTCTTACTGTCATATAATTCAAGCAGATTTTTTTTTTTAAATCTAAAACATTTTTTTCTTTCTGTGTAAACATGGTCTTCATACAAACAGAGAACAAGTCAACAACTATACGTCACAAGATTCTTATTATTTTCTCTTATTTCATTCGTTAATGAGATCGCAAAACTATGTAAAATGAAATCAATATGCAACTAAGTTTTAGAAGCAAACTCTAAGTTGGATGAAAGCTGTTTTTACATCAAAAAGTTCTTCAAACCCATGAAAGGGTAAGAAGACTTAAAGTGACTGACATTGATTTCAAAGAAGATGATCCCCACACCTTGTCAAAAGTAAACAAATTTCCAGGTTCCCATTCCCACCAAGAAAGTTTCCCACCGGTAACAGCGAGTTTTTGGTATTCGAGGCACGCAATGGGTAAGAATAAACTCATTTTGTGACCTAGTACTAGTAGGTTAAATTATCCTGTCACATTATCTTTTAAAAACTCCTCAGGAATTATTTTTACCCATAACAACTTAAGTGAACGATACAAATTTATCTTCAGATTTAAATTTGAATATACCAAGAACTGCTTTCGAAAGCTTTTAAAAGGTACTTTTAGGTGATACAAACTTGAAAATTTAACCACTAAAGCAGTCATTTGACCACTGTGCGCCGCTGCCTTCGGTGCCTCAAGGAATTCCATATATCGATGAATATATTTAATCACAGAAAACCCTTTTAGCAAGTAATTTAAACTGATAAATATCATTGAAAAATTTTGAATTAAGCTTAAATTAAAAGACGAGCGTCTACTTCCTCAGAGCAGTGGGTAATGCCAATGCACTATGGTCTGAGATCGAAAAAAAAGTGGCGAAAAATTAGTGAAAAAAAGTAATCAAAATTCATCGTTCTCGCATCTTTTAATTCAAGCTTAATTTAAAACTTTCCAATGATATTTATCAGTTTAACTACTTGCTAAAAGGGTTTTCTGTGATTAAATTGGTCTTGAAAGTTTATAAATGATGAATTGGTGAGTAATTTACAATATGATTTTAGGCCACTTTCTGACGATCTCATCAGAGGTCTGATTCAGACCATAGTGCAATGATAGTGCTACAAGCTTATCTTGCGCCTTCAATTTTAGGGGTAAGCAAAAACAGAGCAGTTAAGTGCGAATAGTTACCTATCTACGAACGCGCCGCCAAGCTCGCATCGCTCGCTTATTAATCAAGCAGTTTTGACGATGCGACACGATTGTGGTTCGTGGAAACCCCTTGCGCTGCTTGTTTTGGTATACGTCGAAAAATGAATCAATCTATGTCTATACATAGTACTGAAACCTACGGTAAAGAATTGATCCTTAGTGTGGGTTCGGTCGAACTTCCAAATAATCTATACTTTTGTGAAGAGGCTCGAATAGAAGGGAAATGACAGCCGATTGTCAAGCTAAAAACATGAAGCGTGTATAAAACTCACGGCTTCAGCCACGAATTGACACATCCGCAACTTAACAAGATTGTGCTTCGGTAGATGATGAAGCGAGGTAGGAGTGAAGCATGTTGAGATGAGGGGAAGAGCTTTTAGGCGGAGGAGAGGGGCAAGATTTTTATTGTAATGAAAAATCTGTTCAATGTTGTGGAACATAACGATTGCGGAAGTTAAAACAAAAGCCAAGCTTTGGGGACGCTTGTTCGGGTCGCCGTGCTTCTCTGACAGCGTTGCCAACTCTCAAAGTCAAGGAAATAGCACGAAATTGCGGGAAATATGCATTAGCGAAAAAGTTCTGTGCAAATAATTGAATAGCCTTCAAAAGAAATTATGTTGTTTTTGAGCGGATATTCTGGTAGAAAATGCTAGGATTTTTATTTTCCAGAAATTCTACTTGAAATCACCAGAAATTATTTTTAAAATCGCAAGAAATTCTGGCCAATGGTTTTCCATGGTAATGTAAATGACTAGAATTTCTCGTTATTTCAAAAATAATTTCTACAAATAACTCAAATCTAAAAAAAGACAGAAGTCGAATTTCTTGACCCAAGGTTTTCAGCTGTACGACCTGATTTTCTCATTTGATTAAAGTTTTCCCTAGACTAACTTGTTTTAAAGTATCTTACGAACACTGATAAGGTTACTGTCCAAATGAACAGCCATTTGCCACCATAGACGCGACATCGCGCGCGTTGCATCAATTTGCGGCGCCTGCTGCAGGATCGTCTTTGAGAAATTGTGGCGTCTTACAGTGGCCGCCTTACAGTGACGGCTCATGCAATTTGGCAATTTTGCTTTTTGCCATTTCAACCCGTGTAAAAAATCGATTTATAAGGAGCGTATGATTTCCTCGTCATGATTCGACTTTTTACATAGCTTTAAATGAAGAAAATACAGTGTTGCCATAATGTACAACCACTACTAGACAGCGCCCTACACATTAGCTTCCGTCTGAAGGCACCTGGAGCAGACAGTTCAGACTCCAGTTGGCTCTTCCACCACGATTGTCTTACATGCCTGAGTCAGAAAAATGTCTGAGTCATATTTTGATCAACGTTTGTAAGCGTTTGTAAGAACAAAAAAAATAGATCGAAAATAAAGAAGAAAAAAATTCAAACAAAAGTCTTACTTTTTTGTGGACGATTAAGCGAATAAGTCCAGTTTCTAAATTTTATTATTAAAACAAGAATTAGTCCCCCCCCCAAAATTTATCTCAAATTGTTTGAAGCTCCACACAAATACATGTAAAATTAATGCTTAAAATGACTAATCCATCCTCTCAGACATTTTTAATCCTTTTTCTAACACTTTCGGTTACCAATCCCCATGTATGAAGACATATACTTCTTAACATCATAGAGTCATTTCAAAAAGAGTGACAATGCACATGCATGCAGAGCTGCCATTTTGCGTATAATCAATGCTATTTTTTTATTCACCGATGATTCCACCGGTTGAGCAAAGATTATACAGTTCACTTCAGTGCATGACTGGAATAAACTAGAATACTCGCATCTGTAATCTTTTCTCAACCGGTGGAGTCGTCGATGACTTTAAAAAACTTGCGGATATTTTAATTAATCAACAGAGTTTCCACCGATTAAGGAAAGATTACAGATCAGAGTATTTTCGTGCATTCCAGTCATACACTAAACTGAACTGTGTAATCTTTTCTCAACCGGTGGAATTATCGGTGAATTGAAAAATAGCATTGATTATACGCTAAACGGCAGCCCTGCATGCATGACCGTAGCCAGAATTTTTTTTTTTTTTTTTTTAAATAGGGAAGGCAGCAGATCTATAATTTTGCCGGGTAGCTTCCCCCTTCTTTTATCCCTCTTTTTCCTTCCTTTTTTTTGTTCTACCTTCGCTCCCTTTCTCTGATATTTCTGGGGGGTGATGAGGCTACAGGCCTCCTCCCCCCCCCTACGGCGTTGTACACACTAATTATTTTAAAGAAATCCAAACGATTTATCACAAATAGGTCATAGTCATAGAGCGATGAGAATTCTCTGGCATAATTCGTAACCGAAAGGGTTAAAGTCACAGGATTGGCAACATCTATTTTAGACGGTGGCAAAACACGGGTTGCAGACGCTATCGCTAAAGCGAGCGGTTGATCCAGTAGTGGCAGGGGGCACTGTAATATGGGGGGAGGAGCGGTGAGAAGCCTCTCCCGAGTATTAATATTACTATTCATTATGGCAAGAGGGTGAGGAGGGAACAAGGGAGGGGGGGGTTGAATGGGAACGGGGTGTGAAGACAAGTGTGAAAATCACCATCACGTCATTCCTTTTTCTCGGCCGACCAATTCTAGTCGAGGAAGCGCAAACTCCGATAGTGATTCACTCCCCCCCCCCCCCCCAGTGCCCTCACCCTATTCAACCTTCCACTCCCTTGCGCGCCCCACAAGGAAACGAAAGGGAGTAGAAGCTCCCATCCACCCTCCCTCCTTCCCTCCTCCCTAATGAGCTTGCTCACACTCTGGTCACACTTCATCGTTCGGGGGGGGGGGGTGCGTGTTGAGGTAGGGGGTGCTTAATTTTAAATAAATTATAAAACTCGCTGGGGCTTATTTTTCCATTAAGGAATAATTGCGGATAAAGATTCCCCCCTTTTTTTTGGTTGCTGTACGCATTGTTTGTTAATTCGTTAATTTCACACCCGTCTATTTGCGCTTGTTGGTCTTTCAAACCTTAGGAGAATTTTTCGAAAGTTCTCGTCTTGTGTTGTTTACATTTTGCTCTTAACGCTTGGGGGGGGGGGGGGGCGTGTGGAGAGGAAGAAGAAAAATGTAAAAAAAAAAAAAACAAGAATAAGAATGAAAAGAGCATTGAAGAGTAAAGACGAGGAGGATAACAGAAGGAAATAAAAAGAAATCCAAATATGAACATTAAAACTGGAAAATGTTATTAATTACTCTTACCTGGGTGTTCATGGGGGGGGGGGGGGGGGATAGGTAAACTTTATATGCTAGTAGTACACTCTTTCACTTAAAAATTAAGTGATAGTCGGTGCGAAATTTGAGGAAATCCTATGATGGATGTGTCACTGTAGGCGTGATACTTTGGTAAAAATTAGATAAAACTAAGTACGTGATTTTTATGTAATTAATTGTCATAAATTATATGCATCAACTATCTCTTAAATTTTAGGTACATAAAAAGACTCCTTTCTCCATTCCAAATTCGCGTCCAGTTTCATTTAATCTTTACTCGAATGTCATGTTTAAAATGTTGGTTGGGATGATTATGCGTGGCTGGCGTTGCTAGTGATGGCCTCACCAGTTCTGATGTTAAGAGCAGGGCTGCCGTTTTGCGTATAATCAGTGCTATTTTTCTATTCACCGATGATTCCACCGGTTGAGAAAAGATTACACAGTTCAGTTCAGTGTATGACTGTAATGCACGAAAATACTCTGATCGGTAATCTTTCCGTAATAGGTGGAAACTACGTTGATTAATTAAAATATTCGCAAGTTTTTTAAAGTCATCGACGACTCCACCGGTTGAGAAAAGATTACAGATAAGAGTATTTTAGTTTATTACTGTCATGCATTGAACTGAACTGTGAAATCTTTTCTCAACCGGAGGAATCATCGGTAAATTGAAAAATAGCATTGATTATACGCAAGACGGCAGCCCTGGTTTGAGGGGTGAGCGTGAGGTGATGAGAGCATTTAAAAATCGAATGCTCCGATATAACCTCGTAACATCCTTTATGTATGTCGTGGGGTTGTGAGGGGGCGTTTCTCGCGGGTCTGTGGATAGCTTACTAATTCTTATTTAAATTGTTGCAAAAATAAGAATGAGACCATTTAAAAAGTCTCAAACTTGAACTCATAAAAAAATTAGAACAGAATAGATAAAACTTAGCTCAAAGCTCAGATGGACCATCCGGCACCCGTGTAGTATGCACTACGTAAGTGCCGTTTTCCTCGCTTTCTACGCAATAACGAATAATTTTCTACTGTATCATCAAAGTGTCCCTCTCGACAAAGGATGTAAAAATCAACCTTTAGGTTTAAAGTTTAAAAATCAAATAATACAACAATTTACTGTTTCCATTCGTAGGTTATATTCTTTTGTTTTGGGCGTGACGATAGCGCATACCTATATACGAATGGGTGGTCCATCTAATTTTTGAGATAAATCGTCTCTGTGAGGAGTGAGTTTCAGACCTTTTTAATGGCCTCGTCGTCATTTTTGTAGCAATACAACAGAGTGGATAGTCCCTTCGCCAACTGCTAAACAGTGCAAGAGCTTTATTCCCAGTGCGATTGAAAAAAAAAAAAAAAAAAAAATGCGTTGAGCCAAGGTACGAAGGTGGAGCGAGTAGGTTCCGAGTACTTTGAACTACTTTTATATAATGTATTTATGTATTGAATATGTATTGAATTGCGGATGTTATTCTACTACTCTAGTGAAGAGAATTTTGCCAAAATTTTTCAATTTTCCTCGTATAAAAGTTCCATGAACTCTATTCCAATTTTCCAAGTGGACGTGGAAATCGCATTGATTCCCGTGTTCGCATGTAGATCATTCCACACGGAAAATTGGAACAGTGTTCGCGGAACTTTTTTCTAGGGTTTCGTTCCATTTTTCAAATTTCACCGCAAAAAAGTCAAGCTGGTTTCCAAGCTAGAGTATTAATGCATATAGTTCGGAGACTTTAATATAAATTATTTGGAAAATTAGCGGAAAACTGGGATGCGCTGTTATTTGGGGAGTTATTGTCCGATCTCAACGATTTGTACATCTAATTACCCAGCTCCGTGCCTTTAGTTAGTGGGCGAGAGGTTTTTAGAGTCAGATGTCGACACAACGACACAACCACTAACCAGCCAATCGGTGCATTCGCGTTATGATTGTAATGCGTGCTGCGGAGTCCGGAAGCTTCGTGCGATTTCCAGGAGGAAAAGCCTTCATCTTCAAATTCAAACTGCAGGTACCACAAGCAGAATACAATTCTTTCTGAAGTCACCAAAGAACCGTCCCGTAGGCGGCATTTAAAAGGAAACAGCAATTTTCAACAATACGAGTTTACTCAAAAACACCTTGAATTTGTTAAAACTTATTGCCAGCGACTTGTGTGTCAAAGGGTTGACATTTTAAGACCCGGGCCACTTTTACCTTCAGCAAGAATTCCGCCTTGTTCGAAGTTGAATTTCCGTTCTTGTCGACTTGAAAGCGATTGTCTCCTTAACTTAATAAGGAAAATTGGATCTCTTTGCAAGACTTCCAAACCCCTTTTTCATGTTAACAATACTCCTTCCTGGAAAAAGGGCCCGGGCGCGCCGGTAACAACCCTTCATAGCTATAAAGTAACCGAAGCATGAGATTGGTCTTTAGTTATTTTCTTTCTTATTTTCAGAGAATTACATTTAAATTAATGATCTGTCGGTACTAACGAGGAACTAAAAAGAGAAGGCAAAAGGGGAAATTGAGACGATTTATTCGATTGCATATCTAACCACCCCCACCCCTCCAAAGCAGCAATGAACCCCATTATTCTCCGATCTTATACGCATCATACGCGCAGTCGCGCACCCCTGCAATCCCCTACGTGTCAAAACGAATTTTAACTATAAGTCTTCTACCAGCTATCTAAAACAAGAGCAGTAAAACCAGAACGAAAATGTCAACTCTAAATGGGTAATAAATACGCCACTGCGAACCTAAAGTTGTTGCAAGAATAATTTATTTAAAAAATTAGTTAATTGTATTTGTTTCTGTGACAATGCAATCCTAATTCCTGATATATTAAAAATTAATATAATAATAATACCTAATCATAATAATAACAGTGAAAAAATAAATTTAAAACAAAACAAAAAACTAATGATAGAGAAATAATAAGCAAAGCTGCAATGAAGAAAATTAATTTTTAAAATTTTGAAAGAGAACTGCATCATTAATTCTTAGAGTCGAAAGGTGGAGGGTCATTCCTTGCTTACAATTTCACAAGTTGCATCCTGTTACTATGTTGCTCACACCACAAACTTGTTTTTAAAAAAAAAAAAAAAAAAAAAAAAAAAAAAAAAAAAAAAAAAAAAAAAAAAAAATTATAGCAATAGAAAGAGTTTTAGATTCCATGCGTTTCTCGTCCTCCTCGTCTTCATTATTTAATCAAAATTTAAAAATTCTTAGTTCTAACATGAAAACCATGTATGTAGTTTCAAAATGAAACGAGTGGGCCGGTTAGCATGGATTGGCCGAACAAGAAATAATTTATAATTTCATAAAAAATCATATCTTTGCATTGATTTTACAACGATCAAAAACTGTTGAATGGTGGAGTAAAAACTCGAATTCTAATAATTATGATTATGATTAGAATAATATCTACTCGGGTGTATCCTATTTCCTCGCGTAGAGACGCCCGGCCCTCGCCAAGAGAAGTGCAAAGAAATCTTCCATTTCGACCAATCAGGAAGCGGGAGCAGTCCGCCTGCGCCAAAAAGGGGTCGATTCTCCACATCTCTCGTTTTCCTAACAAAATTCGTCTCTCTCTCTCTCTCTCTCTCTCTCTCTCTCTCTCTCTCTCTCTCTCTCTCTCTCTCTCTCTCCTCGCTCGCTCCCTCCCGGCCCGCACCCCCTCCCGCTTCAGCATTAGCTGCTGCAGGAACGGCGACTAGACGCATTCTCCATCTCTTACTGTAAGCACTCTTCCTCTCTCTCTCTCTCTCTCTCTCTCTTTCTCTCTCTCTCTCTCTCTCTCTCTCTCTCTCTCTCTCTCTCTCTCTCTCTCTCTCTCTCTCTCTCTCTCTCTCTCTCTCTCTCTTTCGCAACTCCGATGTCCCCCTTCCAGCCACTCTCTGTCAGTTTTGCTGTCAGCACCGAAAAACCCTCCACGAAACTTTTGAGGTTAGGGTTTTCTACGTTCGCCCGAGTTCCTCGTCTTCAGCACGCATTATAACCGACAACTCGAAATTAGCTTATAGGCTTTGCCGTCACAGGACTCTCTAATCCTCTTCTGTTCTAATCCGCCCATTCGTAAATTATGCTCTCTCGCGAAAGACTTGCAAACAAGTTTTATTTCGAATAAAAGTCCAAGAGCCGCCCGCCGCGAACGCAACCGTCTTGTCTTGCCCGTTTTTTAAGTAGATCTCGTCTCTCTGAAAATAGCGCGGCAAGGAACAAGGATGTGCGAATGAAATTTAAATCAAACGTTTTCAGAAGGAAATTAAGGGCCGAAGCAGGGTTGTCAGTCTATACAGAAATCAAAGTATGTTTTAAATTGAATCAATCGTGTAATGAGTTATTTACACTCTTTTCCCATTGCAGTATGGAGCTGGAGCATGGTTTTCCCGTAGATTTTAAGGGTCGGAAATTGTGCCCTTCACTATATAAACTTTTTGAACTTCTGTGTACCATGTATCTTCTCTCAGGACTTATTGTCGATTTTCAAACAAATTTGCTCATTTCAATATTTGTTTTATTTTCTTTCTTGTAGCACGGGTTCTTTTTTAGAGTTTTCAAAAATGTCTCCAGGGCATTTTTTTTTTTTTTTTTTTTTTTAAAGAAAGGTTTGAGATTTTGTATGGTTTTTTTGATACGAGATGGCAAGGAAGCAATATTTTTTGTACTTCCGAATTTAAAAAAATGTAAAGTTAGGTAAGGAATCAAACAAGCCCAAGGTTTTGAAAACAGCCCCAGTGAATTCATTCTGAGGAAAGGTACATTTTGGGTTGAAAACCACAATGCTCGGAAACACATATAAACCTAAAAACACCGATGGACCTGCTACTATGAATTTTCAAAATCCGTTCAATAGGCTCTTTTTCCATGCTCACAGACGTTGATATGGAAACTTTTGGAACAAAGTGTAAGCCAATGTGAGCGTTCGTTAGCGGGTTAGTGACTATCATACTCACACGCATGCTTGCAAAGCTCTCTTGCATCCCTGAGTCTCGCAATACGACAGGAACATTTATACGTCCGAACGCAATTTTCTGGACAAATTATGCCCGAAAACCCCCGTAAAGTGATGATTTTTGTTTTTCTCGTTCGCAACTGTCTGCCTTTATCCATAGGATTTCGTGCAAAAATTCTGTGAACCTTGAAAAAATGGCGAAGTATAGATATAAAGTCCAAAATACCAGTCACAAACGTTTAAATTAATCGATACATCATTAGCAAACGTTTAACCTAGTCGATACATCATTAGCAAACGTTTGCAATGTGATGCGCTCTAGTTTGAAAATGTTGATTAAGAGTAAAATCAACGCTCACGATGGCTACGGTGAATGAACCGCGAAATGACTACTGCAGAATGCAGATGTTTGGTTGCGTTTACCTTCTTTAATACATAGAAATTTCAATTTTTTAATAATAATTATCCGTTTCCGCGATTCTTCCAATTTGAACATATTCAATTGTGTTTTCCATTTTTTTTTTTTTTTTATAGGAGCTCGCTTCAGAAGTAGAGTTGAAGCTGAAACGAAAATCTCAAGCTAAAATTTCACTTTTCTTTCCATTGGACTATTACATTAAATCGATTCAAAACTTGCCTAAGACTTTGAGCTTGTGAATTTAAAGATATTTTATGTGAAAATTCTAGCTCTTTCAGAGTATCAAATTCGTTTTTTTTTTTCAATTCCACCAAGTTATTTGAGAAATAACGAGGAAATAATTCCAAATATTATTGGTTGAGCGTCACCTCCACTGCCCACAATTCCTCTACAATTAATTATTCATTTTTGAACCTATTTAATTATGTTTTCCATTTTTTACTTTTCTTTAAGAGCTCTTTTCAGAAGTCGAGCGGAACCAAAACTTTTTGGAGAATTTTCAGTTTTCCCTCCCTTATTAAATCGAAAAAAAAGCTTCCTTGAGACTTAGATATTGTAGATTTAAAGCGCTTTAATGTGAAAAACCAAATTTTCGAAGTATCATACTCATTTCATTCAATTGCACCATAAATATATATGAGAAATAACATGGGAATAATTCCAAAAATTACGTATCATAGCTGAACTTCACATCCATTTTTGAAACGAGCACTTTAAAATAATTCTTAATCGGTTACTGCAGATGGACATTTAACTATTTCAAAGAAGTACAAATACTTATTGGCATTTGTTGACAGAATTCTTGCTTCGAGTACTTAATCAAACGTATTTTTTCAGCATTACCATAGAAAGTACTCCTACGGAATACTTAAATGTTCATCTGCTTGCCGTTAAAATATTTTTTTCCTCCGTGTACTGATGATTTTTTCGTTCTCGAGATTCCTCTAGTTATACATTCATTCGGACTTCTTTGTGTTTTCCATTTTTTTATACTGACGTTTTATACATGTTTGCGGTATCTGATTGTTTGTACAGGTGAATTTCGGTGAGGTGTTTATCCCTGACACACTAGATATTCCGAAGAGGCGAGTCCTGCCCGAATTCAAACGATTGGCACACGGCCTCAGATCGGGCAATATCACCATCTTAGACGCAAAAACTTTTTACATTCCAAATTTGCATTATGACGGCGCAGGTCCTGATGCTTATTTCTGGGTTGGTAATGGCTCAGAACCCACTTCATTCGGCGTCAAAGTTCCCAACGAAATGGGAAGGTAAGTTCCAAGTAGATAACCTAAATAATTTCCGAATAATTTGAATTCGTTTTAACCCAACTAGCTGCACATATATCTATAGAATGGTAATGTAGTGGTTACAACCCGCATAAGCAACATGGAGGATTTTTACGCCTTAACGACATAGTGTGTCGGGCCGTCGTGAACGTAAAACCAGATTTTCTCATTATAAGATACCTCCTTCTCTCCTCTTCGCAATAAGGTCCTCGTATTTTGACCCTCTGATTTCAAATTCGGCTTTAGTTTTTACCCAAAACTCATATTTTTGCCATAATTTCGAATTTTTTGAGAAGAAGATGAAAGTTGGAATTTACGTAAAATCTAGGCCAATTTAATGAAAACTTATATCATTTTTGAAATCAGCGTCTCAATATACATGTGCGTGCAATGGTGAAGTGAAATTGTAGGCGGAGAATTATGCTAAAACCCTAACAATTGGACTCTTGCAAACTTTTGCTATAAACAAATAAATAGGCTAATCTGATGTAAAGACCAGCGGAAATCACGAAGATCACACTAAGAAAGTCTAAAATTCAGTAATAAACTCACAGAACTGCAATAACGGCAAGATCGTAATGGCGGTTCAACGCAGGTATCATGGGAGATTCCTGTCTATTAATGTCACTTTCTTTACGGAAACACAGAGATAAGTCTCAATTTAGATAGGAATCTGGGAATCCGAATCCCCCATGATACCTACGTCTCTCCGCCATTAACCCCGATTCTGAGAGTGAATTTCGTGATTTTTTTGTGCACTCATCGTAATTTTTACAGGTTTTTTTTGCAAGAATCAACTCTTCAATCCCCTGTAGCAAATGTTTGCAAGAGCCCCCTTATTAAAGTTTGGTCGTGTACGAAGCGTTATATGTATATCTTTGGCAATCATCGGTGTTATCGAGGATCATCAATCATGGCACAGATAATTCATTTCCCATCAAGATACACAACATTTTGAAGGTTTTGACGTCAAACTAATGACCATTAGTTTTCGAATATCTATTTAAAAATTATATATGTTGCGCAACGATCACCAATAGCCTAGTTGAAAGCTGCTTTAAGCGTATTTTTGCGAGGGCCGATCTATAGGCCGATCGGTAGGTACGGCTGGTAGACTAGATAAATGAAGGGCTGCTATTGGTCCAAAAAGAAAAGTTGCTTGAAACCAGCCAATAGCTTATTGAATATATGGGAAGGATACTTGGTTACAGAGCTCTGCTTCTTTTTGGTAAATAACTAGGTAGGTACTTCAGAGGGACCAATAGCAGCCCCATCATTTTATCCAGTCTACCAGCCGTAGGTATCTAATGATTTCAAAGATCCCGCTGTTAAACATTTAACGCGGGTGCACGTTGCCAACCTTCCCATTCCAAGCCAATTTGGTGTTGATGGTTTCGGGGCATATCGGTGACAAAAAATACATCAGGCTCATCTGAACCTCACAGAAAAGTAAAATTATCGAAATATTATGAATTGAGATTAGGCAGCCTGCGAAATACGTTTACCAAATCAATCACGAAAATGAAATTCCACATTTTGAGGACCCAATTTGACAGTCTGAATAGTGGCCCCATATAGAAACAGATAATTGTCATTGGTTTCTATTTTAAAATTTTAAACCCCTCTCTGTGGTCTGTTTTCAGCTTGGAACCGTTGCGTGGTTACCAGGGTGAAGATATCGAGATTCAATGCCAAGGAATATGACAGTATACGACATCGATTGGTTAGCGGTCTGGTGCGTTCAGTATCGACACAACTTCGGCCATGTTTACATTCCAGACGATTTGGATGTGCCTCCGGCGTTGGGACAAACCAAAATCACTGTAAGTACAATAAGTACAACAACAGGAAATCAAAACAATAATAAAAACAAACGAAAGCGACGACCAACAACCACACCAAGACCCGCATTCAGCTGGTTTTGGGGCGATTTCCGAAGTTAGGTCATTAGTCCGGGTTTTTTTTTTTTTTTTTTTTTTTCTTGCCTCTACCCCGACAGGAGTGGAACATGGGTCATGAATCATGTTATTGAAAAAAAAAAAATATAGCACTAAAAGTTACAGGATTGTCCATCATCAGGAAACAAGACTTTTTTAGTAAGTAGCCAAACTACGATTCCAAACCAACTGTTTAAGGTTCATTGAATTGGATTAAATTTATCGAAAAAGCATTTTCAGGCGATTAATGTTCCAATAATTTATAAAAGAGCGATTTCAAACGATACTGTTTAATGGCAATTACATTGGATGGAAAATAATCGATCTATGTCGCTCAGATGTCGAAAAGATCGATGTCGATCTACAATTTCAAACATGACCGGTTTTAAATTCATTGAATTTGATGGAAAGTAGGTATATCGAAAAGGCATTTTAAGTAAATCGATGTATCGGGGTCTCCAATGTGGCCTAAGATCAATTAATTGAACTGGACTGAAAGATTCGAAATATATACATATTATCTGTTTGCTCAATAGACGTTTCGCGATACCGAGCTGTACGATTCAAAACTAGACGAGTTTCAAGGCTCGTTATGTAAATTGGACGGAAAGTATCGAAGACACATTTTGAATGAACCTATGTTTAAGGGTGTGATTCTGACTGTTTACGGTTAATTATGTTGGATGGAGAGAGCTCCGAAACAATTTTTTAAGTAAATAGATTTGTCAGAAACAGGACAATTAACCCTCTAAGGGCCAAGTTAGTTCAAAAGAAAGTCATGCTTCCGTTTTTAAACGGAAGGTAGTTAACTGTTCGTACTCGGGGGAGTTGGAATTGCCTATATGGTGAATCGAAGGCGCCCGAAAAAAACCTTATCTTTCAAGTGTTTTCATCGATAGTCGCGTTTATCCGAAATGAAGACTAACGCAATGTGAAATAGACCAGAAGAGAAAAACGAGTACACTCGGGCTTGGCCCATAAAGGGTTAATGGATTGTTTAATTGGAGCAGTGATGGGCAAAAATCATTTTTTGAATAACGATGAATTTTTTTATTTGCATTATTCTCATGTTATTCCTATTAGTAAATCAAAGTTTTAACACTACCAGTCATTCATCTTATGACAGGTAGTGCTGGTATGCTGGTAGTGTTAAAACTTCAATTTACCAATCGAAACAACATACGAATAATTCGAATAATTTTAATTAATTATTCATTGTTATTTCAAAAAATTAGTTTTGCCCATCACTGAATTGGAGAATATCGAACAAGCATTTTGAGTAAATCGAAGTACCGGTCAACAGTGGCATCTTGTGCAATCTTGCAACGTTGAACTTTGTTTATTTAAACGCACGAAGAAGGTCGAACTATTGGAGATACATAGTGCACTCCATCAAATCGATATTTTGCATTGGTTTAAATAGACGGAATGCAGCATTGCTAAATTACACGCGACGACGCCACTGTGTATAAATGTTAGATTGATTGTCCAGATAATGCAGCGTATTCCAATTCAGTGTGAGATGATGCTCCGCGCTGTTGAGATGATAGGAGAGGACAACACAAAGACGGAAGGGGCAAGGAAGAGGGGTCGGAGATTTAAGTTGTAGATGTGAAAAAGAGGCTTTGGCGGGGCGCGGCGTTGCGAGGGGGAGAAGGAGGTAGAGAGGAGGTGAAAAATAATTCGGAATCTCCGGCTTGCTTTAAGTCTCGCAAGCATGTACTCTCATGTTCTCACTTGTCGGCAATCACGTGAGTACGTGTGTCATGTGTATGCCTTTTTGAATAAATATTTAAATCAATTCACGGGGGCTCCCAAAACACGTGTTCGAGAAAATCCCGGCTCCGCTCAACAACTCACGCGTCGCTTATTCACAAGCTCTGAGCTGAGCGCGGAACTCAGAACATGTTCTCGATATATTTTCTCGTTCTCGTCCTCGTTTGAATTCTCGCCGTGTTCCATAACAAGAGGAGGGCAACTCCAGGAATGCTTCAGCCTCGCGTTCCGGGAAAATGTCTACACTATATTATGAAGACGAGTATCGGGGAAAAAAATAGTAACAATAAAACCAAGAGAAAATCTTCTGATTCGCTGCAAGCTCGCGAGAAAAATCTTTGATTGGAATGGCTCGGTTTCGTGGCAGGAAGATATACGTATTTGCTAGAATTTGTTTGTATACACAACGAGCTATGCCTATAAAGGGGTCATGAGCGGAGCCAGCAATTTGGTAACTGTGGATTCTATCCATTTGAATGTATGAGAAACAATCGATTCTTAAGGGGGCCATGGCCCAATTTCTAATCGATTGTTTCTCATACATTTAAATGGGAAGAATCCACAGTTGCCTAATTGCTAGCTCCGCCCATGAAAGGGGTGACGCCATGTGATAAGTCAGATTCGAAAAGAGAGGCAGCATGGATGGAAGGTTTGTTTGCTTCTTATTTTTTTAACCTTAAAAATTATAATTTATTCAGTAGAAATTGACCATTTAAACGAAAGTGCAAGTCTTTTAATTTAGAGCGGGGCTATTTAGACACTTTAACATGAGCAAGTTTCGTATGTTTCTGCACGCGTCAGTTTTCATTGTAAAGCCTTCCGGGGGGGGGGGGGGGAAAGAGAGAAAAAAAAGAGAGAGAAAAGAGAAAAAACCAGGTACATCGATTCATGTGTCCAAATAGCCACTCTAAAATACTTTACCTAATCTTCGTTTCAAACCTATTTCAAATAGGTTCAATTTAAGGAGGCGAACAAACCGAGGCCTATAGTTGAAGGTCCATAAGAGATGCCCGTTCTGGCTACCTCCAAGGTGTCTTTAAAATCACATCTCATAGAATGATCTTGTACGGTTATACCTTGTTTACATGAGAATAAATCTAATGAAACAAAACAAAAAGTCATGATGCTAGAGACCGATTACGAACGACCGAATCGATTCGGACAAACCGAATCGTCTCACAATCAGCCGTATAGACAGACCAGTTGATTTATCTTTGATTTCCACTGTTGGAAATTGATATTCAAATAAATGCCGACAGAATTACAAGGAGTGCGATTGCATCGCGATTCATTTAATGCCGATTGAGATGAAGCTGTAAAAAAATGATGTTTCATGACTGGTCGACTTAATGCCAAGTAGAGTCGACTTGGACGAATTGACTTGGCTTTCCCTCGCAATGTCTCAGTCGACTCGATCGTTCGTAATCGGTTTCCATCAGAAATAATTTCCATCGCGATCCGTCAAGTGCCTTTACTTATCGATAGTTGTAAACTATCAAAGAATAGAAAAACTCCAGATACGGCGCCCAGATTATGTCACTGATGTTAAAAATTGCCGAGCGCCTTAAATTCTGATGAACGCAACACTGGTAACACCAACAACCTTTCTGGTGGGGACAAAGATAAGATGTCTGGACTCGAGTCAATGCATGAACTGAAAACTATCAACCCAACAAATTTGGACCAAAAAATCTTGCTGTCACATTTTTTCTTGGAATTTAACTGAATTCTTTGCATAATCAAAAACCATTAATGCACGAATAATATTACTAAAGACATTGGGACCAACATTCCTGTAATTCTTTCAGGACTTAATTTTTATGATTAATCAGGAATTTCTAAGCATTAAATATAAAGAGTGGCAGCTGCGTTTCTTTTATTTTACTGGCAAAATAACACAGTTTGTGATTATTCTAAAGACTGTAGTTCAATTCAAATTAATCGTTAGCTCAGGAAGTCATTTTAATTTCTTGGGAATTTTTTCGAAAAGAGTTAATTATCAGGTGATTAATTTATTTTATATCAATTTATTGTTTCTTTGTGTATCTTCGTCTTGCCTTATTCAGAGACTGTTATTTTTACTTTCTTATTTTTGTTATTATATGTTTTTCTTTTCTGTCCAAATTTTTAAATTCGAAAACACAGAAATTGTGTGCAAATTTGAAATTTTGAGGTATTTACAGTGTCATTATATTTTTATTTAATTGATGTCCTTCATATAAAAGAAATAATGGGAGAAAAAAATTGTGGTTTTTTCGGTCGATTTTTACTTATAAAGCGATGAAAATATCTGAGACACTAGAGATTTTATCGCGATGAAAAAAAATGAGTGCCCGAATTTTAAGTTAAATTATGTAACCATATAATTATGTTGATTTGTTATTATTTTTATTGATTTATCGTTTTATTTTGTAACCTCCCGGTTTTTGTTTTCGTTAATATATTTTTTATTTTGTTTTTTGTGTTGCTTTTTTTTTTTATTTTTATAGAGTTTTATCTTTCATCATTGTGAGGACGTATAACATAAGAGTGAAGAGGTTTATTCATGGGCGCCCGCAGAAAAATTTCCAGGAGGGGGCAAAATTATTGAACCTCAATGAATGGTCTCGGGGCGGACACCAACTTTTTGATCCCCGTAATTTTATCCCCAAAACAAACTGTTAGGGGTTTGGGAGTCAAAACTTGTAACCCTAAAGCTTCTCGCGAAAGAATGAAGCTTTCAAAACGCAGTTTGCGAGAGAAAATATTGACAAAAAATTCTTTTGATTTTAATTTTTTCCACTCTTTTTCTTCGAAATATCAACTAGAATATTACTATCTACATTTTTTAAATCTTTTGGCCTGACATTTTTCACAATTTCTAAAATTGCGAAAATTTACATGTTTTTTTTTTTTTTTTATTTTACCTAAAGTAAGGTATGCTAACTATTCAAACCTAATGTTAAGACAGTTTATTACTCAAGATTTACAACTGCTCAAAGTCTCAAATTGAACAAAAACAGTTTTGTTGTATTTTCAAACAGCGTTGTCATAAGCAAAACGTCATTGAAAAGCAGAGAAGCAGGAGGGCAGATATGACCTATTTAGAATAAAACAATTTTTACTAAGGGATATAAAAAGGAGAAAAAACGGCGACGAAATGAATTTTAGACAAATCATCACGTGGAAAAACATGTTTATATACCCTTTTTTTCTTTTTATAGCTAATAATACGATCTTCTGAATTTTTACCGATCAGTTTGATAAAGCTC
The DNA here is from genome assembly GCA_011764245.1 of Trialeurodes vaporariorum. Lineage (NCBI taxonomy): Eukaryota > Metazoa > Arthropoda > Insecta > Hemiptera > Aleyrodidae > Trialeurodes > Trialeurodes vaporariorum. Next base: position 23,494,878 of record VMOF01000002.1, read on the forward strand.
AATAAGCTAGGTGTAGAGGAAAAGGGAGACGGGAACATAACTTACGGACCCATATAGACGGTCTCTGCTGGAATATACTGCGCCAGTAGCGCACCGAGAGTTTCTTCATCTCTCTCTTTTCTCCATTAAAAAAACGGATGTTAGACATCAAGGATGGACAAGGGTATAAAACCCCCTCTTTCTGTCCTTTTCCTACTTATACATTCAAATCGTAAATGAGAGAGATGGAAGAGACCCTGGTTGCACTAGTGCACTGCGCGGTATAGTTACACCTTTCGAAAGAGAGGAGGGGGGCATAGGCGGCCCGTATAAGGGGCTATTGGGGCTATAGCCCCCCCCCTTTTTTGGGAACGAGGGGCTAAAAAAATTTTTGAACGAGAAAAAAAGGAAAAAAAAGGAAAAAGGAAAAAGAAAGAAAAAGAGAAAAAGAAGAAAAAAGTTATTTGTCCCCCCCCCGCCTGCGTCAAACGTTATTGTGAAAAAGGTGAAGAAAGAAAGAAAAGAAAAAAAAGAGAAGAAAAAAAAAGCTGTTGATTTTTAGCCCCCCCCCCACTTTTTGACCCCACGCGCCGCCCATGGAGGGGGGGCTGGTTGTAAAAGAGATGCGCTCTTCCGAAGAAATCCTGATTGAAAGCTGAAAGGAAATGCTATTCTCCGAAACCGAGGAGCACCTTAATTCACATTGACCGGGGTGGATTGTGGGGGGGGGGGTTTCAGTGGGCCAATGATTCGCGGCGGAAAGTATAAAGCTCTGACGATCATCTAACTTTTGTGGTATCGCAAACGGTGGCTGCGAACTGGGGATTCTCAAAACTCGCCCGTTCCAATTTCCCTTCGATAATTTCCCTTTTTTTTTTCTTTCTCTCACTGCAAAGAGATACATATACGTGTAGGAAAATAGTCTGCCGAGTACAGAAAGCGGTAGGAATCATAAATGGGAAGGAGATAGGAAGGGAGGGGGAGCGAGGATGGAGGATGAGGGATCGAGGGTATTTTAGATGCCATCGTTTTAATTAGCTTCCCGTTTTAGAGAGTAAATGAAAAACATGGAATCAAGGACCGAGCTAGGAAGCATCGTCCGCGTCGGACAGGCACCGAACGACCGGGAAATGAAAAAAAGGAGTCTTCACTGAAGCGGCTCTGGAGTGGCGGGGGGGGGGCATCTCGACGACCCACACACAGTGAAATGATAACGTGTATTTTTTGGACATATTCTTTAAATTTCATCGGGTTTCCTGAAAATATTACAGCAAACCTTGGTTTACTGATAAGTTTGTTTTTTTTTTGTTTTTTTGTTTTTGTTTTTTTTTTAACACCAGAGTGACTGATAGATGTAGTAAATCTTACATTACATCAATCAACTCCTTAAAAAAAAAAAAAAAAAACTAACGAAAAAAATATACATATTTGTATTACAGTAGCAGTAGCGTCTCATAACATCTTCTATCTCTATCTTTTCTCACTATGTACATTGTACTTGCCGCAGGTAGCTTCAGCTTCACCTTCCATCTTTTTCTTACCCAATGCACGTACGACGTACTTCGTACAGTTTCCATATTTTTCTTTAAAGTATAATGAAAGAAAGAGAGAGATAGAAGATTTCACCACACGCCACTGATGATGCGTACCTCCATAACGGACCTTTAGGAAAAAAAGAAGAAAAAATTGAAATCGCACACTCAAAAAGAAAATTTTCCTCGGGTATTTTACAGGAAGATTGGGGAGATTTCGTAGAACTTGTCATAAGTATTCCAACCGTTCAAAAACTGTCTTTGAATTCTAATAGGGGATTTTTTTTTTTTTTTTTTTTTTTTTTAGCCGAAAATCTTTTGTTAATTCACGCAATTATCAGAAAACCAAGCAATCATCACAAAAATTTACCAAAAATATGTCGTTCAATTTTAATCCTACATTTTGGACAAGGGGACGGGAGATAAATTATTGAGGAAATTTTGAAAGATTGGGTTGGACAATACCAATCTAATGAAAAAATGACCATACTTCATCAAAGAACCCTTTTGATTGCTCCTTACATTTGAATGTCTGAATTTGTCCATATTTCTTTGCACAGTGCGAAGGAGGGGTTGATGAGGGAGGGCAGAGGGGTGGAGATCGACGCCCTTCCCCTAGCGGGGGTGTTGCACGAGACGAAGCTGTGGGCTCTCGATCTCGACGGCTCCGTACTCACAGAGCCTGAAGAAAGGGCGGGAAGGGGTGGGGGAGTGGAGAAAGAGACCGAGATCAAAGAGAAGCCCACGCAGTTCTGAAAAACATTTTCCAGCTAGATTTCGAGCTGCCCTTCCCCCCCCCCCCCCCCACTTTCCTTATTTTTGCTGGTCAACTCCTATAATCTCCCTCATTTTCTTTGTACGCTCGATCTAATGACGCAGCGTGCGATCTGGAAACGTTGCGTTCTGGGCATGAAAACCCATGCAAAAATGAGCAAGAGTAGCGAGTAAGCTCATCATTTAATGCTGAGCTTACTCGATATACTCTTGCTCACAATCAGTATAGTTTTTTTAATCTTTTCCGTGAGTTTAAATGACCAAAATGCAACGTTCTCAAAGATACTGCATCACTGACCGCTCTTCGTGAATAACCCTTGGTCTTGATTTTCCTCCTCTACATTGGTCCTCATAATGTTTGATAAAATGTATCCCACACTCTGTTCAAGATAAGAAAAAATTTGACGACTCAGGTAGAAACGCGTTATTTTCTAACGCCGCACTATTGGCAAATTTTGGCCGTTTGGCGGTCATAAATCTGTAACTTTTTGAAAGTCAAAAGAATGACTTCAAACTCTCGGAACTGGTTCCCAAGCCTTTAAAGAGGTCAAAAATCAAGGCTGTGACCATAGATTTTGCACATAAGTGGAGGGGGAGGGAGTACTTACGATTTGAAGACGAAAATTCAGAGCTTGAAAAAATTGATTTATGACCGCCAAATGGTCAAAATTTGCCAATAGTGCGCCGTACCTTTGAATGCAACCATTTGAGCTCACGAGGGTTTTGTGTGACTCGAACCTCCACCGAGACGAGGCAATACTGAGAATCGGCTGACTATGAATGTTATCAGTGCAAAAGTCAAATCATAAACGGTTATAGATACGTCAAAATGGATGAAATTTCGGTTCATAGGGTCGTTAATCGACAAAATTAGTCGAAATTGACTCCTTACCACCCTCGGAAATTTATTTTTTTGGTAATCAAATCAAATTACACCCATAAATAAATTATTTAAAAAATGATTCTCCGAGGGTGGTGAGGAGTCAATTTCGACTAATTTTGTCGACTTCCTCCTCTAAAGATAAGAAAGAACAGCAGATCAATTGATGGGCACTCGTAACAATTTGAGAACAGTTTTGGAGAGGCAGTTCTTGAATTTCGATGTATCAATGTCGCCTCAGTATAAAATAAAGGGAAAAAATCGTTCCTCAAAGATTGGAGAATTGATCGAAAAATCATCATCACCTGCAGGGGTGGATTATCAGAGAAAAGGATCAGAGGAGTACTTATACTTTTCCAGGGGGTGATCGGGGAAGGAGCATTTGACTTTTGAATCGCCTTGTTTGTGATTGGCTCGTGATAATGTATTACTGAATGTGATTTATTCGTAACCTAATCACTTTGGAAGTGACCGCGGGTCACTAACTACAGGGCTGGACTCGAAAATTCCTTGAGATTTCCCCCATTTACCCTAGCTGTGTTTAATTGGAAGGAGTGCGAATAAAGGAAACGTCGACTATTGACGCGTTTTGAAGACCCTCATCCTAGATATAGGTATATCGTCTATCTTAAACTATCGTTAGCTGCCTAGAAAAGGTATGGCTCAAAAACGCGCCCTGGTAAAACTGAGCACCAAAGAGCACCTAAAATTGTTCCAATTCTCACATAAATTAGTCACATAAATTAGATATCACCTAATTTACTTAGGTGACAATTGGAACAATTTTAGGTGCTCGTTGGTGCTCAGTTTTACCAGGGCGTCAATAGTCAACGCTTTCCTTACTTGTACTCATTCCTTACACCAAGGGTAAATAAGGAAATCTCAAGGAATTCTTGGGCCAAAGTCATCTCACGGAGGTTTTTTCGTTGAGTCTCTGAATGGCTCCCTGAAAGTTCCACAAAGCCTCTGTCTGGATTACTTCTTACAGTGACAGAGTATTGAGTGAGCTAGTATATGGACTCTTGAGGAAAACGGCAGTGTTAAAAAAAATACATATATATGAAGAGTAATGAATATTAGGAGGAAACTGCGAAAGGAAGCGAACGAATCACCCCTCTTTTCATCGTGCGAATATGATTTGTGCTCAGGCTCAGGAAGAGTCTTGTTGTCGTTGCCGTGGGATCCCTCAAGAACGTCCCGGACGGACGGACGTCCTGCTCCCGGTCGCCGCGTCAAGAGAAGGGGACGATCCCTTGCACTGTGTATAGTATACCCTTCGTCCCCTCATACTCAGCCACGCTTATACCACGTGCCTGATCCTTGTATACGCCTCGCGCTTAGCCTAAGGAGTCCTTTTTTTGCGCCTTCTCATAAAGGAAGAGGCAACAGTTCCGGAAAATCATATTTCTTTTTATTCTTCCTGCTCTTCCGCTATCATTACTCGCTATCGCCCCAACCGTCGCGCGTTGAGTCTCAGCCTCGACGCACTTTGGTCAGTAATCGTCCATAAGTGGCCAAAAATCAGAGACTAAATTTTTCATGAATTTATTAAATTTAAGCTTTCGAGACCAGCTTTAATCACAGAGAATAAATATTTTAGTCAAGTCATTCTAACCTCTAGAAATGTCTCTGGAAAGTTTTAGATTGATTTTGAAAGGTCGAGGATGATGATTTTTTATGACTTTTCATCACTGAGTTTTGACAGCTTTTTTTCAATCTCAGACCACAGTGTGACGCAGCCTCGACCTCGCGACTCAGCTCCCTCCTTGATTTTATATCGTCTCTGATGACAACAAGTATAAGCCGATGAAAGTCCAATTTAGCTCTGAAATTTTTTTCGGAAGATTCTAGGTTTCAAAATATAATGATTTTTTATTCAGTTCATCGAAATAAAAATGTTAACCCTGTACAGTAGGTGTACCTCAACTAAACCTAACCAAAAAGAACTAGTACCGAAAGACAAGTTTATTAACCAATTCGTTTAGTGCAGCTGTTGCACACATTTGTTGTGAGCTGTTTAAAAGTCGATTCAGATGCAATTAAATGCATTAAATCATGTTGAATTTCCACGCAAGTATTAAGTATTACGCGGGGGATCTTGCTCACTCATTGTCCTAGATTTTTTTTTTTTTTTTATCCTTTTTAAGGCTTTCGAGGTTAACATCAACGTCTGCAAAAAGTAGGATTTCCTCTAACTTTTTTAGTGCCATGTCCGTTCATATCCCATTGAGTTCCTTTGACCTATTTCAGCGCATCTTGAATTCTTAATAGCACTTCAGCCAATGACATATAGGCAACAACAGGTACTATGGAGTATGGAGTATTCAAATTTAGTTACACACACTTAAATTAAACGACCTTGTGGGGATGTGACGTTGCGTAACGGTGACTCGACTTAATTAACAACTTGGCACTGAAAGGGTTAAAGGGTATCAATTCTTAAGGAGTATGTAATGAATTTACATTGAAGTTAATACTTTTCTTTCTTTTTCACGCTTACAGCCACCTTGGTGGTACAGTCCGGTAAGAGTGTTTTATTTACTTATTTGATGATTTCTGGAGGCTTGTTTGGAGGGGAGGTGGAAGGAGGGAGGGGGAGGGTAATTTAAATTTACCCTCTCCCCTCCCCTTTAAAATTTCTAATTTTACTCATTGGTAGATTTATGAAATCCAACAGAGGGTCCTGGCATGAAAATGTTCTGCAAATCACAAAATTAACAATTGTTTTAGACAAACTCATCAGTCGAACTTTGATTGTTTGATTGGGGGGTCAGGGGTCGGGGGGGGGGGGGGGGAGGTGTCCCAATAATGCAATGCATGGGCCATCAAATCGCTAGAAACTAATTTGCCGGATTTGAAACAAAAAAAATTGAACAAAAATCGGCGGCGATCGCGAGAAAAAAAAAGGACGCAAGGAAAAATAATTTTAAAAACAGCTTGAACATTATTAATCCTCGGAAGTTTTGAGCAGTTCTGTTTCACAGAGTATTTCATTCTACACAAATTCTTGGGTGAGATCTGTAAATACTTTCTAAAATCAGAAAATAAAAAACAAATTGATTTTCAAGCCCTCTAGATGGCTTTGTTCCGGCACATATTTACGGAGCATTATAGGTATGCTCGGAAGTAAAGTCAAAATTACGTACACTCAAACAGATCCTTGCTTATCACCGATCAAAGGGGCTGTTGCACACTTTTGCTATAGGCGATTTAATAGTCGTTTCTCGGAGTAAAAACCTCCAAAAATAACAACGACAGCACTAAAAACTTCCAAAATCCACTCCTAAACTCAATAAACGCTTTTATTTGCGTGAGTGCAAAATGGTGGCATAAGACAGCAGGGATTGGGACCCGGAGCCGTGGTCAGATCCTTTTGGAAAAATTTTATGTTCCCTTTTCCCCGTGAGAAAAGACACAATATGTATGAGGAATACTAAAATAAGTTAATTTTCCATTCAAATCCTGAATCCCAAGGCTTTTGCATCAATTAGAACTAGATTTTCAAAAATGCGGTTTTAGTATATTACGTTGGACTCCAATGCATGTGTACTTTTCTCACCGCAATCATCAATTGAAAATAGGGTTTATTATACGCAAAACGCGAAACTTTAACAATCAGAATTCTTATGTTGATGTTCGGAGAAAGTAGGAAAAAATATTACCATTATCATCAAAGACTAAAGAAACGAAACGTGGTCTAAAGATCGGGTTTCGAGTTTTTGCTGGGCTCCAATTTAAATTCTTTTACGCCCCCAATGAAATGGACTTTAGACGTTTCATGCACGAAAGGTAACCAGTAACTTGTGAGTTGCTGTTAGAAACCAATGAGAATTTCATTTAAAAGGCAAAAGTTAGTGGCGATTTAAAATGGGGGGTTTAAAACCCCCTGGAAGGGGGTTTTAACCACCATGGGGGATTTTTAGGTTAGGTTCAAGCGAGTAATTTGTCCATTTGTTTTCGTCATATTTTGGTGCGGCGCGGCGTCACCGCACAATGGACCGGAACATGCTTCGATCTACTGTATGCGTCGCGCCGCACTTAAATACATAGAAATAAATGGACAAATTACTCGCTTAAATCTAATCTAAAAATCCCCCATGGTTGTTACGCAGGTTACCCATTGAATCGCCACTGTATAGATAAATGTATAGCTCGTTGGTTTAAACTTGCGGATTTTAAAGAAAGTATTTACGACTTTAGGAGTAGATTTTGAAGATTCTTAGTGCGTTCACGTAGGGTTTTTTGAGTTAAAGTTGAATGGGTCCTCATCCTCCATATTCCTGTAGCGAAAGTTTACAGCAAACTCATCATCGCGAATACTGAATGCTTTGTTTTCATTCATAAAGTATTACAACTCTATACTATCGGGAAATTGTTCATTGACCTTAGACGAGCAGTACGACTGGATCCAGCGGAAGCGGGAGTGTGCTGGATATGGAGATGAGTAATTGTCGAGACTTGCTTCCAGAGCGGATTCAAGTGCAGTGGGAGACGCAGGGCGAGTGGCTTTTGGTCCGACTTGCCGCCAGGATGGGCGAGGAACATTACGTCGCATTTGGACTTAGCGCAGAACACGGCAGGTAAGGCGTGAAGAAGATAATATGATCTGTTGTCAAATTTTTGCTTCAGCAATTTTGAGAGCGCTCATTCTAGTAGTTTTCAATTCTCTGTAAAGACCATTATTGCCAGGAAATCCGTGTGTTAGAAAAGGAGAGAAGAGAGGTGGTCAAGAGGAGGCGAAAGTCACGTGTGACTCAAGGTTATAGATTAAAGAGGTATGCTCATCTGACTTCGCGCCACAAATTCAGTGGCGCGCAGTTCAAAATCACTGCAGGCAAGATGGCCGACAAAAGCAGAAAACGTACACTCTTTGCAAAAAACATCGGGCTGCTCTCTGCAGGAAAGCAGAAAACAACCCAATAGGCCAGGCAAATTAGATCCATTATTGACAAATAGAGGAAAAAATTCGCACATATCGGGATTTTTGCAGAGATGTTCCCTAGGGTATGTAGAACAACATACTAAAAGTCCCCATCGATACCGTGTGAGCTTCCGCCGCAGTGACCTCAAAAAGGGCGTATAAATTGGTTTTTCGCGATTTCTAGCCAAACGGCTGCAGATAAGGGAAAAATACCTCAGTTCAATAAGATTTGTCTTAAAATTTTCTATAAAAAAGGTTCTTACAAGTTTTAACGATAAACGACTCCTTCACCCTTTATAGCGTGAGAAACAGATTCCCGACTGGCGCGGCGCAGCGCGCGGCCCGTAAATCGCATCCCTCCCCCGCTCCTTTTGCGTCAGCGTGAGCGTGATTTATTTTTCATATGTTTCTCGCACTGATGTAGCGTGATATGTACTGATTCTGCCTTTACTTAACTCTACCAGCACAATCTACTCCCCCCCCCTTTAATTTTGATGGACGCGGAAAATAATCAATTGTTTTTATAGTTTGATTAGATACATTGCCGATTAAAGGCTCAAATTCGCATAGAGCAGGTTTTTGGCAGGGATTCTCAAGTTGTATCGAATAACACGCTGAAAGTCCCCATTGTAATCGTATGAGATTGATCTCGCCTCGGTGACCACTCGAAGTTCTTATCTCAATGCACGGCGTCAGCGCAGCTTCGGCGATCCGTCTACTTCTCTCAGCGCGAGGCAACGCATGCTTATCTTAATAAGGGGAGCGTTCTAGAATTCATTGAATTATTGCTGCACCGGTGCAGCAAAGATTATAAATGGCAATCGTTTCCGATATGAATAGATGTACTACAACATGGAAAAAGGTAATCTTTGTTGCATCGCTGCACTAATCTGACGAATTCTAGAACGCTTTGTATTCCTTCAACTTGGAACTAATGATAGGAATAGAGAAAAGTTCATTTCATTCATCATGACCAAGTTTTCAGAAAAAGGAATTCAGACGCTCCAAGCTAAAGGCGACGCTGACACGACTATGTTAAAACTGCTGTCAACCATTCTTCAATAATTGAGTCAAATGATGCTTGCGCTATAATTGGAGAAGATATTAGATCTTCTAGTGATTTTGACAGCTTTGGCGCCACCGGAAGTAGATTTTTTTTTTTTTTTTTTTTTTTTTTTTTTTTTTTTTGTAAAATCTAGCAGAGGCAAAGTACTCACCAAAGTTTATCACCAAGTTCATTCATGGCAGGGCACTGAACTTGCTCCACTTACTTGGGGCTGGCGCCTTCAACCTTATTTCTCTCCAATAACCATGAAATTGCAGCTCGCACCCAGAAAATATTACAATCTATCTATTGCGGTTGCGTCAAAGGTTGCGGAAAAGCTTGCGGTTGTAGAAAAACTGGACTTAAATGTTCGACCGTCTGTCAACAATGTAGCGGACTTTCGTGCGAGAATTCAGCAAAGGATGAGGATACAGAAGGAATACAAGAGGAAGAAGAAGAAGATCCTGACGATCCTGAGGAGCTTGTCTGCAACCCTTCTGAAATCGACGAGAAAGACGCTGAAAAAATTACCGATACCGACGAGAGTCAACATCCGTTGATGAACTTCAGGACGTTGTTGAAAATTACGAAAACAGAATGAAACGAATATATCAAAAAAATTGCTTTTCGATCCAACGTCTTAATTTTGATTTGTCTTAATTAGCGTTTGTGTTTAGTGCTTTTGTTTTCATCCTATATGTATATACTCACTTTCTGCCTCATTATCAGGGGCGTCGAGAGGGGGGGGCTGATGGGGCAAAATGCCCCGGGCCCCCGCTCTCTCAGGGGGCCCCCAAATCATGAGAAGAAAGGAAAAAAAAAGGAAAGGAAAGGAAAGGAAAAAAAGAAAAAAAGAAAAAAAGAGAAAAAGAGAAAAAAAGAGAAAAAGAGAAAAGGAAAACAGGGAAAAATGCGAAGAGGGGGAATATAAAGAGTAAAGAAAAGGGGAAAAGCAGAGAGGGAAGAAGTAGTGACTGATGACATGATGCTTGAAAGTGGGGTCGAAAAGGAAGAGACTACGTAATTTCACGGCCTGCGGCGAGCCGAATAAATTGGGGGCCCCCAGCCTACTTGAATTTACCTTAAAAACAAAAATGTTAAAGTTCGATCTAACCCCTCGATGAACCCCCTCCGTGAATATTCCATGGCTCCTTCATCCACATTCGTTTTGACTCTTCTCCCTCCAATTACCATGAGTCAAGAGCAACGAATTCATGCAGGCAAAATCGAAAATATATTTGAACATTTCAATTTTACTGTAATGAAAGTATCGTAAAATTCAATCTGAGGGTCAGGAAAAAAAAAAAAAAACCCGGGGGGAGGGCCCCCGGACCCCCCCCCCTCTCGGTGAACCCCTTGGTGATAATATTCCATACGGCTCCTCCAACCACATTCCACTTGACTCTTCTCCCTCCTATTAAGAGTCAAGAGCAAAGATTTCATGTAGAAAAATCGAAAATATATTTCAGCATTTCAATTTTACTAGCTGTACATGAAAGTACCATAAAATTCATTTTGAAGGTAAGGAAAATTGGAATTTTTTTCCGGGGAGGGCCCCGAACCCCCCGTTTGTCCTGAGGAGTATTCCATCCCCCCCAGACCCCCCAGAGTTTGAGTCGCACCAAAACCCCCCAAGGCAAATTTCTCGGCGCGCCACTGGTTCTTAGCAAAACCTCCAGAACTTTCTCGACGTCCCTGCCAACACTTGTGAAAATGATTTTAGCCAAGGAGGGCTGAGAAATGAAAAGTTGAAGAATGAATTTTTTTTTTATTTTTAGAAATCAAAGTAGAAACGAAGAATTTTCTGTGTCGAAAACCTTCAAGTCAGTCACATCATGTGGCAAAATGAAACGAAAAAATCAAACATTCTATTGCTGTGATTATTTGAAATTTTTCAGTAGAGATAGCTTAAAATTGCGTCAATTAGAAGCTTGATTTTAAAAATTTTTCCCGGGGGGGGACCCCCTGACCCCCCTTAACCTGCGGGGGGGGGGGGGGGTCCCCCAGAACCCCTAGGGAGGATGATACAAAAAATAGGGCCCCAAATGCGCAGTTTGCCCCGGGCCCCCAAAATCCTCTCGACGCCCCTGCTCATTATTTTATCATAATCGTCACTTCAATAAAGAGAGATAAACGATCTCCGATCCACCGAGATTCTCGTTCCTATCACTTCCGAATCTGGTGAGCGCCTATTTTCTTTCTTCTTTTTATTGTTCTCTAAATAATGCTGCCTATTAAATTGAATAATATAAGGTATTTAGGTTACTCAAAGCAGTGCAAGTGGCGCAGCGTCAGTTGCTGCGAAAAGTTACTGATTTGCCTTATACTTGAACCTATCAATTTTCCGCGTCCATCAAAATTAAAGGGGGGGGGAGTAGATTGTGCTGGTAGAGTTAAGTAAAGGCAGAATCAGTACATATCACGCTACATCAGTGCGAGAAACATATGAAAAATAAATCACGCTCACGCTGACGCAAAAGGAGCGGGGGAGGGATGCGATTTACGGGCCGCGCGCTGCGCCGCGCCAGTCGGGAATCTGTTTCTCACGCTATAAAGGGTGAAGGAGTCGTTTATCGTTAAAACTTGTAAGAACCTTTTTTATAGAAAATTTTAAGACAAATCTTTTTGAACTGAGGTATTTTTCCCTTATCTGCAGCCGTTTGGCTAGAAATCGCGAAAAACCAATTTATACGCCCTTTTTGAGGTCACTGCGGCGGAAGCTCACACGGTATCGATGGGGGACTTTTAGTATGTTGTTCTACATACCCTAGGGAACATCTCTGCAAAAATCCCGATATGTGCGAATTTTTTCCTTTAAATTATCTAATTTGCCTGGCCTACAATGTTTTCTGCAAAGAGAATACGTTTTCTGCTTTTGTCGGCCATCTTGCCTACAGTGATTTTGAGCTGCGCGCTACTGAATTTGTGGCGCGAAGTCAGATGAGCATACCTCTTTAGCTCTTTAATGACCAGGTTAGTTCAAGAGAACACTCCTCCTCCGTTTATATACAGGGTGTCCGGTAAGTCCCGGAACGGCTGCGCCATTTCTTTATTTACGCAGATAAAAAAACCAAACTTTGGGAATGTTCCTAGATAAATAAAAACTACTTTTTGGGGGGGTCAAAATTTTTGGGCGCCCCTCCCGGGGGGGGGGGGGCGCCCCTAACTTTTTTTTTCAAATGGCAACCCCTATCTTGTGATACCTCATTCGAAAGAGGGTAAAAAACTGAGCATTTTGGCGCAAATCGCATGTCGATATCTCTTTTAGTATTCGAGATATCGAACTTCAAAATCTATGGAAACCCATTTTAAAAAAATCATAACTCTTATTCAGAAAGTCGCTATTTAAAAAACTAGGGGTCTAAACTACTCTACATAACAAGCTCTTTCCAGGGAAAAACACCTCTGCCCAAAAAATTAACTTACAGTTATTGTTTTTTTTCCCGCCAAAATTTTTTAAAACATTTTGGCGGGAAAAAAAAACAATAACTGTAAGTTAATTTTTTTGGGCAGAGGTGTTTTTCCCTGGAAAGAGCTTGTTATGTAGAGTAGTTTAGACCCCTAGTTTTCTAAATAGCGACTTTCTGAATAAGAGTTATGATTTTTTAAAATGGGTTTTCATAGATTTTGAAGTTCGATATCTCGAATACTAAAAGAGATATCGACATGCGGTTTGCGCCAAAATGCTCAGTTTTTTACCCTCTTTCAAATGAGGTATCACAAGATAGGGGTTGCCATTTGAAAAAAAAAAGTTAGGGGCGCCCCCGCCCCCCCGGGAGGGGTGACCAAAATTTTGACCCCCCCAAAAAGTAGTTTTTATTTACTTAGGAACATTCCCAAAGTTTGGTTTTTTTATCTGCGTAAATAAAGAAATGGCGCAGCCGTTCCGGGACTTACCGGACACCCGGTAGAGAAGGTAGTTAACTCTTCGTACTCGAGGAGTTGGAATTGCCTATGCGATGAATTGAAGGCTCCTGACGAGACCTTATCTTGTAGCGTTTTCAACTATAATTGCTTTTATTTGGAATGAAAACTGAAATATTGAGTAATAGACTAGAGGATAAAAACGAGTATACTCGGGCTTGGCCCATAAGGGGTTAATCTATGTGTGGCTGCCCCTAATCTGTCCTTCGCTTATACACGCGTTGAAATGGGAGAAAAGAGAGGGCAGGTTCCTGGATCCACCAATGCATAATCAACAGGGCTGCTCGTTCGATTGGCAGACTCGTCAAATGATCTGTAAGAAAAATTATCCTAACCACAAGCTAACGAACTGACCATATAGTTCTTCATCAAAATAAGGTACGTAGGCGTCTTTTAGCTTGAGCCAGCGGGGGCTGATCTTCAAGTTCTAATGACTACTTAGACTAAGCTAGATTAGACAAGCACCATCAAGATAGGTCTTCGTTTAATCTTGTGTGGTATAACCTGTCAATAAAGTATTTAAAAATATATAGCTTTCAAGAGCCGGACACTTGAAATTTCTGTTGAATAGACTGGATACGAATAGAAAACGGTGATTGGTGGAGACGAGTCAAGAGGCAAATCTAATCAAAATACGGCATTTTTTTAATTGGTTGCTCTATCAGATGCTCAGCCCTCTAAGGGCCAGGTTATTTCAAAAGAAGGTCCACTCTTCCGTTCAAAAGGGAATCTAGTTAACTGTTCGTACTCGGGGGAGTTGAAATTGCCTATACGAAACATTGAAGGCGTCCGAAGACATATTATCTTGTATATGTTTTCACCAATGGTCGCGTTTATTTAGAATGAAGACTGAAACAATGTGAAGTAGGCTAGAGCAGAAAAACGAGTATACTCGAGCTTGGCCCTTAAAGGGTTAAGACTACCCGATAACCAATATTAGATATATTTCGTATTTTGATTTTATTTGGCAACCACATGAGTCATGTGACATGACTCGTTTCGACCACTCGCAGTTTTCCGTTCTTATCCAGTCTATTCAAAAGCCGAGAATATCAAGGATCGGCCTCCTGGTAAAGACTTATGGGACAGGGACATACTTTACACCGGATATTCGTATAGTGCGATTTAAAAGAAGAAAAAAAAAATAAACAAAAAAAATAAATAAAAAAAAATCTTTCCCTTTTTTTTCTGCAGAGCTTCCATGATTGGCGCAGACGTCGTGATAGCGTACTACGACAGAGACGCTGGCAGTTTCCACGCCGTCGACTATTACATGTCTGCGACCGCACAATGCGATGGTCAGAACGGTGTCTGCCCGGATGAGAGGGTGGGAGGTCGGAATGATGTGGAACTGGTATCCGGTGAGAGGAGAAACGGGGTAACCATCGTTACTTACCGGAGACCTCTCCAAACGAACGAGCCCATCAACGATCGCCCGATCCCTGTTGACAGGGAGGTCAGCGTCATAGCAGCCATCGGACCCTTGAATTCTAGAAAGGAGGCCAACGCCCACGACACATCTGATAAGACCACAGGTTTGACTTTCCGAATCCCGTGTCCGCGGGTATCTCATTAGTTTGCTTCCGGCGAGATATTGTAAAGTGTAGAGTCACTGAACGGTTTGAGTGATCCCACCAAGAGATTATGCAAAAGTGGAAAAAAAAAAAGTTTTGCTCGCTTGCGCGGGTTATTTTTCTTCTTTCGGATTTTTCGATCGAAAAGCGTCCGGAAGAAAGTATAGAAATCGTGATTTAGTGAGTTAAAAATGTTTTTGTTCTCACTGGAAGGTCCCTTGAAACGAGGGGGGAGGGGGGGGGGTTTAAACTATCTACTTTCAACTATATCCCCGGCAAAAATGGTCCACAGGTCCATAAGGTCCAAAACCAATTCCCAACACAGAGTAGGATATGTAAGAATATCAACTCGTATACCCAGTAGCGCAACGAGAGTTTCTTTATCTCTCTTTTTTCTCCATTAAGAAACGTATGTTAGACAAGGATAGACAAGGGGATAAAACCCCCTCTTTCTGTCCTTTTCCTACATATGCATTCAAATGGGAAATGAGAGAGATGGAAGAGATCCTGGTTGCGCCAGTGCGTATAGGTACATCCGTACATATATGATATCCGTACATATTCATACTCTAGCTGCATTTGGAATAGTTTATAGACCTTATGGACCTGTATGGACCATTTTTGCCAGGGATATCAAGTGGGAACTTTTTTGTTGCACCAAAATACTCAGTCAGAAATTTTCAGCTTCTCGAACAAATTGATATTGAAGTTACAATTTTTCAGAATAGTCGGGCCAAGAGACAAAATGGCAATAAAATCCAGTGAAATTAACTTGCAATGACCCTTTGACATACGAAATTTTATTAAAAAATTGTGATTATACTAGTATAATTTCAGAAAAGTCCGTGGCGGGCACGATTGATCGAAGGGATATACATTATACATCGATCGATTCATGACGGAGCTCGGTTCCATGACGCGCAGATATTAGTACACTCCCCTCTACCTAAAAAAAAATCATCTCGATTGAGCCAAAAGTAAATGGCTGTTATTCCAGAGATTATTTCCATGTGTCATCCATGATTCACGCGTTAGGAAAAATCATTTAGAATAACGAAGAGTTAAAAAAAAAAAAAAAAAAAACCGCCATGAATAGAGAAGGCTTTTGATAAAGTCTTGTACGGTACAAATTTACCATTGTTCAAACTTTTCCCCCAATTTCATCCAGCCCCTGCTCTTATGTACATTCTAAATCATAAACTACAGTTTTCAAATCCAAAACTTCCCCTGTTTTTAGCCAGTGAGAGTTAGTCAGGTTTTTTGTGACATCTTTCTCGGTAATTTATGGATTGGAATTATTCACCAATCGATGGACTGTTGAATGATATGGTTCATTCGCATGGACGTCCAATGGGAGAGGGAGAAGGGAATGGGGATGCCTCTTTTGGAATACGTAATTAATACAAATGCGACGAGGAACTGAAGAACGAGAGATAAAAAAAGGATGAGAAATGCGGCCTTTGAAATCGTATAGCCGTTTAGATGTTTTGGATGTGCAGCTCCACCCCCCCCCCCCCCCCCCCCCCCCCCCAGGCGAACTTTCAAACCTCCTTTACGGAGGGAAACCCAGAAACCTTCCATTGAAGATTCATAAATCCCCCCCCCCCTGAATGAATTTTAGACGAACGCCCATGATCACTCGAATTACTCGAAAATTGTGTCTCTTATTCACAATCAGTAACTCAATACAGTCGAGTGCGAGTCCGACTATCACGCAGTCACGTCAGAAAGTTACAACATGCAAATTGGTTTTTCTGAAATAAAAATGTAGTTGTAAAAAGACTGCACCAACACTGTGCTAAAGCTAGCTTGTATCAGAAGTGAAGGTAAAGCTAAACCGATAATCTTTGGAATTTTCCAATGTTATTTCTCTTCTCATTCTGCATGATGGATATGAATGAATGAATATTAATTAGAGCATTCTTGGTTTTTCATTGAAAAACGCTTTAGAATCATAATGTCAAGGTATCAAGCAAGTTTTGCTTTGATTTCAAGGAATGAAAATGGAAAATTCGCCACGTTGAACTATTCAGCAAGGTGATTCGTGAGCTAAAAAATGGGGCGCTTGGAAATTGAGGCAAAAGGTAGGAGCTTATTGATTGCGTTTAATAAGAGGATTGTTGTAGGAAGCAGCGGCGGCTCGTGCAATTTGGAAACAATGTTTTTCTCCCATTATAGATTCGATGTAAAACAATCGATTTGACAAGTATAGCGCTTCACCTGCAGCCGATTGTTTTACATGGATCCGTCCCTTTTTTGAACCCTTCTCCAAAAACTAGAAGGGAGGGGGAGAACTTGAGCCCGAAAAGCCTCTCCCCCACATACAGACCACTAAGGTTGAAAACCAATGAAATCAGCAGTCAGATGAAAATAACAATGAATGTTTTTTCAATGAATTTCATTCAATGTGCATTCCTTCGTTACGTAACTAAAAGTAAATTTCACAAAGTATGAAATATTGGGATCAAGTTTTTCAAAATTAGAAGGCACTCAACAAAAAAGATCAATTTTATAAATTTTCAGACGATATTCGAATCAACTTCAGCTACCAGAATGACCACTCGTGTGTTTCTTCACTGTTCAATTTGCCCGACGAGGTGCCAGTCAAACCATGGCCACCAATGAAAATCACCGATGAGACAATGTTCTCAGCTCGGATAGGACCAACCGGCGGCAAGAGAGGGTACACACCCATCACAGGTAACGCCCTACCTATATAAGCATGGCAAATTGTGTTACAAAATAAATGCGTTAGCTAGGATCAGATAAATAGAGGGACAGACCAATTGTTTTGGTCCCTATCTCTATCCATTTCTAGAACTAGTGTTCCAATGGGTAGAGAGAAGAAAATACGAATTTCAAGGTCCAAATTACATAAATATATATCCAAGGAGTATCCATAATCAAATTCAAAAGGTGGACTAGTTCATGAGTGAAATTTTGAATTTTTGAGATCACGTCGGTCTTTCAAATTTTACATCAATTTACGCAAGATACAGTTATTATCGTTACTCATTTTTTTTTTAGGTAAAAAGAGTAAAAGGCGCGTTCGTGGTTCAGAACCTAAGATAATTCCTTGAATGAAGTGTTGATGAGTGAATGAGTGATTGATGGCATGGCATGACATGACAAGATGATGAACGATTCCATTGGCGGATCCAGCAATCTGCCAACAGTGTATTCTTCTCATTTGATTGCATGAGAAAAAATCGAATAGTTTCGGGGCTGTAGCTCCTTCAAGAATCGACTGTTTATCATACAATCAAATGGGAAGAATCCGCAGTTGCCAGATTGCTAGATCCGCCTATGAACGATTCAACAAACAGTGCCGAACAGTGAGATAGTTAACTATTCGTACTTGGTTGATATGGTTTTGCCTACCTTAGTAATTGAAGGCGCACCGCCAGTGTCTTTCACTTTAAAACCGGATCAACATTCAACATTCACGTTCGTGTTCGCGTTCGATCCAGTGGAGCACGGGCTTTGCTGGAACAATCGAAAACTGTGGTATCACGCACCATAGTTATCCGCGGAGATAACTCTTTTATTTTACGTGAGATCATCAGAAAGGCGAAGAGTTCATAGACTGTCCCCACATTTCGCTAAGAGAAAAAACTCCTATCTGAAGACCCTGATTGACTTACATCAATGTATATTTTACTGTTTAGGTCATCCATCTTGGGGCATAGCATGGTACATCAACGACAAACTAATTCCAGAACTTTATGTTGTTCGTGGAAGAACTTACACATTTGTCATCGAAGGAGGTATACTATCTAAATAAAATTTATTTTACCGCACTCCTGTGTTTAAGTTTTCTTTAGCAAATAAAAGTGAAGATGCAATATTATTCACAGCACGTTGCGATCACGCTAATAGGAAGTCGTGATTTATTGATTAATTCATTAATGTGTTAATCAATCTATTGTATGTATGTCCATATTAATGTGTACTATTTTAATGTGGAAACTAATAATTAATTGTCATCAGCTGTTGCACACAGCACACACAGAAAGTTAAAAATCGGAAAGACGAAACAAATGACAACAGAATGAGATTTTAACGAAGACTAGCTGTACAGTACTTTGTATAAAATGGACATCCACCAAGTATAAGTTATTATACAGGGTCGGATCGATCAATTGATTTTTTAAATGCCGGCTTTCCTTGGAGGATGTTTTTTTTTTTTGTTAGTTGTATTAGAGTATCACGCTTTTAACACTTACTGTTCTACAAACTTAATTAGACTGGTGGATTTTATTAGCCCGCAATTTTTTTAATTTTGCTTGCCAAATGACTGCGTTACAAACTTTGGCAAAAAAACAAACAAAACAAATATTTTTTTAAAAATTTTGCAAAACGCTGAGCGAAAGGAACAGTTGAATGCTTTCAAAATACATACCTTAGCAAAATTTTGCAAGACGTGAAGAACGAGAGTAAAAATCCACGGGAAAAAATCGAGTTACTTTATTCCAATGACAATGTGTGGCTTGTGCAGTTCAATTTCTTGATTCATTTCCCACACAAACGAACAAAAGAAATCGAAAAAGTGAAGAGGCTAGCGACCACTTTGATTTCGATTTTTGATATAATTTCAAATGAAAAAAAAAAAAAAAAAAATCGATGTAATCGAACTGCATCAGCCACAAGTATCACTCACTGAACTAATTGTTTCTAGGGGTAACCTGGATACCTACACGTAGCCTACGCCTACGTTCTTGTCTAATTCACGGGCCATAGACTTTATAATTTGCGAACGTTTCTAGAGGACAGTCGGGGACTAAAAAATTGTCAGGCGACTCCTGAAGGTAGGCTGTTTGCAATCCGCGATAAAAATCTCAATGAATATGAGCGTTACAGGTGGCCTACCTACTAGGTCTGTTGCACACTTCGGCTACAGCGTTTTAAAGTATCAATTCCTATGTAAAAAGCTGAGAAAATAACAATGGCAGCATCAGAAAACACTAAAATTCAGTATATCACACTCACAAATTGCGAAAAACACTATACACTATTCACCCCTGTATCTTTCCACCACGTGCACGATATTTCGCGAAATTAGCGCGGCACATTCAAATAATCACGGCCGACTCACGACTGTCATCACAGCTGACTTCATAAACAAATAAACAGTAAACACTGACGGCGTCTGTTCGAATTCTTACGTTTCAATATCCTCAATTTCTCACAAAAGGTTGTGAAAGGTACGAAAACCGATATTGGTGTCGAAAACTTATCAAAATGAAACAATGACTCACAGGAGTTCCAAGGATGATTCCAACTTCGATCATCATGCTTGGAACTCCTGTGTGTTATTGTTTCATCTTGATAAATTTTCGACACAAATATCGGTTTCCGTACCTTTCACAACCTTTTGTGAGGAATTGAGGATATTGAAACGTAAGAATTCGAACAGACGCCGTCAGTTTTTACTGTTTATTTGATTATGAAGTCAGCTGTGATGACAGTCGGCCGTGATTATTTGAATGTGCCGCGCTAATTTCGCGAAATATCGTGCACATGGAGGAAAGATACAGGGGTGAATGGTGTCTAGTGTTCGTAATTTGTGAGTTTGATACTGAATTTTAGTGTTATTTCTGATGCTGCCATTGTTATTTTCTCAGCTTTTTACATAGGAATTGATACTTTAAAACGCTGTAGCCGAAGTGTGCAACAGACCCATTCAATACCTGAGGAGTCATCTGAAATTATTTTTGTTCCCAACTGTACAATGTAAGTACATCTCACTCAAGGCTCTGACGACTGAAGATCCAAATGTTCACAACTCATCGACCTATATCAATCGCTAGTACCTAATCTTTGATCGACGGATCAACGTCGCGTCGGAATAGAGCACCTGGCATATCATCACGTTAACCCTTAAAGAACCAGATTAGTTCAAAAGAAAGCCTCTCTTCCGTTTCTACAGGGAAGCGGGAGGTAGTTAACTATTCGGACCCGGGGGGGTTGGAATTGCCTACACGATAACTTGAAGGCGCCCGAAGAGACCTTATCCTGTCAGTGTTTTCATCGATAATCGCATTTATCTGGAATAAACACTGAAACAATGTGAAATACACTGGAGGAGAAAAACGAGTATACTTGGGCTGGCCCATAAGAGGTTAAAGTTCGAAAAGAAAAGGGATCAAATCAATCAACGCTTTTTGATTGATTTCAGGAAACGATCCAAGCAACCCAGCTAGATACCATCCCTTCTACATCAGTGATAGTCCAGAGGGCGGCTTCGGTCAGAAGAGGGAAAGTGAGCAAAGTCAACAGCGTGTCTTCGCAGGAGTTAGCTACGACAGCGAAGGATATCCTGCGCCCATTGCTGGTTTTTATCATTAATTTGGCATTTCAATCTAACGCTAAGCTTTAGAGAAAGCTTCTAGTGACGGCTCGTGCACTTTAGCTTCATCGGATTTTCTCCATTGAAACCTACGTGAAATAATCGATTCTTGATGAGAAAATAGCCGCGTCAATGATCGATTTTTTTCCAAGGGTTGAATGACAAAAATCAAGGTTGACAGATTGCACGGTCTTTTGCCAGTAGCTTTCCATAGGATACATCGGTTCCAGTCATGCGAATCCATTAACTTTTATCAGTGTCGAAGCGTGCAATGTGGCAACGTTGTATTGTGTCCATTTAAACCCATGTAAAATATCGGATGCGAAGGTGCTCACCGAACACCCGATAGTTCGATCTTTTTCATCAGTTCAAATGGACACAATACAACGTTGCCTCATTGCACGATACGCGACTAACTTTTATGGGGACAGCGGAAGAGCGGAAGAGCGGAATGAGGAGAAGCGAAAAAAGTAAAATACAACCATTCGATTCAAGGAACCCGCTAAAAAGTTTCCCGAAAGCAGATCAAAACTATCGATTGACTTACTTATTTCTTTTGATAGAGGCATTTAGTGTGATCTCACGGCTCAATATTTCACTTTGACGCCTAAATGGGGCAGTTGCAAGGGTCTGCAATTTTGTGATTTTTTTTTTTTTTTTTTTTTTAAAGAAAATGAAAGTATGGTAAACTGAGAACAAAGATGCCTTTGGTTTTTGACTAAGTCCCATAGTTCCGGAGATGACATTTTGGCCCAAAACACATTGTTTTAAATGGGAATCACGCGTGGTAACGTCACTACGCACACGATAACGTCACTACGCACACGATTCTTTACAACTTTACTCGTGTGTATCTCCAAAATCGGGACACTTATGAAAAAACCAAAGGGATCATTGTTTTCAGCTCATCAAGTACTATCACTTTCTTTATAGAAAACACACAATTCAGACCCTTGCAACTGCCCCATCAGTGGCGTAGCGTGCAATTTGGCAACGCTGCAGTTCGTCCATTTGAAGCCATGAAAAAGATCGAACTGGTGGGTGTTCGGTGAACACCTTCGCATTCGACCTTTTCCATGGGTTTAAATGGACACAGTAGAACGATGCCAAATTGCACGCTACGCCACTGTGCCCCATTGCAGCTCAATGAAAGAACGTAATCTACACAACAACGGCTCAATGGTTGAAAGCGGAATGGAGCTCTTTCAAGGTTTAGCTGTAGGCAAATGGAGTATCAATTTCAATGTGAAATGATGCGAAAATAACGATGAGACCATTAATTCAGCGAATTTCATTGATTGCTATAACAAAATCGGCAAAATGGAGAACAGTACAGCAAAATGCAGCTTTATTTACAGAACTGTCCTGCTTTACAGTTCCCTACTTGACTTTGTCTTATTTTTCTCTCTCTCTCTCTTTATTTTTAACAGCTGGGCGATATTGTGAATGGACGCACAAAACAATCGATCGCTCTTATCAAACAGACTCGTTCGAGGAATTTTTTGAAACACTGCGCTTGGAATGTGAGGAGGGAGAGCCTGCGTTTTTGAACTGGACAGTAGCTTCAGAAACGCCAGATTTAGTATACTATCAGGTAAATATATGAATATACTCTTACTGTCGAGCAGTGGGAGTGGGTTGTGCGTATCTCACTGTGGCATAGTGTGCAAGTTGGCAACATTTAGCCGTATTTTGCTTTGTCATCAAATACCGTTTGATGGCCATCGGCAGGTATAGCTCGTATCTTCCTATTCTGATGGCCATCGGAAGGGGGCGGAGCTTAATTTAGTTATTAATTTCATTTCACAATGTGGCAACGCTGCACCATCGGGTGATGGCCATTAACGTTGACGACCTCTCATGCTCGTCAATCGTTTGGCCATCGCCGATGACGGATCGTTGGTCGCGCGCCAAGCGGTCATCAGAGTAAAGTTACTCAAATTTTAGAGCTTTTTTGTGATTGGTCACAGGAATATCATCATGCGTCGCAGATAACAAAGCAAAATACAGCTATTGTATCTTGTCCATTTAAATCCCATGAAAGAGATCGAACTAAAGGTTGTTCGGCGAACATCCTCCAGATCAATCTTTCTTAAGGGCTCTAATGTGAATGCAACGTTGCCAGATCGCACACTTTGCCGCGGCATTGCAAAACATAGCTGTAGATATTCAACCTATTTTTTCTTAAGATTTAGTGCTTTAATAAATCGACAACCTAATTTTAATGTTTGATTCGTCGAATTGCCGAACACGAATAGACGGGATTGTTGAAAGAATTCATTTTTTTAGATTTTTAAAATTTTCCTGGAGTAGTCAAAAAATTGAAAAATATTACCTTTCTTTGACATAAAAAAAATAAATAAAGTGGTAACTGCTCTAGCTTTTTTTGTGGAGAACAGTGTACTCTTAGGAATCAAACAAAAAAAGTGGATTGGAGATCAACTAGATTCTAAGATAAAGGAACACGAAAGTCATAAATTTCAACATTTGGGAAATGCAGTTTATAGATTTCACTTATAAGAATTTTTTTTTAAAAAAAAACATTAATGCAAGCTGCAAACATTAAGACACGTTAGTTCAACAGGCTTTTAAACATCATTGCAGTGACTGATAGATTTCTATCATTAATCGATCCAGTGGCGGATCCACGGGGGGGGGGCACGCCGCACGGGGCACGCCCCCCCCCAGAAGCCTCAAATTTTGTCTTTTTCCTATAGAAAATAGCCCGAAATTGCTTCCACCAACGCTTCAAATGTCAAAATTTCACAGGCGTTCCCCCCCCCCCCCAGAAAAATTTGCTGGATCCGCCACTGAATCAATCGGTTCATGGCTCAGGGCCGGTGGACCGAAATTAAGTACGGAATAAAAATCACGTTAATATTATAATAAAAGTCTAATTGTTCCCTCTACAAACTGTGAATTAATAAACATTGATTTTATTTTGTTTCAATCTGCAGTGTTACTCGCACAATAATTTAGGATGGAAAATTCACGTGCTGGATTCAGACGAACAAATCAACCTGATCAAAGCAGGTAGCAAAAAAGGTGGAGCTACCAAAGAATATCTTCCACTTACGTTGCTTTCAATTAGTCTATTTTCCACTGTTGTTTTACATTACTTTCATAATTCCATTTTGATAGCCAGATAAAAGTAGAGTCACAAGCGATGGGGCGGAAATAGATTTTTACTTTAGGTTAGATGTTTTTCTTCCCTCGGGGAAAATAAGTGTTGTCAGAGATAATGGTCATTCCGTTGACAAAAAATAATGCCAGTCGGCTCTTCAAATTTTCGTTCAGGCAGACTATCTAAAATACTTATGGTAATAAATTTAAGCATTGCAAGTGGCCTACCTGAGCTGAGCCAAAATCTAAAGAGTCGTAAAACATTATTACATTCTCAGACTGCACACAAAGCGTGCGACCAATCAAAACATCTGATAAAAAAGAGCTTCCCATGGCATCAAAATCTCAGGGACCAAAAAAGGTTAGGTCTTGGTCATGTGACACGAGCGTAGGTTCTCTGAGTCAGTAGCGAAGCGTGCAATCTGGAAACTTTGCAATTCGTCCATTTAAACCCATTAAAAAGATCGAACTACTGGGTGTTCGGTATTCAACCTTTTAGATGGGTTTAAATGGGCACAATGCAACTTTGTCAAATTGCACGCTACGCCAATGCTCTGAGTGGTCGAGATTGCACACAAATTAACTTGCGCACTCTGCCGGGACCATACATTTGTTGGTCACTGATCGTTACGCCAGGCCCAAGGTCTATTTGAACAGGTCAGTCCGATAGCGCTATAATCTTTTGCTCCTATGCTAAGAATGAAAAGAATTGAGAGGGTTTGAAACCATTAAAGCTATCAGGATAAAGAAAAACCAAGGTTTCTGACAATACATTCTTGGGGGAAGAAAAATATGACCTATACCTATAGCCTTGTAAAAGCGAGATTTATTTTACTTAATTATAATAAGTGAGCACAGGATCCAGCGTCAAAGCATGCTCAAAAGTAGATTTGCTCAACCGACAATGGTAGATAGGTATGTTGCTTTCTCTATCAACTGCTATTAAAAGTCGTCGATCGACCAATCTTTGTTACAGCGTGATAATTGTGATTTTTGTAATGAACGATTGATCTTGTAACAGACGATTTGGTTCGAAGTCAACAATTAGACAACAAGCACTCGTTGGTCACAATATCAGCTGAGAAAAAAACTCGTTTCAGAGCTTTCCCTCCTCCATTTAAACGAATGTAAAATAATCGATTCTTAACGAGGCTGTTATAGCCTCATTAAAAATTGATTGTTGTATTCAGATTTACCTGCGTTAAAATGGGGGGGGGGCACTGTTATATCGCACGATGCGCCGACTGGTGCCCACTGCACTGGTGGATGATAGCTCATTGTCAGTCGAATTCATTGCAACCAGTCTTTTTGAAAGCGATACATTTTATTCGATTTGACTGCTTGTATGATTTATTCAGCACGATTTTGGATCCATCTCGATTGACTTGCATCGTCTGCATACATAATTATTGAGAGCTCCTTGATAATAATCTTGGCGATTGGAGGTTTTTCGTTGCATTAACTGAACCACGGCAGCACTTGTTTGGTTTCTTTCAAATTACAACTTCCCTCAAGTTTCTTACTAGTTTTCTGAAATCACAATGACGGGAATCCGGGGAATCACAATCAAAGGAAATTGTGCAAGTCAAACAGAAGATTCTACACAGTTACGCCGATCACATTGTTGGTCGAGGTACCATGAAGACATAAAATACCTCCCAAACAAATGTTCGAGACGGACAGTCTTTTGTTCTTCAACGTTAGGTGGAATCTTTCTTAACCAATTAGGAGCGAGGTTTCCCAACTTGGGGTCGAAAACAAGGGACTGTCCATTCCGAACATTTGATGAACTCTGAATATTTCGCGTTTTTAAATCCACTTTCTCCCGCGCGCCGCGTTGCCGTCATTCAGTGTATATGGACACCCTCGATTTTTAGTGTACGCAGTCGGCAATACATTCGTGCGATGGAATTGCATATTTAAAGAAATGAAGGAGTTTTGTGTTGAGGAACTTACGGCCGCGGCAGTGAGAGAGAGACATGAAAACGAGAACTTTTCGGGTCTCTGGATGTAAAAAAGGTAGGCTAAACCAGCCATCTAACAATGAGCTCTCTCTTTGCTGACATGCTGACAAGGTAAAAACTGCAACTTTCAATATTTTTAACCTTCATATTGCTAAGGAGGGGGGGGGGGTGCCCGCGCGGACCCTTGGGCTGTTTTTTTGCGATAAAAGATTGTACTTTACACTGACATTCTAATGCTTTCAAGATTGTGTCAATGAGGGTATGTTTTATACAATTACCAATGTTCACTCTTTTTACTTTCTCATTTTCAAATAGTTTTGGATTTACAAGCTTTTAAAGTCGTGGGGTCCTCGCCCCCCCCCCTCAGTCCTTAAAAACATCTTAGAAAAAAATGCAATTAGAAAGCTCATTGCTTGTGCTTTCAAGGGTTTTATATGAAAAATTAATTGAGAAAGGAAACCATACAAATACATGAAAAAATAAAAAATAAAAATCATGAATGTGGTCATATCCACTGGAAAAAATGGAATTTGGCTTGTTTTAAAAAAATATTGAAAAAAAAGGGATAAATATTTTTTGAAAGTGACTGGCAGTTCAAAGCTCATCTCTAGGTTGTATGGAATTATTCCATCCCGGCAGAGTAAATTTTAAAAAAATTAGACTGGAGATAACTCAATTTTAAATTGGGGTCCGAGCGGCCCCCTCCCCCCCTAGAGATCTGCGTATATCAAATACCTTAGGAATATGAAGGTTAAAAGAGGAGAAAGATTTTTTCAATAATGGTTTCATTGAAACCTTTCTTTCTTCTTAAAAATATTTGCTATTAAAAAAAATCTCCTTTTATCAAGGTTCAGATTAAACTCAAAATGAAATTATGAAATCCAATGTGGAATATCACGTCAAAACATATCAAATGTTAGGAAATAGTTTTGTGTAAATATCATTTTTAATTAAATAATGTAGGTTGGTTCCCAACATCCAAAGAATGTCGATGCTTCACCCAAGTGAGGCAACCGTAAAATGAATTTAAAGTTTATGTTTCCACAGGAATTCTGAGAATTTTCTTGGTATATCAATACACTTGCAGTCAACTTTGAAACAAAGGCAGGGCTCTACAAGTTACAGGGATCATCAAAATTGTTTAGGCTCTTTTTGGCTATTCATTTTGACCTTGAAATATTTTCAACACTTTTCCCAAGACTTGGGGGATTTTATTGCCTCTTTAGGGCAATTGTTCTCCACATTGGCACATTCAGCATAAAATTGAAAAGTGAAAATCTATCATCAAAAATTGAACAAAGTGTGTACTTATCTTGCACTTGTCTCACTACTAACAAAAAGAGTATAAATATGAGGGATGCTAAAATTGATATTCCAAAGAAAAACTCAGATTTCACTTGTTATTTTCTTTCTTATTTCAATTATTAAATTAGATTAACTTCGTACCTTAAAAAAATTATTCAACTTTGTAGGTGTATATAATTTAAACTGTACTTTTTCTTAATTTAGATAATTTTTATCAAGGTAGGTACCTAAAGTCAATGAGGGCGTTTAAACGATAGGGAATCAAGGTTGAATTAAAATCAATTCAAAATTACCAAGACCTCAGTATTTATCCGTTGTAATTAAATATTGTAAGGTTCCAATACCCTGGGATACTTTTACAGCCTCTGAATAGATGGGTGCATGAATACTTTTACTGACAGAGTGTTACATACTCAAAGCAGATACAAAGCCCTAAAAGAAAAAGGCTCCAAAGTTTCTTAAAAATAGTCTTTCCACAACAACATCAGGTTCCACAGGACCCTGGGACTTTAAGGACCTTGTCCAATTGATCACTTTTTATACAATTTTTTGAAATTTAAACCTTTCCCATGAGATCATTGACACGCCTTTCGGAGACAAGAGGTTTTACGAACTCAATTTTTGAACCGCAAACATTGACAATAAAATGAAAAATGTGTGCTTTTTTGTTGAATCTTTGAAAAGACTCTAATTGTATAGGTAACCGAGACAATAAATTTACAAATAATTTTATTGATAATTATTAAGTATATATTTTATAGTTATATTTTGCTTAGTTTCTTTCTCAATTCAATTCACTGGTTTTTAATGCGCACAGTTCCATGTACTCTCTCAGATGACTTAAGGAGTGACAAAAGAGACAATGGAAGTCATTAATGCAAAAAGGGATCCTTTGTTTATTTATTCATTTATTTATTTATTCATAATGCACAGGCAAGAAATTCCTCAAAAAAAAAAAAAAAAAAAAAACATGATCACGAAACAATAAGTGTACTCATTGTTAAAAACCAGCAGAAGCAGAGAATTATGATTTCTTAATGAGAGCTCACCAACAGACCAATGTGGCTCTTTTAGACAACACATGATAAGATAACAGGAATCAATTGATCCTACTGGTTTACCCGGCATCACGTGACCTTGTGAACAAGACTTGGAGTCATTTGGTTTGAAACAAACCAGGTCAACAACTCCAAATATTATTTACAATGTCATGTTCGGCCATTTAAAACTATGGGATTAATCGATTCCCACTATAAATCTCGTCTCATGTCATTTAAAAGCGAGCAAAAGCTGGCCAAAATCGGTCAGCTAATCTTTAACTAAGCCTTTATTGCATCAGTGGCTTCTATTGAAGAAAGTCTTTGCAACTTCATAGAATGCTCAGTTTCACTTACAGCCTTTTTCAACTTTTCAATGAGCTTTTCCACAAACAATTTTTTTCTGCCGATTCAGAGGACTTCACTGAATGATTCATTGAGAGAAATTGGGACCTACTTCATCAGATTTTAGTCATAAACTGATCAGCGAACTTAAAATGACCGCTCAAAGATTGTAACAAATAGAATCAAGTCGAATGAGTCCTCAATGGGCAAAGAATAGTGCTATCCATCACAATCTTCTATTTCCTTAGCACTTTCTGTACGTACTTAACGTTATTACAGCTTGTATCTCTCATTCCAAGTTCTTTCATGTTTAGGACTGCAGACCAAAATGATTATTAGAACTGGTTCCAAAGTTTGTAAAGAATGTGATTCGAATTTAATTTCGGCTCTCATTCCCAATAGATTCCAATCCAGTTCAATAAGGAACCAATAAATAAGACAGAAGTAATACGCAAATTTGTTCACATTGAAACAATGATTAAGTTTGAAGTAAAGGAATATGGATGAATTTGTTGATCTATCTCAGATCTAATTATGAGATGGAGAGAGGAAGAAAGGGGGAACTGAAAATTAAGGGCCTCGTTCTATGAATGTATTAAATTGATGAAAGAAGTTTATAGAGGGAAAGATAATCATCAATTTGATGTAACTCTTTGGAACTGTAAGGAACAAACAACAGTTCCATCTTGAAACGTAAATGGAACTAAATTGTACTCGTAATTGATTTCCATTCTAGACTCGCTGATGTAAGTTCCGATTTAGTTTATGTCTTATCAATCCCCAAATATTTAGGTTCTGATTCCCAAAAACTGCTGTTTCTTCTCAGTTTTGGTTTTGATTCCAATTCACAGACCTAATTATGTTCTATTTTCACAATTTAATTTTGCATTTTTCAATTGAAATTCCTCAGTTTTTTCCTCACCTTTCACCAAAAACAAAAAATTTCACTAAAGTTGAAAATCTTGTTTTAGACTAGAATAATTTTCTACACTTTTTTTTCCCCTCCGTCTCACTTCCTTCCCTCCTTTCTCTGGAGAGGCTCTGGAAAAAAATTCTAAGACTGCATCATAAAAACTTTCAAGAATTTTATTAAAAAAAAAAAAAAAAAATTAGAAACTCTAAAAATGAAGAGGACTTTCATGAGATGAGTAGGCAGATAGAAAGGTCTGTGGCGATGAGCCTATGAGCTTGCTAAATGAAATAAGTAGATAGATAGATAGACGGAGGATCAGCCGCTATGAGCGTACTAGCTCATCAAATGAGAGCAGAAAACTTAATTAAACTGTAAATTTTAATGAAATGATTGATAAAAATCAAATCAAATCAATAGTTGATAATTTAGAGTGACAAAGGCTAACTTGTGCTTGATTACATACCTACCTAATATGCTAACCCACCATTTTTAATCCTTGTTTTTACACTTTTTGTAAATTATTTTCAAGAACTTTCATAAGACAATAATAAGTTTTAATGTTAAGAGAGTAGGTTCAGTATTTTTTTTCTTAGTTTATTTTTAGGGATAAAAAGAAAACTGTTTGTATTGCATAGTGATAAACTGTAATGACGACAATAAATATCGTTAATAAGTGTAATAACGACAATTCATATTGTTAATAATTGTAATGAAGACAATAAACATTGTTTATAACTGTAATGACGACAATAAATATCGTTGATAACTGTAATGACGACAATAAATATCATTGATAACTGTAATGACGACAATAAATATCATTGATAACTGTAATGACGACAATAAATACCGTTAATTTAACCAATTCTGCTTGTAAAGATGTATGTATGATGTAAAAATTATTTTAGGTATGAAGTTGTTTTTTTCCCTTTTAAATGGTAACTATAGAGACAGAAAAATAATGCCAGGATTCTGCAAAACATGTTCTCATGCTGCTGCAGTCTTTAGAACAAATGGCGTGTGAGTGCGAGGTCTGAATGAAGCGGAAAATTTTGGGGTTGAGCAAAAAAGAGGACCATACATTGAGTGCGCTCTTTTCAAAACATTTACACGTCGCTGAAATGCCAATTTTTCAGCAAGAGCTTTTTATGTGTTTTAAGAGTCCCTTTCTCCAGAGCCCCTCAACTGATGACCTTCCTATTTGCTTATCCTCTTTTCCGCCCAGCAGTTTTGCCCTCAATAATTCCAGGATTTGAGCACCTCACACTCACAAAGACATTATACCTAGTGCGGCCATAAATACTGTTACGCGCGCAAATGCACCTAGCAAAAAAGTGGTTGGAAATAAGCCTATATACCATTATATATTCTGAAACTGCATAAAAAGGGCTTTCAAACGCGCTAAAGTTTTTGAAAATTGGTTTACTGGAACGCTCATAATGGTCAATTAAACACTAAAAAATTAAATCGCCTTGGACGCATCTCATTGATAAGCAGCGGTCGAGTTATCAGATCGTAAGATAAGTGCAGATTGGTGATTTTCGCTGATTTATCTATGAAAACATGATCAACACATCACAGTTAGTACGTCCAAGATGCATTTCAGTGGATTTGTATCTTAGTTTATGTCAACACGTCGTTTTGTTTACTTAAATTGTTCCGATTTTTTTCGCGCCTGTGATGGAGTGGTCCGACTACATAACCGGGTATAGTACCTACCCTTAACCCGTTGGACTATCGCTTATGGGACATTTTGGAGACTGCAGCATGCAAAAAACGGCATCCGAACATGGAATCATTGAAGAGGAGTCTGATCCAAGCTGCAGCGGAAATTCCTCTCCAAGTTATACGAAATGCTATCGATGATTTCCCACGGCGGTTGAAACTCTGCGTGCAAAAAGGAGGAGGACATTTTATGGTACCGACTTTTTAAGACTATTTTCCAATTTTAATGTGCAAAACTCCTAACTAATAAAGCATCATAGCATACTTCAACATCGATTCATTTTTTTATCCAAGAATCATGAAAAACCATGACTTATTTTTAATAATTTTTTTTCTCATAGGTGCGTCCAAAGGCGATTTAATTTTTCAGTATTTAATTGACCAGTATGAGCGTCCAAGTAAACCAATTTTCAAAAACTTTAGCGCGTTTGAAAGCCCTTTCCATGCAGTTTTAGAATATAAAGTGGTATATAGGCTTATTTTCAACCAATTTTTCGCTACGTGCATTTGCGCGCGTAACAGTATTTATGGCCGTACTAGGTACATTTACTCTAATTCTTTACCACATGGTCGTATTCTGTTACTTTCCACGCTTGTTTCTTATCAATGGATGTTAATAAACTTCCATGTACATATACTGTTTGTAAGTGCTTTGTTTTGTTTTGTTGGGTGATTGGAGCGGGGGGAGGGGGGAGGGGGCTAGAGAAGTGCTTTTGTTTTTGTATTGTAAAGTTAATAACTATTAAAAATCTTTGCAGATAATATGACCCGTTATCTATTTGTTAATAAATAAAAGGAAGTTCTGTTCCGAAAGCTGATTTATTTTTGAGTTAAGTTTGGCTATTTCTTGAATACTTTCACAAATGGAAATGTAATACATACCTTGTAAACAGCAAGTTTCCGCTCCACACTGCTTGTTTAACCACTGAAAGGAAACAAAGCCTATTTAATGTAGCGTTTTATTTTCTGAGTTTTCCAGTAGCGCAACCAGAAAAACTTTTGGGGAGGGGGGAATTGGGCGCCAGTTTCCCCCAAAATGGTCCTTGACTCTACTTGAAAAATCACCAGCAATAATCTGATGGCTGCAAAAAACTTGAGGCAAAAAGGGGCTCATTACTCCCTCTCCCCCCAGGTTGCAATAATGATTTTGACTGCAATGTTACCAATCAATGCGCCAATCAATGAACAACTTTGTTTAAAAAAAAAAAAACTGACTACTTTGAAGGGAAGTTATAACTTTTGATTTTCTCAGTTTTCCATTCAAACTTCAATGTTACCTATCTATTTGTAAATTGATGAATAACTTTGTTCCAAAACTGATTCACTTTTAAGTTAAGTTATATGCATACTGATATTTTCATACTTTCACTTTGGCTAGGTATCTGTTGATTACTTTCATAACAAGAAAATGTAACATGTATTGAGAGCGCCTCGCTGCCTACCCACCACACCACTGGGCTGACCAGGTATTGTATTGAAAGGAAAGCCTGTAAATGTGTTATTTGGTTTTCCTAGTTCTCCATTTTAACTTCAACACTTTAATGAGTGCAATTCTGGGATCCTGCACTCTAACCTAACAACAGTAAAATTTTAATTTCCATTGTTGAACACGAAATATCACATACTCTGAGAATCAAAAATTGATGTGATTATGCGCCAAACTTAGAAAGCAGAGGAGGGGTGAAAATATTCACTCATGTCTAGAAACAATTTTGCTTTTGACAAAGTTAACAAGTATAGAAAAACTTTGATCCTACTCATTAACTTAAGTTCATGTTTTTTTCAAAAGTTGAAAGGAGAGAATCCTTCCTACATACCCTAATTTTTCTATATGAGATTGAAATCCAGATTGGTTAACGGAAATCTGTCAGGGTCAAGTGAATTGAAAAAGGAGGAAATAAGTTTTCTTAATCAAAGTTTGAATCTTACCATCGTTCAAAGCATAACTCTGACAGATTTCAATCCGATAGAAAGATTGCCTAGTCATTGTTCTAAAGCAAATTTATGCTAAATATCAATGTGTGATTTTTCAAGGGATTTTTTGAGTCATTTAAATTGTCTGAGAATTGAAGTAGTAATTTTTCTTTATTAAAGTCATTTTTTCAATGAGTACAAGAGAGAAGTACCCTATCTTACTTGCACTTATAGAATAGAAAGCCAAGTTTAATGAGAAAAATTACGAATTTAATTTTCAGCCTATTTTGATGGTTGTTGGCTCAAAAAATCTATCATAGTAAATGGAGGAGCTGACCTTCCAATACTTAGCGAAGAACTTATTATTTCATTCAAACTAACCAATAAAATAAACAGAGAATTTAGAACAGTGAAAATTTCAAAAAATAGAGAAATGAGTTAGACACAGAAAGAAGGAACCTGCTTTAAAAAATTTCTTTTGAGCCTCATAATTTCAGAAACGTTTGCCGCAAAAACATTGATTGCTCAGACACTGATTGAGAAACCCCACTACCAATCCTAAAGATGTTTCATGTTCTCTTTTTTTTACCTTGTATATTACTCACTTACACCACATGTCAATTAAAGTCTGTTAAATTGACTAGATTTTTATAAATTTTTATTCCGCAATGTAGGAAAAATGTCGAAAAGACAATAATAACTATCAAAAAGTAACAAATCAAACATTAAAATTGGAGGACAGAGAGCACTTAAGATAAACAAGTCATGTCAATTTTGAGCGAGGAGAAACCAGGTTTCAAGCATCATGTTTTGAAGGTGCAAGCAGATATCGTATTGGATTAAATACTAATTAAAAATCATCATTCATTACTGTAAAATTACTGTACAAAAGAAGGGAGCTGCAAAAAACGGGTCTTTCCTATTAACTAAAGAGCTATCAGATGCAGGAGTGATCGGCAGATAGAAAAGAAAGCTGTAAGAAGAAGAAAATAAATGTTAAAGAGCATAGTGAAAAATGCCCGGATGATTGAGGCATTGTCTGGAAGAAGGGCCTGTAAACAAGAAGTGTGCTCTCTTGAAAATAAACATTACTGTTAAACGGAACAACTGTTAATTTCTTTGGAAAAGCAAATCCATTCTTTTAAGGGCCTTTCTTCCAAAGAATAAGATGCGAATCCTGGAATTTGTCTCCTTCACCCTTCCCCCTTTTAAACGTGACTTTACTTTTTATCTCTGTCCTTCTCAAACACATGCATTCAAATGGACGGAGAAAGTGGAATAAAAATCCTGGATCCACTTCTGATCAATAAGCATCATAGTCAGAATTTAGTACATCATGATGAAATCTGAGGACTGACTCTTTGAGCTCTCCTCTCAAGTGCTTCGACGTAGT
This sequence comes from Trialeurodes vaporariorum, assembly GCA_011764245.1. Taxonomy (NCBI): domain Eukaryota; kingdom Metazoa; phylum Arthropoda; class Insecta; order Hemiptera; family Aleyrodidae; genus Trialeurodes; species Trialeurodes vaporariorum. Next base: position 23,529,575 of record VMOF01000002.1, read on the forward strand.
GCTTTTAGTGTCTTGCAATAGCTTTGGTTTTGCTTGGGAACTGCAATTTTTGACTTTTCCTTTGCGATTCAAAATTAAGATTCTAACATTAACCACACCAGAGCCAAGCAAATATCAAGATAAGAGCAAAGGGATATTGAGATATGAGAAAAGCAATATCGAGATGAGAGCAAGGCAATATTAAGAAAAGAGCAATGTATTATAAACATAAGTGCCGCGCAACATCCTGAGCAGACAGAAACAATATCAAGCTAAGAGCAAAGCAAAATTGAAATGAGAGCGATGCAAAGTTAAGACAAGAGTAAAGCAATGCATATGAAAAGTTCAAGATAAGAGTGAAGGAAAATTGAAGCGATGCAACGTCCACAAGAGAGAGGCAATTTTGAGATGAAAGCCAAGAGAGAGAGAGAGAGAGAGAGAGAGAGAGAGAGAGAGAGAGAGAGAGAGAGAGGGAAGAGCTTAAAAGAATCACACTGCCGCTTTATCAACAAGGTTGATGAAAAAGCCAATTCTGATAGAACAGTAAAACTGTGATTACTTAAAAGTAAGGCTTAATTCAAGTCATAAGATAACATTGAGCAACAGTTGGCGATCATTGCCTGCACCTGATAAGGATCTACCGACTAATTCTGTGAAATAATGTAATTAAAACTTAGTTCGTAAATTATACTGTTCATTCATGTCTGAATTTTTTATTTAGAAGATCTTAAGTTTGATAATTATTGTTAGCTCATAATGTGATAAGTGGACAATAATAAAATATTTCTTTTGTCTATGGAGTCATTGCTTTTCAATTTTGATAACTCACAATTTAGAAGATTTTCGTTTGAGTGAAAAACAGGGTTCTCGGTTGTTGAATATGGCTTTTACTAATTTTGTTCACCTTTACAGGCAGTTTAACTTTACTTGGTAAAAAATGCATTTACAAAATAACTAGCACATATTATTTTCATCAAAAGTCCTGACAGACCCTATTTGATTTCCCTCTTAGAAAACTTAGATGAATAAAAAGTAGATGGCGTTACCTTGCCATACAGAGCACAAAGTCAGGAATTCATTCAAAAGAGAAATAATCTTGAAATAGTTTATGAATTATTAATCAAGAATTACAAAAATACACTACATTACTGGCTGACGGGTGATGCTTCTATTCATCCGTGAGCCATCCCCCCACCTTCTGCCCCCAATTAAAAGTTTGGACAAGCGCCAAAGTTCAACCCACAGGCATCCTAAACTACAGGTAGAGGTACGTTATGGTTTGATCATATTGCCGAAGAATGCGCTGTGTAAAACAGAAAGTGCAAACTTATTTGTACAGACTTCATATTTTTGTTCTTTATAAGGAGGTTTAAAAAGTCTATTCTCCCTGGCTAACTTTTAAAGAACTATGGTCGACAGAAATTGAAACTTGATGGCAGCTACTTTAGAGAGAATTCAAAATTTCCAGAAAAGGCGCCCACTGGAGGTGATTAACAGCCTCAACTCTAAATTTTAGAACAGCAAACCCTATTTAATGATACATCCTTAGAAAGAGGATTGAAACAAAGCATTTTACCCTAAATCAGAACTCGACCACGTTTCCAGTTTTTGAGGTATTATATGTTAAATTCAATTTTGACATGTTTTCAAAACTTTGCAATTCCCACTCAAAGAGTCACAATTTAAATGATAAGTGCCTAAATAGTACTTTAAATAGTGAGCACTTTGAATGCAGAAAAATACAGCTGTCCACTAAATTAGACTAGAACTAGAACTATTAGAACTAGATGTTATTTCTTTGGACCCCAGAAATTTTTAAAATTTGTCAACAGTTTTGAGTTAGTGATTCTCAAGAAGCACTTAGAAGCCTAAAAACTTCTATTCAAGCCGGGAAGGAAGAATGAAGTGTCTGGATTTTTTTTATCCTTTTCCCCAAAGCTGGATTATGAGGTTTGAGCTCACCATCGCTTCTTGAATTCATCAATCAAAGTCTTCTGCCAATTCATAAACTGAAAGTTACTTTAATGCATTGACCTGAATCGTTACATGAGAGTAAGAGTGATGAGACATGAGGCTCATGAAACAAGCAAATCCGACCGAATGACATCAATAACTAATGAAGTTGTAAATCAAAAGTTCTTAGTGATTTCATCGGTGAATCTGTTTGTTCAAACAATTATCATCTACTATGGAGCCAGATTTAGATGAAATGCAGATTTTTGAGCTCAGTCCCAACAAAATTATTTCTGATTTTAAAAAAGTTCTAGCTGGATGAAAAATCGGCTACATTCTAGGCAATACATAGTTGGCGCACATCGAAAAGCCTAAAATTGAGCATATTTTTTGTTCGAAAACAACTTTTACAAACTGCAACCAATTTTTTTGGGATCAGTTAAAAAAAATCAAGCGAAAAATGAAGCATGTCCCACAGGCTTGATTTATTAGATTTTCGGTCTCGAAAAAATTAGAAGCCAACAATATCAAAATCTGTGAAAGAGACTGATGGCGCAAATCTTGCTACAGAGAGGTGAGGAATCACCTTAAATCCCAAGAAAAAAGTGTGTTTCTGCTGAGGCCATTCAGAGGCATTTTTCTATACGTCCTTAATAATTTGATTCACTAGGTAGTCCACCCTCCAGGTGAAATGAATTAGACTCTTTAATATTATATATATATATATAAATCTATATTCTTCATGAAGAATATGTTTAACAATATTTACAAAAACCACATAAAATATGAAAAATACATACTCACAACTACATCTTCAGAGGAAACAAAACATACATCTTTACATCATCCTACACCATTTTTTCTCATCTCGTTTAGCTTGATATGGATTGTTTTCTAGTGCGTCCTGCTTCGTTTGTAAAAATGAATGCTGGTGATACTCTGTCATCCACTCGGGAAGAGGTGCATTCCAGTGTGGAGGTGGCTCAGTTCTTTGTTCCCACACATCGTTGGCAAAATGAGCTTTAACTCGAGCTTTCCTCCTTGCATCTTCCCAAATTATGATTCTTTTCTGCAGGGGGGGGAAAAAAGAAGACAGTATGTATCAGGGTGGTATCTAACAATCCGCAGAAATGCGTCTCTTACAAGGCAGATAAGAAATAAGTCTCTTGAGAGAGTAAATACTTAACTTTATTTCAAAATTAATATGACGGCAGGTCCTAAAACGAAGTTTAATAGAATGCAGAATATGCTAGTGAGCTAGAGCCCTAGAGTGGTTCTGACAATCATCATACAAGGAAAAAAATTAGGACACTGCACCGAAATATATCATCATTACAATTATCTCTATTTCCATTCGCTTTTCAGAAAAAATTAATTATTTAGTTAAAATTACTGTTGAAACGAACGTCAAAAATCTTGAATCCAAAATACCCATACAATTTGGCAGGATTGTGCTGTCCATTTTGGAATTTTTACCCACAAATACAGAATTAAGCCAATCTACGAGGCAAAATAAATTTAAGATGCAAAGTTTGAGATCTTCTTCGGTGAACTACTATAGTAGAAATTTGAGAATTTTTTAATGAAACAAACAATATTCATGAAGTTGCCCATAAATGCTTCAATTTAAGATAAGACCTACAGCATAAAGTAGCCCCTTTATGTTAAAGCTCGAGGAGAAAATTAAATCTTTCCTAGTAGGAAGAGCTCGTTTCAAAAGTGAAGGTAAAACTGACTCGTAATCTTTGAAACTATTTGACCATCATTTCCCTTCAAGCTCAATAAAATTGAATGGAACTGGTTTGAAAGTTTTTTTTTTCTTTTTAAAATAATATAGAATCAAATTGTAGGGCTTTACAAGAGTTTTGTTTTGTTCTGAAGAAATAAAGAACCAGAATTTGCCAAAGAACACTCGGTGGATCACACTTAAAAAGCACACAGAATGGGATGAAAGCTAAAAAATTCAAAATAAAAAGAGGAAATTCGTTTCTTTCCATTTTGAATTTTTTTGCTTTGATTCCATTCTGTGTTTTTCATGCGTGTGTTGAATTTTCGGGCTACAATTGGATGTTATTATTGATTGGTGGAAGTGATTCACAAGGTTGTCAAGTCTATTCAAAACTTGGAATAAATTCAATTAGCTATCGAAGAGTTTTGAATGGGGCTCTTGCAAAATTTTGCTATAGGGGACTGAAGAGTTGATTCTTGTATAAAAACCTGTACAAATGACAATGAGTACACTAAAAAATTGCGAGATTCACTCTCAGAATCGAGCTTAATGGCAAAGAGACGCAGGTATCATGGGAGATTCCTATCTAAATTGAGACATATCTCTGTGTTTCCATAGAGAAAGTGACAAGTTAGACAGGAATCTCCCATCATACCCGCGTTGAACAGCCATTACAAACTTGCCATTACAGCAGTCACATGAGTTTATTACTGAATTTTAGACTTTTTCAGAATGATTTTTGTGATTTTTGCTGGTTTATACATCACATTGGGCTATTCATTTGCTTACAGCAAAAGTTTGCAAGAGCCCCAGTTAGATATCTTCCAAATTTGGAATAGACTTGAAAACCACCTGACTCGCCTCCATCAATCAGCTTCCTTCATTCTAATGCAGTCTATTTGTAATACCTCAATTTCAAGTAACGGCCTGCAGGTCAGTTTAGTTTTGAACTCTGAAAGAAGATCTAGTGCAAAAAGAAGGAAAATTAAAATACTAACTGCAGCCTCCAAGTCATTATCACTTTTAAAATTTTTACAGTCTCTGTAATTTGACTTCCAATCACGGCAGTCCGCTGTTTCTCCATCAATATAGAGCTGATAGAATCGTCCCTTCAAACTAGCACATTCGGTATATTCCGTATTGTAACTACTGCACGGTCTTATCTGGAAAAAACAAAAATACATAACAAACGAGCTGAATAATTTTTTACACAATCCAGGCTTGCTAAATACCAATAAATGGAAGAATCATAATAGCAAGAATTCGGTGTTACAGTCAAACCCAGATCAAGTGGCTGTAAACAATCTTCGACAAAATCCTCCCACCACAGTAGAATGAGCAAACTTGTCAGCTAACCGTTACCAGTGCCAAGACTTTTCCCTCTGTCATCGGAATTGGCGCTCCATTCAAGTCTCCTCCAGTCAGCAAGCGTGCATAGTGGAGAGGGTAAAATTGAGTGTAGACTCAATTCAGGTTTCTAACTTCCTTCACTCAACTCATTTCTGCTGAGTTACTTTGGAATGGGGCTCTAACTAATTTTTGCTACATGCAATTTTCTTCCGTGAAAATCAGCGCAAATGACAATGAGTATACTAAATAAAAATCACTCACGCTCAGTGACAGATCCAGAAAATTTTTCTGGGGGGGACATTATGAAATTTGAAGCATTGGTGGAAGCAATTTCGGGCTATTTCTTACAGAAAAAAGGCAAAATTTGAGGCTTCTGGGGGGGGGGGCACATGCCCCTGTGCCCCCCCCCCCCATTGGATCCGCCACTGCTCACGCTCACAAAATGACTATTTATTGAACTAAAGTCATTTTGTGAGTCTGTGAGTGAATTTCGTATTTTGTTAATTATGCTGGATTTTACGCAAGAATAAACTATTCAATCGTGTACAGCAAAAGTTGGCAAGAGCCCCATTGTTTGAACAATAAGACTTTTCATTCATTTCTTAATCTTGTTCCTTGAATATTTTCTTGAAAATCGTTTCAAGGAAAATAGAGGATACTTTGCAAGCTAGAGCAGGACCATTTTGAGTATATCAGGTTCTGACAAATAACAGTGCCTGCTTCCTAACTGCCTCAAAGCGTATCGATGAGTGGTTGATTAGCATCGAATCGAAACTCTGCGCTGACCAACTGCTCACTGATGCTTACTGATGCAGTTCAGAAGCAGGCACCTCTACTTATCAGAATCCGAAACTCAAAATGGTCCTACTCTACCTTGAGAAAGTTCTGGGAAATGTCATCAATGAGGTAAGTTTTGGAATAAGGCAACTATTTGATGTTTTATTTTGGGCAGAGCTAAACGCTTTCCCTTCCATGCACAGAGATAGATTTTAAAGTAGGTAACTGTTTATGAGTTCCGATAGATAGTGTCAGCATCAGAGACGCATGACAGGTTGGTTAGTGCTTACAGGTTACGAAGGTGAAAGCAGTTTGGCGCAGTGGCGGCTCGCCAGATGAAGCAAGTGAGGCGACAGGGAGCCATCGCCTCACATTTTGAAGTTTGAGAAAGAAAGAAGAAAAATTAAAAAAATAACTTATAAAGGTTGAAATGGTTATTATTCCATCATCCTTTGTTTCAATAGTCCAAAAAGTATGAATGGAACAAAAATATTCAAAAAAAATTATGTGAAAAGCGTTTAAAAAAAAATCCTGTGCACCTCTCATTTTCGTCGCCTCACCTTCACGAGCCGCCAGTGGTTTGGCGGTCCATGGAGGTGAGGTCACAAAAATAAGAGGTGCACCTAAGGTTTTTTCTTTTAAATACTCCATCCCTAAACTTCCCAAGGATTCAATGTATTAATCAAAATGTTTCAACTATTGAAACAAATAACAATGGTAAAATAATCTTTTAAAGTCTCAATAAATAGTTACTAACTTTCCAATTATTTCTCTTCACTTAAAAAATAGTTCATACCACCTCACCTCACCTCACCTAGGAGCTGATTCTGCTCTTTTAGACGAGACAAGACGAGATGGCGGGAATCGACCAATCTCAATGGTTTAAACGGCGTCATATGACAGTATTCAAGTCATTAGGTCTGTAATAAACGACTCGAACGACTTCAAAATTGTCACATCGTACAAACCAATGGGAAAATGATCGATTCCCGCTATCTTGTGCCATTTCGTCCAAAAGAGCAGGATCAGCCTCCTGACAAGCTGCCACTGGGTTAGAGACAAAACACACACAGCTACTTTCCAATTTGATAACATCTAGAGATCGGTTCAGCTATGATATTGCTGTGGAGATCTGCTTGTTTGTATGCACGAACAGACGTCCTAACTTCCAGTTAGCTTGTAAGAACCAAAACTTAAAATGCTTCTGCGCTAACTACAGAAAGAGTGACCAACTGAGCTGATAATGAAGAGGAGCTGAACTCACCATCCATTTATAATTAGCAACAAAGTCTTCAAGAGGCTTGCGCTCTTCCTGCTTATCAACACTTCCTTCTTTGGCCATGGTAGAAAAAATATCAGCGGATCAAAGGCTGATTTAGTGTATTACTGATGATGGAGGTGAATGATTCAAGAAAATTTCATCAAGGTACTTTGATTGGAAGGACTCACAGAACACCACTCTTCGATAAGAGGCACCTGATAAGGAAATTAATGAGTGAAGTAATTACTTATTGGGTCAAATTAATAATTTCTCTCACGGCTTATTTGCACTTTGTCACAGAAACTAGAGGACTTTAGAGGTATTATCAATTCTTCCGGATGACAGGTTAAGCAAAAACCTTTCCCTTTACCGCACTTTTCAAACTAAAATAGGAAACCAAGAGTCACATTTTTCACGCATCGCACATGTTCAAGATATTTTGAGGTTACTGCTTCCTTTAGTTCCTTTGTTTTGATTTTAACCAAAGATTATATTACAGAAATCAATATCATAGACTGTTTAAAAAGTCGGCTTATACAGGGTGTCCGAGAAATGAGTTCACACTTTTTGTATGAGATCTTGCTGGGGGACGGAAAATTTGAGAAATTCAGGAAAAAACCAATGCCCTTGTAAGACTCTAGGAAAAATGTCAAAATCTCAAAAATCTTCCTGCGGGACGGTGGGGAGGGTTCCAATCCCCCCCCCCCCTCCCACGAGGACTGGATCCGCCAATACCCGTAGGTAATGGATTATTGAAAGTAGTTTTTTAAGGAATCATCACTCCTTTTCATAGCTTGAGAAATTCAGTTATATTTTTGAGTTTTCCACAAAATAACAAAGACATTGATGAATCACCTTTCACAGTCATCTTTTTATTGAAAGGGAACCACGTAAGTAAAAAGGAAGAAAAGATAATAACTTGACATTTTTGTTTCTTCGGGAATCGGGGTCCTTTCATAAGGGCAACACGCACTACTTCACTTTGCGCAGACTTGTTTTCATGATGAAGTTAATTGGCTTATTTTCAAAATGGGTAAATTTTGAAAGCACTTTTGTACCATTACTTATCAGAATTCAAAAGTAGAACAGAAAGATTGCTGAACTAAAATCTGGTCTGATCAGAGCGTGTAAAAGAATGCAAAAAGCAGGAAAAGTCAGCAAAAATTACTCATAATAATTTTCTTTCCAAATTATTCAGTTCCATTGAATCTAGCCGTGTCCAGGTCATGCCGCTGGACCACACGTGTACATTCCCAGAAATTCGCTCTCATGCACTGCTTCAGAGAGATGATTTCACTGATTGACCAAGGAGCTGATTAACAATTGAGTCGAGACGACTTTGATGCATTGCATCTTACTTATGGAAACCAAACATAGTTCGTCGCAGTCAAACATTCACTCGTAATCGGCTTCCTCCTTGTCACCAGTTCTTACAGCTTTGAATAAATCCAAAACTCATCTTACGATTTTCTTCGGCTCAAGGAAACTTTAGCTCAGAATAACAAAGCCCAAAGCTTGTTAAAAAATTACTGTATTGCCATAAGGTACAAGCTGGAGTCCCCGTTTGTGAAAGAGTCTTGCCACGTGAAGAATGAAGAAGAAGGGTGGCATAGGAGGCGTCCACTCTGATTGGTTGGGTTTGCCGAGGAGGTTTTCCAACGGTCATCTTACGGAGAATAGCACAGAGAACGCCTCCTTGAGCTCTGTGACAGCCTGAAATCCAGCAGCCAATCAGAATCGATACCCCATATGGCAAGACTCTTTAATAAACAGGGACTCGAGTACGAGCGGGAGTCCCAGTTTAGTTTAAAATCAGTTTCGAAGGAGAAAAAAATATTCATTTGCCAAAGCTTCCAGAGGTCAAACCAGCTCTCACATTTGAAAGAAGAGGCCCAAAAACTACAAGCTCTTTTTTAGAACTACTCATGAGAAATTAAAATACCATTGGTCAAAGAAGTTCAAATCAGGGCTGCAGACCCTTGAGTTAAATTGACATGCTCACAGAGAGCTGATTGAACACCATCGAGTCGAGCAAGCTAATTGGGTAAAAACAGTTACATGACATCTTGGGAGCCAAGTTGACTTGATTGATACATCGCTAACTCGACCAGCTTCTGTCCTAAGTCGAGTCTCGCTTGGATGCTGTATATTCAATCAACTCAATCTGATGCGATTAACTCCCTGATCCAACAAAGAGATGGTTTGGGAGAGCCTACACAGCATACAGGCATGAGTCCCCGAAAAATTCAGCTTTTCTGAGGATTTTCCAGCTTCCACACAATTAAGCGTTAGCTCAAGCGCTGTTTTAACTTATGTCATGACTCATACTATAGCCGATAGGCTCCTTTGAATCACAAGAAATAAATAACATAAGTAGTAGTACTAGTGAAGTCTTGCCTTCTAAACTTGAAGGTTCGTTATGCTAGTGTTTGCCAACTTTGAACTTGGATAGCTCTAAAACTATTCATACTATTTTTATCAGCCCAAGAGAACTTTTGGTTAGAATAATGAGAACAATAATTCTATTCATTTATTTAGTTACTTTATTATTTCATGAAGAGGTAATTGCCTTTTTCAAGCTAAGGTTCGAGTGAAGCTTGAAGTTCAAGAAAACAACAATTTATATAAAAAAAAAAAAAAAAAAAAAAAAAAAAAAAAAAACAACAACAAAAATCCCCCTTCTTCATGGCAAAAAATTTCCAAAATTCATCAAAGTCATTATTCACCAGGTGTCACAGGAAATGTGCACAGTCCATTTGATGACGAGAATTGTGCATTGGCACATTCAAAAATTCAATTGATTAAAGCAGTCTTACGGACACACTTATTGATCTATAAAATATTGCTTTAGGAGAATAAAAGAATACACCCAAATCTATCATCAACTACTGTTTTTATTTCAACAAGATCTTGAAAATATTCACCTGCGATTACAGTTTAACAAATGCAACTGATCTTCCCTTCAAGACAAGTGAAAATACAATTATTTCTAATTCACAGAGATATGTGACTCTGCGGCAGGCAGTTTGCTGTGATTTAAGTTGCAGAGGGGGGAAAACAAAAACAATAGACGTATTAAATAGGAGTAGCGATCAACTGAGGAGTACAAAGTAAATACACAAAAGTAAATGAGTGTAACTTAAACGTGATCTGATAAAGTAACAGCAAAATTAGATTTAACATAAAAAATATCAATTACTGACAACAATCTTAAAATATTACTTTGAAAGCAATAGTAAATTAAAGGTTAAGAAAGGGGGAGATTGACTTTCGAAGCAATTATGAAAACAATAAACAATAAAAATGAAGAGATTGGTGCAAAATAATACATTGAAGAAAAATACCGAAGTATTTGATATTGTTTTTGCCAACAATTGACCACAAAAATTGTTCCGGTTGTGAAGTTAAGATTGAGACCAAGATAAAGAAAGGGGAAGTGACAAAAAGCTAGAAATCTTATCTTGAAAAGTTACCAGGCCAAAAAAAAAAAAAAAAAAGATATAGGGATTAAATTAAAAAACTCGACGAACTCAAAAGTGAAAACCCTTTCTGGTTAATACTATGTGAAGGCACAAATCAGAATTACAGCGATAGTGAGATATGCTCTTGGGATGACCGCAGTAGCTGAATATTTGTTCTGCCTTCACTCTCAGAGAATCTGGAGATGAAATGATAACAATAATAACAAAAATAAGAATATTAACAAAGAAAAAAATCAGCGCGAGTTTGAAATTATGGACACCAAAACAGAAATAGACCGGAATTGCTCTTTAGTATACAACTTAATCGTAAGAAAATTGATTGGCAGTCAGTCTCTGAAATAAATTGAAAGAATTGTGCTACAGAGGAGTGTAGATCATTGTTTTTGAGGTAAGAAGTAATTTAGAAATCTAAAGAGAACATTAAAAACAAGATTAAAGGATGCAGTTTTTTTTTTGTAATTTTACATGCATTTTAAAAGAAGGGGGTTTAAGATTTCTCATAATTGGAAACAGGAGGTAAAAGAAATGAGACTAGATCTCAAGGGGAAAAAATAAATTAAAAATAAATTGGCAAATTTGTGATCTTGAAATGATATTAGGTTAGTCCCTTTGGACAGTAAATGAATTCTTTCCAATTTCCTTACTGGGACAATACGGTGAGAAAAAAAAAGAAAAATTCACTCAGTGAGATGTTTTTAATTAAGAGATCCTTAAATTGAACCAAAGTACAATTTATCAGACTTATTCTTCAGTCTCATCTTGATTTAAATGAAAATGATTGACCATGTTAAAAACGTTTTGGAAATCCTTTCGAATCTTTTTCATACGACCAATAGTTCTCTTTCCTTTCATGTTAATTTTCTTCCATTATATGCCTGTTGAAAAAAGAATTTGCTTTTTTTTCTTCTTTTTGCTAATAGAAGTGGCTCCATCGACATCTGAAAAAAAAATAAAAAATGAAAAAGGGTTATTAGATTATGAAGGGGAGACTTTAATGAAATTAACAAACTTGAATTGAGTAGAGCGTTAACGAAAGTATAGAAATCAAGTCAGGACCGGTGGCCTCTTCTATACAATGAGTTAAATTATGAGTGACTTTCAAGAGCGCAGTAAATTGAAGAATAGGAAATTTGCAAGGGTCTGAAATGTTGTTTTTTTTTTTTAAAGAAAGTGAAAGTACTAAATGAGCTTAGAACAATGGTGCCTTTGGTTTTTTCTGAACTGTCACGGTTTTGGAGATACACACAAGTGAAGTTGTAAAAAAACAGGTGTGTAGTGATGTCACAACGCGGAATTTCCATTTAAAAAAAAAGTATTTTGGGCCTAAATGTCATCTCCGGAACTATGGGACTTAATTAGAAACCAAAGGCATCTTTTTTCTCAGCTCATCAAGTACTTTCATTTTCTTTATAAAAAACACAACATTTCAGACCCTTGCAACTGCCCCATTAGCACTATTCAAAATAAAAGAATTGAACAAGCCAGGGGTTGTAAATGGCCTATTGAGGTAAGCACACCAACTGTTTCAACTGAAACAAATTCGACAAAGTGCCATTCAGTCACAACAAAAGGAGGGTTCAACAGACAACAATCAAATATGCCTGAGATTATTTTGTTGGCATGAAAAAGTGATGCTCTTCGCAATTCACACTTATACTTTGAGAAACGGACAATTTAGTTGTTAGTTTTGCTGATCGGCGTAAAATCAAAAAAATGTTTCAATTCCCCCCCTCCCCAAACTAAGACAAATGAAAAAACTATAATGAATTAATGAATTGATTCTCCAGAATGTGATAAATCATTCTGCAGAAAAAACCTGTGCAACTGTGATCGTTATCACCCTTTAAAAAATGAAAAATAAAAAGGAGCTTTGAAACCTTGGATTCAATCCAGTTTACAGCGTGTAATCTAACAATGATGCTTTTGTCTACTTAAACCCTTGCAGAAGATTGAATTTGAAGGCGCTCACAGTGCACTAACAAGTTGGGTTTAAAAAGACAAAATGTCAAATCGCTATATTGCACCCTACAAAGTGATGGGTCTGATCCAGAATTTTCCTAGTTCCTAGCCCAGGATTTTAGCTCCAAAATCTTTGAATCATAATCCTAAACCATCTCAAATCTTTCTCATTACGAAGAATATTCAATAACTTTCCTTAAAAACCCAACTTTCCATTTTTTCCAGCGAGCAACAACTAGAGAGGGACTACATCATGTTATGAGTCCTAACCCAAAATGAGGCAACAAAGACAGTTTTTTTGCCTCTTGTTTCTAACCTTAAATCAAAAATTGCAATTAAGCTACCTGCAGCTTTTTGATACAACCATCCAGATGAGAAAATGTTGGTTACATCCGATACACGTCAGTTTTTTGTTTGTATACACCCTTCCAAAATAAATAGTAATATGGATTTTTGTGTCCAGATAGCCACTCCAACATACTTTCATCTTCACTTCGAATCACTTTCAAATCAATTTGCCACAACTTTCAATTTAAGGTAAAAACATTGGTGGCAAACAAACCAAGCATGCGTAAAACATCCATAAGATATCTCCATTATAGCTGCCTTCAAGGTTCAAAATTACGTTCCAGAAGACCTTTCTATAGTTCTAGCTTGTTGACTTTTCCACTTTTTAAATTTCAGAGGACATCATCCTTACAATGAGGACATTCATACCTGATAATCCTTGAGTAGTTGACTGACAGAAAATGTTCACAGTTTCACTGAGGGACGGTCTACTTGGTGGTGATGAACCGACGACGGGAAAATCCACTGAGGCGCGGTTATTATTTCGATTCCGTTTGCTTATGCTGGGCCAAACACTTGAGGTTTTTGATGAATTAGACATAGCAGGAAAACTTTTCCCATCACGTAGCATCTGAAAAAAGAAATTTCGATAAAACAAACCGAAAAGTAGGATAGGAAGAGTAGGGTAGAGGATCTCATTTGTGAGCGACGAAAGATTTGAGGATTTACAGTGAACAGAATTTAGAGACGGTAATCATAAACTTTGACCGGCCATGCTGTAATGGGATTTATCATAGCCTAAACTGATCTAACCTAACTTCACAGGAGTATTGGTTGAGTTGGGTTGAGTCTATTTGGCTCTATCCCTAATAAACCAATACTCCTGTGAAGTTAGGTTAGATCAGGTTTGACTATGGTAGGTCAGGCAAACTTAGCGTAGCCGGTCAAAGTATACAATTACCTTAGAGACTACTGAACCGGTATCTGATTAGTTAGCGCAAATCAGCCTGTCCTCAAACCAGTATCTGATAGGTCAATTTGAATCAATTTCTACTCAAACAGGCTTATGATTGGGTGAATTAAATACATCATGTTGACTTCAACAGTTACATCATTAAATTCAAAATCAAGATTTCAAGTACTCAAAGATAGGTGATCTTTGAAAAAGCTTAGTCACCGATTTTAATTCATACTTTCAAATTCCAGGTTTTCTTTCATTAATTCTAATTACAATCAAATTTTGCAGAAGCTGAGGAATGCAGTGTTAAGATAAGACAATTTAATAATCGCAGCCAAGACCGGTTCGAAAGTATTTTTCTTTTCTGCTTTGTTTGACGCGAGGATAAAACTCAGGACTGAAAATTAGCTTAAGATAAAGGTGATTTCAACACATCAAAGTTTCATTTTGCCAACAGGTTATAAAATTGCTCTTGTGGAAGAATTCAAAGGACCAGACATTTTGTTTGACTTAAACATAGTTCGACACAACAGAATTTTACTGCGCTTGATTTTTCCAGATTTTGCTCAATGCTTGACAACTTATTACTTGCTTTTAACGGAGCAAAACTGGCAAATTTTACTTGCACAACTTTCAATACTTTGCAATTATTCCATACGTTATTGAGAAAAAGAAAACACACCTGAGCAAAAGACAAGGAGTTTGGATCCCTGTTTGCTTCCTCTAAAGAGACAGATGCCACTGCTGCAGTTATGGGAGAAACAAAATCGGTAGATCCACCACCTGGTTCCTCAGATCTGATAACATAAAAACAAACAAAACCGTCATGGATTGTCTCAAAAACACTGGACTTCTGCAAATCATTGAAAGGAAATAAGGGGGGGGGGAGAGATAAAATTCTATGCCTAAGGGCACAAAGCACTAATTTCACACACCTACTGCAAACCCAATTAGAATTTCACCCAGTGGGTCCGTTGCAAACTAGGGGTCTCAGCTGTTTCAAAATCACTTGAAAATAACGTTCAGAGTATAAGGAAGTTCCACAATAGACCAATTGCATGTGTTTCAAAATGGATTGATTTAGTTGGAAAAATGAAAGTACTTGGTGAGAACAGGGATATTTTTGGTTTTCTTTTTGCCTTTTTGGACAAGCGGTTCCGGAGAAATGATGCCTTATTCAAATTTACGAGAATACATATGTTTAAATGGGGATACCTATCGGGTGATGTCATGGGACACTTAATTTCCACAACTTTAAACCTGTTTTCCTCCATGATCCAGTACCCGAAAAAATGTGTACAAATTACCTCTTACTCAGTTCATGTAGTACTTTACAATAAGACAATAAAAAAACGGTATGAAATTGGTCCATTGGCTCAGAAAATTAATAACTGCGTTCAAACAAAATTCTAAGATAGTGGTAAAATAAGCAGGTCATAAAGGGGAGTTCAACCTAATGGCAACTTTCTATGCTGAGAAAAAAGATTCATCCTGGAGAAAACTATAATTAGATGGGATTTCTCTAAGTGACTCGCTCATTTAACCGCCATCTTGTATTTCTCTTAACCTATTGACATGTACAGGGGAGTCGGACAAGTCATGATTTTGGAGAGATTTATTCTACCAATCTGGCGATCTCTCAGTAACGGAACAACGAGTTCATGAGCTTGCAGCGTTTTCCGATACATGGCACCACTCACCTCACTCTACCTCAGAGACAACAGAGGAGACGCACGCACTAGCCGATTGCGCAGTGGACGATTTTATTTTCGGGGACTCAACAAAATAACATGGGGAACAACATCCAACGGCTCCTAGGTGGATTATTGACCAACAACCGAAACATTGATGCTTCGTTCTGATTGGCTACTGACCTCAACATCTTTGCTCAAAAGTCCACGTAGTTGAACGTTGCTTCCTTGGGACACAAAAAAAAAAAGTTGGCACTATGAGCAAGATAGGTAGTGCGTGGTCTCTGTTGTCTCTGCTCTACTTTCACGGTTTCACCGTTAAGTTGGCCAGGAGCTTAAAATGAACACAAAAGCATTGTTGTTCAACAATTTCTGTGAAATTAAATCACATGTCAATGGGTTAAAACCTTTCCTGGGTTCAAGAATGAATTTTGAGACATTTTGATGCTTCCTACCTATTTGATTTTCCCACAAATTTAAACAGGATTCAAGCCTACATAGCAAAGTAACAAAAGTTTATGACAGACCCATTTGAGTTTCAAATAATTGATAGTGAAGAAAAACTTGCCTGATTGGCATAAAGAAAGCATCGTTTGTGCCACACTCTGGGAAATGTTGATACGAATCAAGGCGGATGCGTCTTCTTGGTTCAGGATATTGACCGTACATCTTCTTTTCATTTTCTTCAATTTTTTTCTCACGCTTACGTTCTTCACGAGCCCGTTTTGTACGACGACGCTCTCTACCTTCCAGTTGATCTGAAAAGAAACAAACCAAATCAAATTTTACTGGTAAAAATCATAGACAAAAGAAAATAAAAAATTTGTAGTATAAATAATAAAATCCAGTTGCCCAAATATGGTGGTTCATTATGCTGGTGTTTCACAGCAAACAACAAACATGCAAAAAAAAAAAAACAAGCAGGTTGAAAAGCAATGAGACTGACACAAAATAGTTCACAAATTGAAACTCTTGTTTTACTTTTCTGTTAGAAACATTTGTTGAAACTTAAAATCAAATGGTAATTTAAATTCCTAAAGCAACCAAAGTAAGTACAAACTTAGATGAGAAATGTCAAACTCGAAACTCTCCTCATTATCCTTTGCTCAGTCTCCTTTGTAAGCTCTCAAAGTCAAACCAGAATGAAGTTTCATGGGATGTCTAAAGGAAAGAATGCAGTATTTGTTTGTTAAATGTCTTCATTCTTTTACCAATTTCTAAACTTTGAGTCTTTCTGTCCTATTCTTCCCATTTTGTTTATCTTCTGCCACTATTCTAAGTTCCATGCTTGAATCATGAATAAAGAGATTATTAATATTACAGATTACTTTGTTTACCTCTACTAAAATATGTGACTATGATATTTACATACTTCAAAAAGAACAATGAAACTGGATCTTAGAGTGAACAAAAATAATTCAATTTTTGGACTTCTGATCTACTTGGAGGAAAAAAATTGTGAAACGCATCATTCTCTGCAAAATATAATGGGTTGATTTAGAGAGTTTCTTTACCTTTGAAAGTTTCAATCACTTCTTTGGAGACAAGGCTGTCCAGATTAATTTCCACAACTTCAAACTGGCAAGTAAGGGGTAAATGCTGCAGATAGCGCAATCGTTTCCTTAACTCTTCCGTCATCGAGCCAGATTCTTTTTCAAGGACATGCCCGGTAATTGTATGAGGGCAATTTTCCAGTGATCCAAAATTCATCTCCAACATGCGGGTGTTGATGGCATGTAGGAAGACCTGTTGACCATCCGATGCTGGAGGACACAGATAAAAAAATAGATGGTCATTAGTAACAAGAATTAAACTCATGGCAAAAAAAATTGAGCAAAAATGCAAACTGAAACCGCGGAGGTTTCGTTTATGTGGTAGTAAGTCGATGAAAGTAGTGTATAATATAGAGCGTGTAGCTCAAAATGGTTCATTTTTCCAGAGATTCTTCAATTAACTGATAGATTTTGACACTTTAAAAAGAGCGCAACAACATTTTTGCAGAAAATTACGTCAGAATCAATGCACTAAAAATGCAACAGACCGATTGGGTGATTGTGAGATCCAGAATTTTGAATATGGAGCTCAAAATTTAGGATACTTAGCAGCTTCTTCTGCCTTAAATTGCAAGTATTTTAATTTGAAACTTGGTTTGCAGAATTAAGTCAGGATGTAGCAGGGGTGCAAAATGTGCCCGATCTAGCGATCCGCGGATTGCGTGAAAGTGAGGAAATTTCTAGAAAAGTGAGGAAATTTGTCCAAATATTTTTGTTTGTTTTTGTTTTTCTTTTGTTTTTAATAATGGCGATAAGGATTTCCCAGGAAAATAGTGTAAAAAATGAGAAAAAATAGGTCATTTTGAGTATACAGGGTGTTTCTAAAACTTATGTCATCCTTTCTACCACGTATATTTGAGGTTAAAATAAGACCTTTTTTTCCTATAAACATGTGTCCGAAAATGCCCCCCTTTTGAGCTACAGCCCCCCAAAGTTTTAAAAAATTGTTTGTTTTTTTGGTATATCGACCATAATTATAAACCAAATGTCATGAAAATTGGTGTCGCGGGGTACTTTTACGCGTAGAATCCATTAATGACCTCGAGAAATTCAGAAGTGAGGTCTGACTGTATTTTTCATGCAAACTTTTACCTTCAACGACACAAATTTTATGCAACGGATTGGAAATTTGAAAAATAAAAACTGAAATCAGATGGGAAAAACTCTTAAAAGATATTTGGTCCTTTTTGTTTTGGTCGATACGACGCGTATTAAGCGAGATAATCGCTGCACAAGGTGAAAAGTCAGCGCTTTTACTATAGCGGGCGGGCCGAAGTAGCAGCGGAGTGGCGGGTTGCATACTTATTGTCGCTCTTCATGATAAAAGCGCTGACTTTTCCACCTTGTGCAGCGATTATCTCGCTTAATACGCGTCGTATCGACCAAAACAAAGAGGACCAAATATCTTTTTAAGACTTTTTCCCACCTGATTTCAGTTTTTATTTTTCAAATTTCCAATCCGTTGCATAAAATTTGTGTCGTTGAAGGTACAAGTTTGCCTGAAAAATACAGTCAGACCTCATTTCTGAATTTCTCGAGGTCATTAATGGATTCTACACGTAAAAGTACCCCGCGACACCAATTTTCCTGACATTTGGTTTATAATTATGGTCGATATACCAAAAAAACCAACAATTTTTTAAAACTTTGGGGGGCTGTAGCTCAAAAGGGGGGCATTATCGGACACATGTTTATAGGGGAAAAAAGTCTTATTTTGACCTCAAAAATATGTGGTGGAAAGGATGACATAAGTTTTAGAAACACCCTGTATAGGATGTTGAAATGTTAAAATGACCAAAAAAAAGTCATCATTTTCAAATTTTTGTGAGGAAATTTTTTAAAATCCTGTGAGGAAATAAGTCATGGATCGCGTGAAACTTCCGAAGTTTTGGAACATTTTGCACCCCTGGGATGTAGAATTTAAAGAGTACATTTGAGGAAAAACATGGCTTTTAGGGAGATCCCCTCATTCTTCTTCCTAGCTTCAACCGAATATTTTAATGGGTTTGAAGCATCAAGATTTTGAAACTTACCTTGATAAAAGAAGTAATGATCAGATTGTTGATTGTTTATAGCCGGAACAGCATGGAATTCTAGATCTTCCGGAGAGAAATAATCTTTCACAGGCTCAATGCCTTCTTCGCCACCTTCACTGCTCAGACTTTCATACCTTGTACGATTATCTGGCCCATCATTCTCGGCAGATTCAAAAGGAGGGGCACAGTCCTTTAGTGCCTCACTTTCAACATTTTCATTGATGTCCGGTGCCACTATTGGCTCAGCGTCAGGATTGTCACAAGCCATCACATTAGAGTTGGCCACATTTAAAGAATCGCACTGATCGTTTGCAGACAGATTGTCATTTATAATGTTCTCCTCCACAGCACCAGGCACTTCCACTTCTTTACCCAACTGAGAATTAAAAATTTAACAGATTGATAACTCCAAAAAAGAGATTATAGTGGACTTAAACAATTCACAGAGTCTTAAAGTCTTTCAAAATCTGTCAGTTGACACAATGGTGCAGCGTGCAATTTGGCAATGTTTTTGTTCGTTTAAACTCGTGGAAAAGGTTGAATTTGAGGGTGTTCACCTAACACTTGTTTATTTGATCTTTGCAATGAGTTTAAATGAACAAAATGTTACATTGCCAAATTGTACTCAATGCCACCCAAGTAACCATCTTCACAAAGCCAAATCAAACAATTTCAAGACCACAAATGGTAAGAGATAAAATTTTCTTCAAAACCTTGTGCGCTCATTAAAAGAACTACAGTTTAACGTCAGAAAAAAGTTACATGATAATGGGGCTCTTGCAAACTCTTGCTGTGAGCGAAAGACTAGTCCAATCACATGAAAAAACCAGCATAAATCACGAAAATCACACTAAAAAAGTCTAAAATTCAGTAAAAAACTTAGAAAACAGCTGT
The DNA here is from genome assembly GCA_011764245.1 of Trialeurodes vaporariorum. NCBI lineage: Eukaryota > Metazoa > Arthropoda > Insecta > Hemiptera > Aleyrodidae > Trialeurodes > Trialeurodes vaporariorum. Next base: position 23,549,485 of record VMOF01000002.1, read on the forward strand.
AGTGGCAAAATCGTAATGGCAGAGCTACACAGGTATCATGGGAGCTTCCTGTTTGATTTGTCACTTTCTCAACGGAAACTCAGAGACATGTCTTAATTTAGATAGGAATCTCCCATTACACTTGCGTGTCTCTTTGCCATAAAGCCCCATTCCTTCATTTGAACAGGGATTAAAGAAGTTCTATAGCTACGTTATTTGTACCAATAAGAGAAACTCGACAGCAAATTCTAAAAGCTAAGTTAAGAGACAAGCACGGCCCACCTGTTATAGATTTTTAAACTCACAAGTGCCTAGAAAAACAATATGGAAACATTCAATTCGAGACAGACGAAGTGTAATTTAACTTACTAGTTTCAGGAGGGCTATTTTTCTTTCCTTCACTGCTTCAAGAGCTTGTTCCACAAAGCAAAGTTCAGGACATCCCTCGTCTTCTTTCAATTGATTCAAGAGCTGCTTTTCTTCAACTTCCACAATATTCAATACCTGATAAATAAAATTAGAAAATAGTACAATCACTAGAGCAAAGAGACGAAAATTAGCGAGATTTTTGGCGAGACTCTCAGAAATTTCAATCCAAGAGATTGCATCAACGGTCCATTCTTAATCTCATCCATTATTATTCATCATTCTCATTCCACCTTGCTCTTGAATTTTTCCTTATTTTGCTTTTGCTTTAGTTTTTTGGTTTATTTATTCAACACTTAAATGGTCAAAGCCGCTTATAAAAGGCTAAATGGATTTTTTTTTTCAGCGAGTAATTCTTCAGATTTTTTCACAGAAAGTTTCTTTATTCAACGATTCATTTGAGAAATTTTGTCACAATGATCTAAGTTGAAATTTCTCTTCTCCTTCCTTCAATATGACTGTTGACTAGTGAGGAGGAGAGTTAACTGAGGATTTAAAGAATATTGTAATTGAGTATAAATGTTCGAGGTTAGTTCCTGAAAACTAGAACTGCCTCGCTTTAACTAACCTCATTATTATCGGCAATCAATAGCTTAGCATAAGCTGTGTCCAGCTGTTTCTCAGTGACCGATAGAGGTTTCTCAAAATTGTAAGCCTCAAACTGTGTGACTGGTACACATTGCATTGAGCCCTTTGCGCGTTTCATCAGCTTGAGAGTTATGGGCTCACCCACAGCACAGAAAGACCTTGGCAGTGAGGTTACACTAAACGTAAAAAAGGTAAAAAAAAAAAAAAAAAAAAAAAAAAAAAATTAAGATAAAATCTAGTGAAATAAGACAAGCAGCCATTTCAGAGTATAGAAATGGTAGAGGAGATACAACCTCAGAAAACAACTTCATCACAGACCCCTTTAATCAGAATACCGTATTTATTTGTGTACAATGCATACCTCATTTCCCAGGAATACATGTTCTACAAAATGGGGTAGGCCATAAGGATATCACCAGTATTACTTTAGACTCAGCCCACAACGTATCATTTGACAAGCTGCTCCGGAGAAAGCTGATACACAACCTATGAGCGATTTGACTCTAATCAACGACAAATCTCTCTTGTTGTCACTTTTTTGTAGGCTCTGCCCACTTCTTTCGTTTATCCTGATGATGCTTTTAATCACCAGTTGAAAAGCGGCATTCCATAACTTAGTCAAACTCTCAAATCAATCACTGATTCCTTCTCAAAGCCACTTTGTCTCCACTTTTCTCACCCTTGAAAATTTGAGGTGAGCGTCGTACATGAGAAAATACCGTAGCAGAAACGCAACCAGGGGGTTAAATTCTAACTAGATGAATCAGGCATATTAGGTTGAATCAATGGCTGATGATAGGATGAGTCTAATATCAGAGGTAGTCAATTGATCAAAAATAATCATGATACACATAAGAACATTTTAATATTTTTGAAACAGACAATACTAGCATCTGCATTGATTGAATCGATCAACTGTTGACCACATTTCTAACTCTTTTAAATTTACTAACTCCGTTGAATGATCTCAACTGTATTATAATTTTTACCTTACATTCTTAGGAAAGTTGATAATCAAGTTTACAAAAACTATACATTATTTTATTCGAGACATAAAGATTTTGAAAATGAAAATTGCAAAAAAATGCTTCAGAGCTGGGCAAATGAAAACTATCACACGTAAAATTAATGCAAAACAACTGGAGCCAGTACCTTAGTTAGGCTGGGCCGAAAAAAGCGAACTTCGGATTTCGAAAACGCAATAGCATAAAAAAGTTGCTCTGGGTGGTCCTAAAGACGTGTGTAAAATTGCAGCCCCGAAAAATTATTTTTACTATCGCCGCAACGCCTTTGAAATTTCGTCAATTTTGCGAAAAAAGCCAAAATTTCACCATTTTTGACAATTTGACAACCGTGTTATGAGGTCGATATTCACCGATATTTTGCCTCACACCAGCTCTATTACACTTGTCATCAACTTACTTTTGCTTATTTTGAGGTTTGGTGCCCCTTAACCCCCTTCTCAAAGGTCCTAAAAATCGCTGAAAATTCCGAAAAAACCCCGATTCTGAGAAACGTTTAGGAACTGTCAAAGGAATCTAAAAATGATAAAAACTGGTATGTATACCCGGTTTTAGGGCAAACGTGGGGTGGATCAAGAGGGGGAGGGGGGGTTGGGATGCGCCCCCAACCTCAACATCCCCCCCCACTCCTTCACTCCCACACCATACCGGCCTCAGGACTTACCTCGGTATTTGATGTGCTTTCTCCACGACGCGACAGCAGTCTAGCTTTGCATGTACATACATTGGGGATGTTAATTTATTGTTTAGAATGTTTTTTTGGCAAAACAGATGTGATAGTTACTTAATTTTAAAAATCAAAATTCAGCTCTCCCCGCCCAAAAATTTTGTCATCACTTTATATGTGCCACAGCTTGCCAAAAAGGAGGCTGCCGCGCTTAACGATTTGCAACTCTTCAGAACGGAAACTTCGGTTCATTTTGAAGAATTATGTTTCAGTCTCCCAATTTCAGAAGTTTTAAACTATCCCCCATTCAAAGCAGTGCAAAAGGCAGGGACGGAAACAGGTCCGCCATCTTGAAAACTCACTGAAATTGACCGAAAAAATGTTTCCATTGGCTCTTATGAGAGTTTACATTCTGATTGCATTATTCTGTGATACTGCTTCATTTACAACGATAGTAATTTTATACCATTGGGATGATTCATTGGAATAGACTATTATGATCACGAACCTACTGGTAGTTGTGCCTCAGAATGAAGTTCCCCTCCTTGTAACCATCCCCAACCTCAAAACCATGTGACTGAGTACATGCCTTACATTTATTTGGAACCAAGGAGTTATAGCTATACAGGGGGTCACACAAACGTGTTCAATTGGTGACAGCATGGACGATCTGAATCTTGTTTGTTTGCCTCGCTGTTTTTCAGCCTCAAAGCAAAAATTGTTGTTAATCCAGGGGAATTGGTTTTAAACGAAAGTGCTAGTGTTTTAGAGTGGCTATCTTGACACAGACTTCTAATACAACTACCCAGGTCAGAAAATGTTGCTTTTTTCTGTCAAGTGGCAGTTTCTTTATTTATTATGCAAATCTTTCCGTAGGAAACAGCCATAGGGATTACTGTGTCCAGATAGTAATTTCAAAAGTATTTGTCACAAATTTGTTTGTGAAATGTTTTAAATTTAACGGCCAAAAAATTAAGACAAACAAACCGAGCTTGTGTGAATAGCCTGTGTCCATAAGAGATTTAAATGAAAGGATACGAAGTGCTTGGGTATAAATTGAATCAGCTGTTGGATTTTTTGAAGATGGGAGTTTGTTACATTTTTAGGCGTGCGACGTAGTCGCCCTAGTTTATAAAATGGTTACGCGCTACACTGGCTCCCAAGGAAGTACAGTGATTCATGCGTTGATGGACTATATCTGCTTAGTAACGTGGTTTTGAGGTTGGGGATGGTTGCAAGGAGGGGAACTTCATTCTGAGGCACAACTACCAGTAGGTTCGTGATCATAATAGTCTATTCCAATGAATCATCCCAATGGTATAAAATTACTATCGTTGTAAATGAAGCAGTATCACAGAATAATGCAATCAGAATGTAAACTCTCATAAGAGCCAATGGAAACATTTTTTCGGTCAATTTCAGTGAGTTTTCAAGATGGCGGACCTGTTTCCGTCCCTGCCTTTTGCACTGCTTTGAATGGGGGATAGTTTAAAACTTCTGAAATTGGGAGACTGAAACATAATTCTTCAAAATGAACCGAAGTTTCCGTTCTGAAGAGTTGCAAATCGTTAAGCGCGGCAGCCTCCTTTTTGGCAAGCTGTGGCACATATAAAGTGATGACAAAATTTTTGGGCGGGGAGAGCTGAATTTTGATTTTTAAAATTAAGTAACTATCACATCTGTTTTGCCAAAAAAACATTCTAAACAATAAATTAACATCCCCAATGTATGTACATGCAAAGCTAGACTGCTGTCGCGTCGTGGAGAAAGCACATCAAAATACCGAGGTAAGTCCTGAGGCCGGTATGGTGTGGGAGTGAAGGAGTGGGGGGGGGATGTTGAGGTTGGGGGCGCATCCCAACCCCCCCTCCCCCTCTTGATCCACCCCACGTTTGCCATAAAACCGGGTATACATACCAGTTTTTATCATTTTTAGATTCCTTTGACAGTTCCTAAACGTTTCTCAGAATCGGGGTTTTTTCGGAATTTTCAGCGATTTTTAGGACCTTTGAGAAGGGGGTTAAGGGGCACCAAACCTCAAAATAAGCAAAAGTAAGTTGATGACAAGTGTAATAGAGCTGGTGTGAGGCAAAATATCGGTGAATATCGACCTCATAACACGGTTGTCAAATTGTCAAAAATGGTGAAATTTTGGCTTTTTTCGCAAAATTGACGAAATTTCAAAGGCGTTGCGGCAATAGTAAAAATAATTTTTCGGGGCTGCAATTTTACACACGTCTTTAGGACCACCTAGAGCAACTTTTTTTTGCTATTGCGTTTTCGAAATCCGAAATTCGCTTTTTTCGGCCCAGCCTAACCTTAGTATAGTTAAGGACCTATAGTTCATAATCTAAAATGGAACATCTAGCTTCATAATGCCATTTCACAGACTTTTTTGTTATTTGAAACATAAAATTCATAGTTAAAATACGAAGTCAGTCACAATATCTTTTTCGATCTGCAATCTTTATTTCTTGAAAAAATTGATTTTATAAAGTGAAGGATTTATCCCTTTGATTTGTAATCACTGCATTAGCATCATCAAGAAAAATGAATTCAAATTGATTTTGGAAAATCGTAGATAGAGATGACTCACCTTTTCAAGTCTCCTTTATTTTTGTGATTCGAAACATAAAATTCATAGTTAAAATACGAAGTCAGTCACAGTACCTTTTGCGATCTGCAATCTTTATTTCTTGAAAAAATTGATTTTATAAAGTGAAGGATTTATCCCTTTGATTTGTAATCATTGCATTAGCATCATCAAGAAAAATGAATTCAAATTGATTTTGGAAAACCATAGATAGAGATGACTCACCTTTTCAAGTCTCCTTTATGGACTGCCTCATAGCAGATAGGACATTTACGCCATGTTTTATCAGACAACGCAAGATAATGGAGGATACATGACCAGCAATAGATATGCCCACACCGGGTCATTTTGGCGGCGACTGGATGAAAGAGGCAAATAGGACAGTTGATCTCGTCTGTCACAGGCATTCTCTGAAGAAGGGGCAAAAAGAAGAAAATCAATTTAGAAAAAAAAAGACAGGTATAACAGTAAAAAGCTAAAGAAAATCAAAACCTACATCTATGTGGATTGACAGCCTCACAGAAAAACTAACATGGAAAAACAAAAATAGATTCATAGGTACCTAGAGAATCAATAATGTCAAAAATCATCTGTGAAAGTTTTATCATGAATGACTGATCCTTCCATAGTTAAATGAAGGAATGGTAATTTAAGGTGATTTGATACCTGCCCTCAGTACAGCCGTAAAAATCAGAGATTGCGCCAATGCCGTGGCCTTGCCAAGGCACACTCAGTTTCAGTTTGGGGGGGGGGGGTGCACTTCAGGCAGATAGAAATGTGTGTTGACTGAGGTCCAGAAGGTATGAAAAAGTAATTCCAGAACAAAATAAATTCAATACAACATGATTGCTTTGCCAAAGTTCTAATTTCACAAGGAATACTTCACATCCTGGTGCACTCAACACTTTGGCTTCAAAAGAGATAAGTCAAGGTCTATTAGAGACATATCAGTACAAAATATTATCTGAGTTTCGTTCCATATATGTATGTTATATACAAAGCAAAAGCAGCTCATCCCTTCCCCGTCTGATTTAACCTTCCATTTGATTTACATTCTTCTCCTTCCAAAGGACTTGGTCAAAAATAGCCGATTTTTGCCCCCCTCTGAATGGGGTATCTAATGGGGATGTTGCACGATTTTTTTTTATTCCAGATAATGAAACTAGAAGAAAAATTATTGACCCCATATTTTTTCTTTTTGCTTCTAAGTGGCGGGAACGCCGAGAAAAATGGGCTCAAAGTTGGACAAAATTTCAAATATTTGAAACGGAGCCTTTTGGCGGGAACCGAGCTGTGGCATCAGGGTTCGGATCGCCTCCCAGCGAGCCGCGTGGAGTTGCGGGCGGCCCCGTGCATTCATACAGGATCCTTGTGGCGGCCGATATCATATCCCTCTTTTCACGCGTTTTCCTCCGAAACAGTCGGTTTGGCGTAAAAATTGAAGAGAGTCGAATTTAAAAAACGTTAATTTTCCATTCTGTATGTTGGATTAAAATGTCATCCTGATAAGCTATGGACGGAATTAAAGCAAAATATTGCAAAAAAGTAGCCACTTTCTTTATCGCGCATCGGGATTTTTCGTTCATACATGATATCCTGGTCAATTCCACGTGAGGCAGTGATGAGAAAATATGTACGGAGTCGATAGCAAATTTTGCGTTCTTTCATTTTGTTCCTTAGCATTTTCCACCTCCGATCAAAAATAAGCGAGATTGACTGAAAAAATGTATGAAAATAACGAATGCTCCGATGAATCTCCCGAGTTCCCGATTTTCGTGTTCATCCAGTTACCGAGTCGACTGAATGATTTAAGGAATTTTAAAAGTAGCCATCTGATAGGAAATTTAGCGTTCTTTAAAATTAATAAGAAGCATTTTTCGCGTCGGATGCGTCGTAATCGAAATAATCAATGATCTGCAAGCTAACTGCTGAATTTAATGATGCGTTATTTTGATCGAATAAAGCTATCTCTTCGTCGAAAATATCAAATAGCTCGAATGGACTTCATCATACAAGAAAAATGCTTCTTATCAAATTTAAAGAACACTAAATTTCCTCTCAGATGACTGCTTTTATAATTCCTTAAATCATTTAGTCGACTCGGTAACTGGATGAACGCAAAAATTGGGAACTCGGGAGATTCATCGGAGCATTCGTTATTTTCATACATTTTTTCAGTCAATCTCGCTTATTTTTGATCGGAGGTGGAAAATGCTAAGGAACAAAATGAAAGAACGCAAAATTTGCTATCGATTCCTTACATATTTTTTCATCGCTGCCTCACGTTGAATCGACCAGGATACCATGTATGAAAGAAAAATCCCAATGAGCGATATAGAAAGTAGCTACTCTTCTGCAATATTTTGCTTTAATTCCGTTCATAGGTTATCGAGATGACATTTTAATCCGATATACAGATCGGAAAATTAACGTTCTTAAAATTCAATTCTCTTCAATTTTTACGCCAAACCGACCGTTTCGGCGGAAAACGCGTGAAAAGAGGGATACGGTATTGGCCGCCACAAGGATCCCGTATGAATGCACGGGGCCGCCCGCAACTCCACGCGGCTCACTGGGAGGCGATCCGAACCCCGACGTCACAGCTCGGCTCATGCTCGGTTCCCGCCAAAAGGCTCCGTTTCAAACGGGGCAAAATTTCAGAGCTTTATAATTCCGCAACGGAGCAACTTAGAAGAAAAAGGAAAGAACACATATTAATCATTTTTTGCTACGGATTTGATTTTTCAAGTCAAAACACCGAAATTCTGACCCTTGCAACATCCCCATTACACCATTTGATTAAGCATCAAATGGATTACAAATCCTGAAATTTTCCAGTCTTAAAAATGATTCTGGGGGGCGTTAGGGGGGCTCAAAGTTTGGGCGTTAGGGGGGGCTCAAAGTTTAACATGATTGTTACCGTTGAAAGGCGATAAAACAGTGCTACATAAAGATATGAAAGTGCGGTTTGCACGAAAAAATGCAAAATTCAAAGACCTTTTCAACGATATGTATGACTTTGTAGTTAGCTTTATTTTTATAGGACTTATCGATTTTTTTTTTATTTTGAAGCCGGAGAAATTTTTTACTTAATCTTGAATCCCCAAAAATGGTATTTTTTGATTTTTATGAAAAAGAAATATGTTATTCTCGACATAATTTTACATACACTCGTTCAAACCGCATCGCGGGGCGATTTTTTGTTCGCGAGTTATGAGCGTTCAAAGAAGCGCACCTCGAGCGAGAGAGCAACACTGCGTGCCGCTCGCACGTGTGTCCACGGGAGAATCGACAACGCAGTGGTTGTCTTGGTGTCGGCCGCGTTGTCGATTCTCTCGTGGACACACGTGCGAGCAGCACGCAGTGTTGCTCTCTCGCTCGAGGTGCGCTTCTTTGAATGCTCATAACTCGCGAACAAAAAATCGCCCCGCGATGCGGTTTGAACGAGTGTATGTAAAATTATGTCGAGAATAACATATTTCTTTTTCATAAAAATCAAAAAATACCATTTTTGGGGATTCAAGATTAAGTAAAAAATTTCTCCGGCTTCAAAATAAAAAAAAATTGATAAGTCCTATAAAAATAAAGCAAACTACAAAGTCATACATATCGTTGAAAAGGTCTTTAAATTTTGCATTTCTTCGTGCAAACCGCACTTTCATATCTTCATTTAACACTGTTTTATCGCCTTTCAACGGTAACAATCATGTTAAACTTTGAGCCCCCCTAACGCCCCCCAGAATTATTTTTAGGACTTGGAAATTTCAGAATTTGTAGTCCATTTGATGCTTCATCAAATGGTGTAATTAGATACCCCATTCAGAGGGGGGCAAAATTGGCTATTTTTGACCAAGTCCTTTGAGAAGCGCTTTGAGATCACATAGCTACCAGACTGATCTTTTATAAATAGACCTTGAGATAGGAACTGACTCTGCATTATATCAAAGCAGGGTTCAGTAGCTAAATTGAAGTAGGAAGCTGAGAGAATCTAAATGCTAGATAAAGTGCAAGAATCAGATTTTTACTATTAATTCAGAGCATCAGTTTCCTGCATAGATGAAACTATAATCATCGGATTTTACACTAAAATAGGTGAAAAAAAAACTTAGCACTGAAAAATCATTTGTGGGTCCTTACTATTTGTTCGACGAGCTCCCAGCTGACTAGAGTGTCGGGATCTGCCAAATAAATAGCATAATCACCATCGCCCCGTACAACAAATTGACAACTGAAAGAAGAAAAAATGACAATAGTGATGAAACAAACAATGAAAATTCCCATTGAAAATAATCATGATATGAGTGATTGAGAAAAGAAGCACAATTATATTCTTCCTTTTTTTTCCAGCAAGACAAATTCACAAAGCTGGAGGGTCATTTTGACAAACAGTTGTTACAAAGTTGATACAAGAATGTCAACGCTTAAATATTTTTCAGAGATTAAAATGTCATGGTAATAGTAGTAAGTAGTTCATTAATGTTCATCCGTCAGAACCATTTCTTCTTTGTGCTTGTATTTTGAAACGAACAACTGGACTGAAATAAAGAAGGAAAAAGGTCACCTACAAAATCTTTGAACTATAAAAATCAACCCACGAATGGCCAAGATAAGTAAAAAAACAAATGACAATCAGTTGATCATTTTAGTTTGATGGAGTTTCAGAGACACATTTATGAGAGAAAAACAAAGCCTACAAATTTACGTGACTAAAGAGCCCAGTACTTACTTGGCTTGAAGGAACTGCTCTTTGTTGTACTTGTGTTTGCTAGTTGCCATCAAAGTTCGAATCGTCATGAACTGTCCATACTGTTGCTGATTCCTTGAACTCGTGCCCCCCCACTGCTCTCCAGGGCGTGGAGCATAATGGAAGTTCAGCAAGTGATTCAAATTGTGTTTTTTACTTTCACGTTTTACCACAGAACCATATTCGGCCCCATAAAAGTCATCTGCTACCTGCAACAAATCGATGAGAATTGTTTTTTGAAACTGATACAGATAAACTGATTGAATCTTCAAGAAAAATTACTCCTATGAATAATATTTGACAAATAGATCTTGATGAAATGTAAAATGAAAGAAGTATCGTTACAGTCAAACCCAAATCAACTGAAGCTTGACGCTCCTTTTCCCCTCCCTCGCCAGCACTCATTTTTACCCTCTCCACTATGCAATCTGCTGGACAATGTGTTGCACACCATCCCCGGTCATCATTCTACCTGAGGCTCTGCACGCAGGTACAGGGTTTTGAATAGAGCGCCAAGAGACGATGAAAGAGGAGAAAGGCCTGACGCCAGTTACTACTGTTGGCTGGCGAGTTCGCTCGGTCCGTTGTGGTGGGAGAAGGCAGCTGAGGAGCGTCAAGCTTCAGTTGATTTGGGTTTGACTATAGTATTTTTATATTCATGAGTGCAAAGCCCAACCAATGTTCATTAACACTGTAAATGAAAAACACAAAACTCAAGACATTATAAGGAAAGATATTACAGGAGAAAAAATAATTATTGAACTAAAATCCTCTCATTTCTGCAAAGTTTCTTGAATCATAATTACTCCCTTTTCTTTTTGCAATGCTTTAAATTTCAGAGGCAAGCCAGCTGGCCCTCGCCTGAAAATTTCTGGATCTACCACTGATAGTAAGGAACTATCAATGAACAGATATTCCTTTCCTACCAATAGAATGAGGAATGTCAGTAGATCGAAATTCAGAAAAAAACAGCGGATTTTTATCTGCGAAGAAAACATCCGATGAAACTAATTTGCTTTACCAAAGTTCTAATTCCACAAAGAATACATGGACATCCTCATGTACTCAACGCTTTGGCACACTGAACAGGGGGGAAAAAAACTAATAAAGAATAAAAAGACAATATTTTAACTTTGAACAGTTAATTTCAAATTTCATGAGCGTTACCTCCCCAGAAAAACTTACAGGAACTGCTACTAATGGTGAAAAACTAAAACTTAACGCGCAAGTCTCTCACACAAATAGAATAAGAAATGTCAGTTGATCGAAATCCAGAAAAAAACAGCGGATTTTTATCTGCGAAGAAAACATCCGATGCAACTAATTTGCTATACCAAAGTTCTAATTTCACAAGGAATACATGGACATCCTCATGTACTCAACGCTTTGGCACACTGAAGGGGGGGGGGAACTAATAAAGAATAAAAAGACAATAATTTAACTTTGAACAGTTAATTTCAAATTTCACGAGCATTACCTCCCCAGAAAAACTTACAGGAACCGCCACTAACGGTAAAAAACTAAAACTAAACACGCAAGTCTCTCATACAAATAGAATAAGAAATGTCAGTTGATTGAAATCCAGAAAAAAACAGCGGATTTTTATCTGCTTAGAAAACATTCAATGCAACTAATTTGCTATACCAAAGTTCTAATTTCACAAGGAATACAGAAACATCCTCATGTACTCAACGCTTTGGCACACTTAACACATAAAAAAAAAAAACCTGATAAAGACAATATTTCAATTTGAACAGGTACTTAAACTATAGGTGTTTTATTGTTAGCGTCTTGCACAACTAGAGTCACATTACTAGAGCTTCGACAAGTAAGTTGTTAATGAGCAAAAATTTGTTCTTCACGCTCTTTCAGATGCGAAATTACTTCTGTCTCACTACACTAACATGTCGTTAAAATCTCTGTTTCTTTTCATCGCGCCAGCCAACACATTCCACAGCAAGACGAAAACAAAAACAAAAACAAAACAATAACAAGTGACAGTCAGTAGCGCACCAAGTTTCTTCATCTCTCTCTTTTCTCCATTAAAAACGTATGTTAGACAAGGATGGACAAGGGGATAAAACCCCCTCTTTCTGTCCTTTTCAAACTTATACATTCGAATGGGAGATGAGAGGGATGGAAGAGATCCTGGTTGCGCCAGTGGTGACAGTAATAAGCTTGCAACCTAACATTAAAACGATAAAGAATCGACAACCAAAAAGAGCCAGCCTGCTGGAGAAAAACGTGAAAAATTCAGAATTTGTCAATTCAAGAAAGAGAAGAGGAAAATTGGTTTAAGATGACTCAATCTTCAAAAAAAATCTCAGGAATAAGTCTTTGAGCTCACCAAACTAACAGCTATTGCAAATCTTGGTTTGTTTACGACATGCCAGCTTCACTTGCCACATCTCTGAAGTTACATTTGATTTAAGAGCAGTGCAATATCAAATTTGGTATTCTAACCACAACAAATAAACGAGGGATGACATCACAAAGACATTAGCAATGCATAAAGCAAATTATCAAATTGGTCCAGATTTTTTTACTGATTGTGAGCTATAAATGGATGCTTAAAAACCAAACTCCACACATTTAGCTCAAAGGTGAGAGAAAAACCTCTGAGAAAACGGAAAAACTGAACTCACTGACCAGAATGAAGAGAAACATATAATGAATGTTTTACGCAAAACGACCATCACTGACATTGAAAATTAATGGAGGAGTTAAAAGTGAAGCAGACTCAGAAGATCAGAAAGACCACCAGTTCATTGAAGAATGAAAGAGACGAAAATGAAATTCAGACCAGAACACTCAGAAACCTAAAGCTCTTGAGAAATCTAAAATGAAAAGGGTGGAAAGGGAGATGAAAAAAAATGAAAGTACTCCTTAGATCAAACAGTATACCAGAGGATAATTGGAGTACGGATACAATTGAATTCATCTACCTGTGACTTAAAATGACACATACTGAAATCAGCCTTGAGTCTTTCATGGTGTCTTTTTTTCACAGAGGGGACTTTACTGTCCACAGAATGGCTGATACTTCCAAAAACAAGGAGTAAAGCAACTGAAAGGAAAATTGCATCATACAGAGGGCAGTGGTGCCAGCAGCACAGGTGTGAAAAGGGGGGAGGGGGGAGAGAGAGCAATGAGGTATTCCACTCCCCCTCCCTCCACAATTAATATGCAGCTAAAATAAGAACCAAACTGACAGAAAAAAATATTGAAACTAGTTCTAGTATCGCTTTGAAATTCCTTCCATAAAAACCCGCGGCAAGAAGTAAAAAGTAACGGAACACAGTTTGTAAAGAAAAGAAACCAGCTAAAACTAAGCTCTTCAATTTTAATACACAAGGAAACTAGAGACAAAATATTCCTCTGATGAAATACAGATGAACGGAGAAGATTCTCAATTTTCATTGCAAGAATTATGCCATGCGTAGGATCAATTTTCATGAGATCTCAAGAAAGCTCCAGGGAGGGAGGGGATAAGTATTAATGGTGTACCTTATTTATTCCAATAAGGCTTCTTTTTCAACAGGCTCATAATAGATGAAAAGGACAGTTGAAAATTTCACAAGAACTTCAAACTCAAACTTTGTCACTGACAGAACACATTCCTCCCATCTAACGGCTATAACGTGACGGAACCTGTACAAAGGGTCGAAATATAGTATTTCCGGCTACTTTTTTGTATTTAATGTGAGAGCTGTCTATCTGACGTTAAAAATAAATAGGTAAGTACCAGTAAATTTTTAAAACATAAAATTTATCACGATATACTCAGTTTTTGATTTATCTCAGATTGTCATTTAAGAAGAACTTTAATTTCTCTGAGAAAGGAAAAAATTAGCAATTTGGTTAAAATGTTCATTTCTTCAGTTATAACAAAAAAAAAAAAAACAAAAAAGAACTATTAGTTGGTCTTTCAAAGAGAAATCAATGAGGACAAACTGAAACGACATCAAATTTTCTATCCAATACTAATAGGTGCTCCTTATTAATAGATAAGGGAGTTAACAAGAGCATGACTGGAGGTGACGGAATTAGGAACGTGCTGAGTGACTAGTCCAGGACAGATAAGTTTAGCCTTGGGTATAAAATAAAAGCGACTAATTGAAAAGCTAAGCGCCGCTCGATAGGAAATTTTAGGTTCCAGAAACTACATACACCAGAGTGAAAGTTTGCACACAAAATACCATACTTTGGCCCCCATCTTCCCTCTAACACATAATAGTGGTTATTGGAGCAGGGAACTTTCGGCAACTTGTAAGTGGTTAATTGTAGTCGGCACAGTATAAGTTGAGCCCTAAAGAGCTAGGTTGATTTTTACAATGTTGCAATACGGCGGCTTGACCCTTGCTATTTGACATGTATATTGCTCAGACCCAATCAACGGAAACGATTGCACTCAGTATGTCGTTGTCATTCTTCTTTTTTCAGGTGTTTACGAACAATCGGCTCAGGGCTCAACTTAAACAGCGCCGATTATAACAAGAAAAACTTTCATCACAGCACCAATTAAAATGATTATTCACACGAAATCCCTTCCTTTCCTGCTAGTTGACGAGACTACGAAATAAAAAAAAAAATTAGAAAAAGATTCAAACACGCCCTCATGCTGTTCAATTCTTCATCTTACCTCGGTACTCGTCTTTCGACCATTATTGTCATGGAATCAGTGGCGGAGCCGTCATTTTGGGTAGCGAGAATTCGCATTCTTTGCGAATTTCGGGGAATCTTAGATTCGTGTTGTTATGTGGATTTTCAAGGTAGATCATGCAGGTGAAAAGAGGTCCGTGCGTCAGAAAGCGCGGTTTTCGCATTGTGTTTATGTTTCACGCGCGCATTAGCTTTGATGCACCGAGGTTAGGTTTCGGCTGTCAAGCCGGCGCGAGATCTAACTTTGGCGGTCGGGTCAATGAGCGCGTTCGATATAAGCAGTGTAAACGATAGCAATGGCGTCTTTTCAGTGATCGCCGTCGGAGTCTGCCCAACGTGAGAGGAGTCCAAGTCTTAAGCTGAAGTCATAATCAGAATTCAGGGAAGTCTTAAGCGGGAGGTTAACGCATAATTGCAGGGAGGATTAATTACGGGATTCGGAAGTAAAGGTCATATCATAATATAGATAAAAGGAGAATCAAGGAATTCAGGGAGGATTTAGTCATAAGTTTCGTATGTTAATCGGGAATAAAAGTGTAATTATAACGTTAAACTGAAGTTCGTTCTTATCACTTAACCAATCCGTTACCTACTCTACTAAAGCTACGATAAACCACGCCAGCCCCCGGCGAACCGTTACATGGTGTTTCGGCCAAGAACCAAGGAGCAAGTCATCCTTTTACGATCAAGGTGAGTGATAAGCAACCTTCTTATTTTATTTTATTTCGTGTTAACCGGTGTTTTTAGTGATTTTTTTTTCTTCTTTAACCAATATAGTGCGGAAATTTCAAGTTTCAGTGTGAATAATTTTTTTTCTTTTTCTCTTCATTTCGCGTGAATTTTCTCAAAATTCAGTATTTTTATGTATTTTGAAGTTATTCAATTTATTGTTCTCCGTCTTCTCATATTGTGTGGTGAAACTTTTGGTTTTTTTTTTTTTCTCTTACAACGATTTCGAGTTTTTTTGTGTGTTTTACTTAGTGTATTATAGTTTTGTTTTTTCTCTATCTCTCTTTTTTGACTCTAAAAGGGTTGGTACTAATTAGGCATGGTTGTAAAGTTTTGTGCAAATGCCTTACACAATAATTACAAAAGATAAGACTACACTAAAGTTATCAATAGAAGCAGTAGGTGGTTTACTTAGAAATAGATTTCCAGATAAGTTTCCGAAAGGAGAAAAATTTTCGGAGGCAAAAATAAACAAATATTTGCAAAGCATTACTCAGGAAGACGTAGACGATTATGCGTCAGTATTAGCTGATAAAAAAGTCAAAGGGGCAAAATTAGAATTTAAACACGCAAACGAGTCCGAAATTCCTACAGAGTGGACTTTTGACGAGAACGGAAAAATAACTAATATTAACTTTGGGAATAAAGCAGCATTGAAATTAGAGTTCGAAAAGAGAGGAATCGAATATAATTTCAGTAAAGTTGAAGAAGCAAGGAAATATCTGTATCAACTCGAAAACGAAAAATTTTTAGAAACAGCTGAGAATAACAGTTACGAAACTCCAATAAGGCCGAACTCAAAATTTGAAAATCTTACTCAAAGCTTAGCGGCGGGTCAAACCCAGGAAAATTATTATAATCTACCTAGTTTTAGCAGCACACCCCATATAGGCGCATCTGATATTTCGAAAAATTGGCAGTACGCAACAAGGGACGGAGATTGTTTAATTAATCTTAACGGAAGTGAACAAGGAAACCGTGAAGAGCCAGTAATAACAAGAGTAGAGGACGACCTACACGACTCCTTAGAGCAATTAGGTAACTTAATAGGCCCAGACAACAGAATGGCTCTACAGAACAATTTGCAATTAGGTCAGTTAGCGGCTTACGGATACAAACCAAGAGAACCCAAAACGTTTACGGGAGAGGACGGAGTGGACGTAAATACGTTTTTGGAAGATTATGAGATATACATGGAAAATTTAGGTAGGAACGACGATGAAAAGAAAAGTAATATTGTTAACTTTTTAAGTAAAACGGCTAGGAAACTTTACATGAATGAAAAGGATCAATTTGAGGCATTGTTGAACTTTACAGCCGTGAAAAATCGATTAAAAGAAAACTTTTTAACATGTTCAGGTGACCCGTTATCGGAATTTATTAACCGTCGGCAAAAACACGGGGAAAAATACGTATCATATGTAGAGGATAAAAGGTCGATGGGATTAGCTTTACGGCCAGCAATGCCGGAAGATTGGATTACAACACAGATAGTTTCGGGGCTGATTCCAGAACTAGAGGAAGAAGTACTAGCATTTAATTGCGTAACAATAGCCGATTTGAAATTACGTTTGAATGCCGTATCAAAAAAGCTGGAAAGAAGGGGAATAAATCTTGGGATGCGGGGGGGCTCACATAGGGAAGACTGTGTAAACGTTATCAGCAATTTAGAGAGAGACCAAACTAACTTTGAGAGTGAAGATAGGTTAAAAGTTATGGAAATAAAAATTAGAGCTTTGGAATCAAACGTAGATACCTTTAAAAAGGATACACACGCTAACATTAAAGGGCTTGAACACATGATAGGCTCAAAAATGGACTTACTTTTGTCACGGTTAGAAAATAACGTAGAAAGAGGGCCTGCTCCTTATCAGGCTCCTTACCAGGCTCCTTTTCAGGCACCTTTTCAGACACCTTTTCAGGCTCCTATTCAAGTCCCACACCCATCAGGGCCAGGGTTTTTACCACAGCAGCCTATCGGAGGACAGGCAATATGTTATTTTTGCGGGTTTTTGGGACATTTCAAGCGAGAGTGCCCCCGTTTGAATGCAAATTTAGGCCAGAGGAATAATATACCAAAACAGGTTCCAAAAAACGAGTAATGTCCCGGCCAAGCGATGACTTCGGTCGGGAAATTCAGGGAAACGTAAGAGAAAATGGGGAAAACGAAGTCCATGTTAAAAGTTGCGACACGGACCTCTCACCGAATCCAAAATTCGTTCTACCAAAATATACTCATAGTCCCACGATTCATAATGTAAATACTGAATTCGACGCGAATAATGTACTAGTAGAAGAACGTAAAAAGTTGGGTAGACCAAAAAAATTTCGATTTTCGTTATTTACCGACTATACAGGCAAATGGATGAAATCAGCGATAGGAAATGTATTGGGACTAGAGGAATATAAAGGTGAGACATTTTGGAACGAGAAATACAGGTTTGGGGATTTAATGAATGAAATAAAAAATCAAGAATCTGAGGGTACTTTAGGCGAAATTGTTATAGTTTTAGGAGGATCAAGAGATCGATTTGATACAGTTAAGGGTTGGGGGGAGAATCTCCAATTAGAATATTTGGCAGGACTGGGAAAGAAGAAGTTAGTCATTATAATCGGAATCCCTGATCAAGGGGGGGTTGATGAGAACAAGAAACTTCGGGAGTTGAATAAATATTTAGAAGAAAATTGTCTTAATGTAGAATTTATTGATGTAAATGCTTTTGGAGGTACCCTTTGGAATCGGAGAAAAGAGCGTTTTACCGATGAGGCGATGACAAAAGTCGCAAATTATGTAAAATTCTTAATTGATAAGGATATGAATGGGGAGAAAAGTAAAATTTTAGATTCCATTAAGTTGCGTAAGCAGGAAGAAATTACAGTAAATGCGATTGCGCGAGGAAAATCAAAGAATCAAGTCATATGTCAAGGAAAAGTAAATGGGATTGTTGCAGATTTAGTTCTTGATACAGGAGCATTTATTAGTGTAATTGCGAGGGAATTCTTGGGGGAAAAAGAGATCAACCCGAAAAAGGCGCTTAGGTTGAAGAATGCAGATGGTTCATATTTAGAAGTTCTAGGATCGGCGCAGGTTACTTTTGAGCCAAAACCAGGGATATTTTTGCATGATGAGGCGCAAGTAGTAGCGACCTTGCCGTGTAAAGTATTAGTCGGGATGACTACTTTAAATAGGTATGGCATTAGACCTTTCTTTTCGTCAGAGGAACTGACGAGATTTATAGATGGGACGGAGGGGGCAAACTTCAATATTGATTCACCTGAGGTAAAATTGACAGATTTTTCGCAACAGTTTGATGGGCAAACCTCAACCGAGGATTCGAACCTTAATCCTAGTGAAGATTTGGAACTTAGTAATGATCCAGAGACATTATGGGAAAAAAATAAAATGGATATCTATGTAGCCCAAATAAAAGAAGAATTTGGATTAGATTTAGGTACTTCAAATTTGAAAAATTATGAAATTTTTTCGTGCGTGACGTCAGACGCAGGTTGGAATTTTCTCCGCTCGTTTTCTGATTACGATTTTCCGGATGAGTCAAAACCGCTATTTCAAGAGAGCGATGAGCCAAGCGTAAATATTTTGCTGACGGAAGACGTTTCAGCTGGGGCGACGGCGTTTGAAGGTCGGATGAGCGAGTCAGAAAGTAAACATTGTTTTGATATTAACACCGAGCTCACCTCCGATCAGCAGTCAGCGATTGCTGATATTTTGTCAGAATTTTCGTCATTATTTTTGTTTGATGAATCGAAGTTTGTCGGAGGTCAAGCGCGAGTGGAACCGGTAGAATATGAACTAATAGATGATCGACCTGTTTATCACAAAATACGGCCTATGGCTCCGGCGCATAGGGATTTTGTGAGAGAAGAAACAGGACGTATGTTAAAGGCAGAAGTCATTGAACCATCTCGTTCTCCATACTCAAGTCCGGTGATTGTAGCGACAAATAAAGAAAAACCTAGGTTATGTCACGATTACCAGCAATTAAATGAAAGGATAAAAGTAAAGCGGTACCCCTTGCCTAGGATTAAGGATATTTTATCGGCCATAAGAGGGGCGAAATATCTGGTTAAAATAGATGTAGCAAAAGCTTTCTGGAATTTGCCTTTAAAAGAAGGGATTTCTAGGGAAATAACGGCATTTTCAACATGGGATGGGCATTGGGCTTACAAGTGCTGTAATTTTGGCATTCATAACAATCCTGCTGAATGGCAATCTCGGATCGACTCAGTATTAAATGAATATAGATACAAATTTGCGATCTCATATTTAGACGACTGTCTAATATGGGCCAACTCTTTTGAGGAATTATTGAGGAATTTGAGGTTGGTTCTTGAACGTTTTTCGGAGGCAAACTTTGCATTGAGTCCTAAGAAATGTAGTTTTGGTTATGAGCAAATTTCTGTTTTCGGATTCGAAGCTGGCGCACATGGGTTGAGAAGTGATAAGAAAAAGATAAATGCTATAGTTGAACTTCCGCCACCAAGGTCAGTTAGACAGTGCAGGTCTTTACTGGGTTCGGTCAACTTTTTGAGACAGTTTATTCCAGATTTGGCAACATTGACTAAGCCAATGGTTGAGGCAACGAAAGGGAAAGCAAGGTTCAAGTGGACTTTTGAATGTCAGATGGCTTTTGAGGAAATAAAGAAAATATTGATGTGTGAGCCGGTTTTGGTGAATTTTGATGAGAATAAAGAAACTTTTGTGGTTGCAGACGCTTCAAGGGTTGGCTTAGGGGGAGCGCTCCTGCAAAAAGATGAGGGTGGTTTTTTCAGGGTAGTTGCCTATACTTCAAGGCTACTAAATGATCTAGAAAGAAATTGGACTACGACGGAAATCGAACTTTTAGCAGTCAAACATGCGCTTACAGAATTTCATGAATATTTATGGGGGGCATTTTGCACGGTGTTTTCTGATCACTTTGCTCTGAAATACTATTCAAAAATAAAAAATGCTTCATGCAGGTTATCACGGTTGTGTCAAGACTTAGCCCAATACAATTTTAGGGTTGTTTTTGTGCGAGGGAAAATTATTAACTTAGCTGATTTTCTCTCAGAAATATTGCAGGTATGAACGATTTGCAAGTGAAGGAAGATGACGAAGAAGAAGAAAGAGAGATTGCCCATATCTTGAATGTTTTTGAAGATAAAAAAGAGTTATTGATTGAAAGTCAGCGATCTGATAAGTTTTGTGAAGGCATTTTAAAGGCTTTAGATGGGGATAAAAATTTAGGAAAAAATTAGAGCGCCTTTCGCGTCAATTTTCTGTGGTAGGTGGTATTTTGATGAAAAAGTTTTTTCACCATCCAAGGGCGAAGAATTTAGAGTGGTTCTACCAGAAAATATAATTCCAGAGGTTTTAAATGAGTATCATGACCAATTGATGGGAGGAGGACATTTAGGAAAAAATAAGTTAATCGAGAAAATTAGAGAAAAATACTTTTTCCCCGATTTGACCAAACGATGCACGGATCATGTGAAATTTTGCGTTCAATGCCAGCTTAATAAGGGAATTTCTGGGAAAAAAGTGGGAGCAATGGTGCCCATCACAGTCCCAAACTCGGTGCTTGAAGTGATCTCGATTGATACCTCGGGCCTTACTGTCGTTCAGTCACAAATAAACATCATATTGTGTCTATTGTTGATCACCTGTCAAAATATATGTATGGAAGGCCTGTTCATGCAATCGATGCAAAATCGGTAGCTGATGTGATTTTTGATTTTATCTGTTGTTTTACATGTCCAAGAGAAATTAGGTGTGATAATGGCGCGGCTTTTAGAAGCGGATTGATGAGTGAGTTGGCAGAGAGATTAGGCGCTGAAATAAAATTTTCCATAACTTACAGTCATCAAACAAACGGACTTGTTGAGCGCAGCTTTAGAACATTAGTTAGTATGATTAACTGTTATACAGAAAAAAGTAATCCTCGAGAATGGTGTAGGCTTTTGCCAGGGTTATGTTTTAGTTATAATGCAAGCCCACATGCAGAAACAGGGGTGTCTCCAATAGAAGCCCTTTTTGGAGTCAAAAGTCGCCTAAATATAGATGCTAGTTTACTTCCACCTCATGCGAATCCCTGGACTATTCAAGATCGTATCAGACATTTAGAGGAGGCTAGGTGCTGCTTAAAGGCGAAATTGAGAAGTCAAAAGAGAGGCAGAAGGGCAATTTTCTAAATAATCACAGGATTGTTGAATATGTTCCTGGGGATGCAGTTCGTATTTTTGACCCAGTAAGGCGGGTCGGGGTGAACGAAAAAATGAGGAAAAAATGGCCGCTAGAAGGAAGAATAATTAGAAAAGTAAATGAGGGAATTTACGAAGTTAAAGTAGGGAGGAAGATAGAAAAATTTCAAATAGCGCGCCTAAAAAAGTTCTTCAGTAAAAATTCGGAGGGAGGAGCTCATCAGGCAGCAGAGATAGAGGTTGAGGTAGCATTTGTAAATATTATTTATTGTAGTGTAAGATTC